>QRFJ01001560.1:89736-168468 GCA_006176705.1 Cocos nucifera | reverse complement strand
GGCTCCAGTCAGACCATATGAAGGCCTCTGATTGAGCATAAACTCCTTTGGCTCAGTCAGGACAACTTATTTATGATAGTAAAAGAAGAACGTTAGGTTCAATCGAGTGCTAGCACGATTTTCTTGAACCTAATTGAATCTCATTCAGATCAATTGAACTGGATCAGTTCAATTGATGATCACCAGATTCAAACTCCTTGTTTGTGTGAATCCAGTTAGGTTCAGTTCTATATGGTAATGGATATGTCATGATCTCTATCATCGACATCATCGAAACTCCTTTCGATGGATCAGAACTCTTCTGATTCGAACAGCTAGAATGATCGATCATCTAAATCATTCTAATTGCTCCCAAAATCCACCAGTGACACCTAGCAGTATATGGTGGCAACCCATCAGAGCTGAATGCGAACCTCTTGGTGCAGCTACCTATGTGATTAAGTTCTTCTATCTTGAGCCCCGATCAGATTAGGGTTAAGGTGAACTCGTCAAACCCTAGTTTCTGTCATATGATGTAATCATTCGATTCAAGTCCGATGTGAAAATCCTAAATAGAAACTCTTTCTATTATTTCACTCTGCCATGGCCATGGGCTTTTGGACTTGATTCTCATGATCATCATAGGGCTGCTCCTCTACCACCGAGGTAGATAGATTCCATCTTGATGCCATCCAGTTCCTACAATGAACATGCTATAGCCAACATACACCTCAGGATTCCATATGGCTAGGAGACCGAGTTAATGGTGTAGTCAAACTATAACACCCTCAAGGTGAACTGTCCGATGCATCCTCAGGTCAAAGAACCAGACACACCACTACAGCATCGAGTCAGTCATTGATGAGAAGGTAGACTTTCCTAATGACTACTCGAGGTGGTCACGCTCAGTGCCCTCGTTCTCTAACGAGTATCCTGTACTCTCGCTCCGGTGTCTCCACACCGTAGACTCAAGACTCATCTACTAAAGAGAAGCGATTGTACACCAACCTTCCGGATCAATCACCATCCTCGTGATGATCCTATGGTCGGGAGCATTTTATGAGTTAATAATGATTATTCATGTCTTAAATTTTCAACTCTTGAAAATATGAATTATCATTACCATTAACTCAAAGGATGTATCACAGACACTAAATACACATATGTGATAGAAAATAACCCATTTTATTGATAATTAGTCAAAATTATAATTTTGCCCCTAGAAGTGTATTACAAGTGTCAGCCAATTCTGGCTTCTAGGGCACATATATCTAACAATCTTCCACTTGTCCTAAAGCCAATTGGCTACAAGTCTAAGTCCCATCTTCTCAAGGTGGGCTTTGAATTCTTGCTATCCCAATGGCTTTGTAAGTGGGTCTGCCGCATTATCTGCGGAGTTGACTCTCTTGACCTCGACGTAACCTTTCTCGAGGTAATCGCGGATGAGGTGGTATCGCCGCTCAATATGCTTGGAATTTTTGGTGAGACCTCGGCTCCTTAGCAAGGGCTATGGCGCCATTGTTGTCGCAGTATAGAGGAATGGCATCTGATGGCATTACTCCGATTTCTGCAGCAAACTTCTTGTACCAGAATGCTTCCTTCGCAGCCTCTGATGCAGCGATATATTCTGCTTCCATGGTGGAATCTGCTATCACGATTTGCTTGGAACTCTTCCAGCTGACAGCACCACCATTGCACACAAACAGACTCCCAGATGTCGACTTTCGATCATCTACATCGGACATGAAATCCGAGTCTGTGTATCCCTGGACTTGGAGTTCTCCGTTACCAAAGACCAACATCATATCCTTAGTTCTTCTCAAGTACTTAAGGATACATTTCACAGAAGTCCAGTGTTCTTCACCTGGATTTGACTGATATCTGCTTGTGACACTCACAGCATGGGCTATATCAGGTCGTGTACATAGCATGGCATACATGAGGCTCCCTATTGCAGAAGCATAAGGGATCTTGCTCATGCATTCTATTTCCTCAGGTGTGCTAGGGCACATCTTCTTGGAAAGATGAATACCATGTCTGAAGGGTATTAATCCCCTCTTAGAGTTTTCCATACTAAACCTCTTTAGTACTTCCTCTATGTACATCTTCTGTGAAAGTCCTAGCATCCTATTCGGTCTATCCCTATAGACCTTAATTCCTAGAATAAAGGATGCTTCACCTAGGTCTTTCATGGAGAATTCCTTGGACAACCATATTTTGACTATCGTCATCATGGGAATATCATTCCCAATAAGGAGGATGTCATCCACGTACAATACGAGGAAGACAACAGCGCTCCCACTGACCTTTTTGAAGATACACGATTTCCTCTTCATTTTTGATGAAACCAAACTTTTTGATCACATCATTGAAATGAGTGTTCCAGCTCCGAGATGCTTGCTTAAGTCCATATATGGACCTTTGCAGCTTGCAAACCTTGTGATCAGTATCACTGGATGTGAAACCTAGCGGCTGTTCCATATAGATATCTTCCTCAAGATATCCATTTAAGAATGCCATTTTCACGTCCATTTGCCATATTTCATAATCAAAATAGGCTGCAACGGCAAGCAATGTGCGGATGGATTTTAGCATAGCCACTGGAGAAAAGGTATCCTGATAGTCAATGCCTTCATGCGTTGACTATAACCTTTTGCCACTAGTCTAGCCTTGAATGTCTCCACATTTTCATCTGCACCAATCTTTCTCTTGAAGATCCATTTACACCCAATAGGTACTATACCTTCTGGTGGATCTACCAAGGTCCAGACTTGGTTTGAGTGCATCGAGTCAATTTCTGACTGCATTGCCTCTAGCCATTTCTCAGAGTCGATATCTGATATCGCCTCGTTGTAGGTTTTGGGATCATCACCATGAGCACCATTACCTACGAGGAACATTTTCTCTACTTCCTCTGAAATAATACCTAAGTATCTTTCAGGAGGATGGAAACTCTTTTCTGATCTACGAGGTGGAGGAGGTAGTGTTCTTATTGGCTCAACCTGATTTGGTTCCAATTGGTCCTTAGCTCGTTGTACTTGTGAGACTTTCTCATCAAGCTTAATCTGCTTTCCAATGCCGCTATCTTGAATAAACTATTTTTCAAGAAAGATGGCATGTCGACTCACAATCACATTGTGGTCTTCTGGAATGTAGAAATAGTATCCTAATGACTCTTTAGGATATCCTATGAATCGAAGCTCTGAAGGACCTAAACTCTAACTTGTCCGCTTGTTGTCTTTTGACATGAGCCGGACAACCCCAAATTCTGAGATGACTCAGACTTGGTTTCTTACCATGCCATATCTCATACGGTGTGGTAGGAACGGTTTTAGAGGGAAACCCTATTCAGTAGATAAATTGAAGTTAACAATGAGTGTCCCCAAAGAAAATCAGGGAAGGTCTGTGAAGCTCATCATGGATCGGACCATATCCAATAGAGTCCGATTTCTCCATTCTGAAATTCCGTTGAGTTGAGGTGTTCCTGGTGGAGTCCATTGAGAGACTATGCCATTTTTCCTTGAGATAGTCTAGGAATTTCCAGCTAAGGTATTCACCTCCTCGATCTGATCGAAGAACCTTAATGGGTTTTTCAGTTTGTTTTTCTACTTCATGTCTGAATTCTTTGAACTTTTCAAAAGCTTCAGACTTGTGTCTCATAAGATACACATACCCATACCTAGACAGATCATCGGTAAAGATAATGAAGTAGACAAAATTGCCTCTAGCCGGCACATCAAATGGGCCGCACACATCAGTATGTACTAGGGCAAGGAGATCTGTGGCCCTTTCCCCATGTCCTACAAAAGGGAGTTTAGTCATTTTGCCTTGAAGACAAGATTCACAAGTTGGATATGACTCGAAAGTCAATGGACTCAATAGCCCATTTTTCTCCAATTTGTTGATCCTATCTTCTGCTATATGACCTAATCTCAGGTGCCATAGATATCTATCATTTGGACTATCCCTAGGTCGTTTGGCATTCACATTTTGCTCGATAGTTAGAATAGGTACATCAATATGTAGCTGATAAAGACCGTTAATAAGAAAACCATTTGCAATTTTATTTCTTTCATAAAGAATGTTACAATGGTCCTTAAAGAAGGTAATCACATAGCCTTCTAGTGCTAAGCATGAAACAGAAATCAAATTCCTGCTAGCTGCAGGCACATAATAACAGTCTTTTAAAACTAAGTCTAAACCAGATGGTAATCGAAGAGGGATATGTTCCCACTACCACTGCAGCAACTCTTGCTCCATTATCCGATGCATAGGATCATGTCTCCATCCCTCAGCCTCCTGCTATCCTCAAGACCCTGCATGGAAGTGCACAGATGAGCACTAGAACCAGAGTCAAGCACCCAACTGGATGCAGAAGAAATCATAAGGTTAGACTCAATAATGAGCATACCTCCAGAAGGACCTTCCTTCTTGTTCTTCAGGATGGCCAGGTAAGTAGGGCAGTTCCGCTTCTAGTGGCCATCGCTGTTGCAATGAAAATACTTTCCTTTGACAGCGGCCTTCTTCTTCGGCTCTGCCTTCTTCTTCTTTCCTCCTTCCACCTTCTGCTTTTTCACAGACTTCTTTTTCTTTCCATAAGACTTTCTTTTGGAAGAAGTCCGTTCCATAGCAAGAACTGAGCCTTTAGAATCTTTCATAGAAAGCTCAGCGGTGACCAGCATATTCATTAATTCGGCCAAAAAATTTTGAAGTTTATGCATGTGGTAATTCATGATGAATTGCCCATATGCATCAGTCAAGGATTGCAGAATAATATCATTCTGCAGATCCAAGTCTAACTTCACACCGAGCTTCTCAAGCTCTTCCATGTCCTTGATCATCATCAGACAGTGATCTTGGACTGACTGCCCATCATGCATCTTAGCCTTAAAAAGTCATTTCGTGACTTGATACTTGGCTGCGCGACTCTGTTCACCAAACATCTCTTGTAGGTGAGCCAACATTTGGCGAGCAGTCTCGATATCTTCATGTTGGTGCTGGAGCTCATCAGACATCGAGCCCAACATGTAACATTTGGCCTTATTATCTTCGTCTATCCATTTTTCTAGAGACGCTCTCTATTCAGTGGATGGACGGACTGGTAAGGTGGGAGGGTCCTGGTCCAATACATGGGTTAACTTCTCGAAACCCAAAACTATTTTATAGTTCCTGAGCCAATCTTTATAATTAGGTTCGGTCAGTCTATGTGTGTCCAGGATACGTGCTAATGGGTTGGATGCAGACATTTTTCTGTAGAGAGTCAAAGATTCTAGTTAGATATTGTAATTATGACTTGACCAATTTGTTTAGAAATTTTATTTTTAAATAAATTAGCTTCCACTATTTTCTTTGGATCCCTACACTCCCTCTGTAGAGATGCAAAAATCTCCATGATTAATGATTTCTAGTGGGTGGTGCGGTCTCACCAACTGACTCATCACCTCACCTAACAGTTATTGGTGATGGGTTAGCCAATGAGTGAACAACTCTTGTTCAATGATTCTCTAATCATGGTGCACCCAAACTTGGTCTCTAATTCATGAATCTCACCGTATCCAGAATATTGATCCACTCCTTAGTTAAGTCAGACCCACCATTTGCACAGACTGGAATTTCTAATTGAGTCTCTCACCGTATCCAAAATATTGAGCCCAACTCATCCTCCAGCCCATAGCATCCAATGCCTAATAGACATGGTTGCATCTTTCCGGTGCAACTGAGCCACTGTATCCAGCCGAGAACAATCAACCCCGAAAAGGGCCCGCACATCTACAATGGTGGAAGACCTCAGACTTAATCTTTTCTTAGGGAGAATTGATTCAGGTCTCATTAAACTAGACTTGTCATAGTCATAACAATTATGACTAACCTAGTGGCATGGGTTAGCTCGGATTATTGACCACCTCAAATCAGAACTGTGTCAACAGATATGGCCAGGTAAGTGAGACCGGTGGAAGGGATATGCCATTAACTCGTACAAGAATGCATTCAGGTCGAGTAGCTCCCAATTAAAAATCAGTCGGTCGTATGTGCCAAACTTACCTTAGACACCAAATTGTTGAGCCAGAACCAATTGGGTTAGCCTACAATCCAGACTCTAACCTCTGAGCCTAATTAGGTCTTGCTTGATCGTGACTCGATCTTGACCCAGACTTAATCCTATTAGGCTGGTCAATTTAAGCATTGTTGATCCCATCTAACCAACTCTTGATTCGGTTTGATCAACCGCTTAGACCTAATTGAGCTACCCAAGCCCGAACCCAGTATTATGAATATGTCTTAGATATGAAATTCTCAATTTTAGATCTAATTAATATTCCATAATCTTAATTCTTAATTAAGTAGGGTTCATAAATAAAATATGCACAATAAATCCTAGGGTTTCAGGATCTAGGATTTTGCAGAAAGTAAGTTTTGGATTTCTGATTAAGGACGAACGTGCAGCACCCCTACACATCATAAGAACACCCCATTGAATGGGAGGAGAGGGCCTTTAAACTCCTTCTTCATTCTTATGATCCGGACGGCCAAGAGGAATGCCTTAATCAGGAACATGTAATACTACAAAATAGTTTTAGATCTATATCATATATCTCATATACAAATTAGATCTAATCATGGCATATTTTGCATACATCTCATGTATCAAATCATGCATATTTTTAGATCTAAATTATCTCATAATAATCTAAAAAATTAGATTTAAATTGATCTCATCAAAATAAACTCTAATCTAGACAACTATGTAGAACTATTCTACAACTAGTCTAGACATGCATCAATCATATCTCATATGATGTTTAAAATTAAATAATTTTATTTGCTATTTTTTAGATGTTATTATAATAATTATAATATCAAAAAATAGTAAATAAATAGATCTAAAATATGATTTAATCAGATTAAATTAAAAACATGCAAGACTATTCTATAGAACTATTCTATTTTAGAACTAGTCATGCATATTTTCTAATCTTAGATCCAAATCATTTAATTTTAATTTTTTCTCTGATTTCAGATTTGATCATATCTCATGTGACATTTAAAATCATATATTCTTTTATTAAAATAAATTTAAAATCAGATCTAAATACTTTAGAACCTTGGCTTTGATAGCAGTTGAAGGAAAATCTTAATTTTTCGGACTAGGTTCGTTCAGATCTGATCGGATGAAGAGATATATTTTAAAATTTTTTTTCTTTGATCCAAATTAGATTTAAAATATTTTAGATCTAATTCTTACTATTCTAATAATAAAAATAAAATCTAAATAAATTAAATTAAATTAAATTTACCTTGATTTAGGATAATTCTATTATCCGTTGATGATCCTGTAAGCAGCGGAAGGTTCTAGATCTAGCTACGCAAGTGTCTGGCCTCTACCGATATCCACTTGGGCTGGATCTAGAGATTCTCTTCTTCTCTATCACATCTCCAAAAATTAGATCTGGATCTAATCTTGAGGATCTTCAAAACACCTTTCGAAGATCAACAATTATCCTTTACAGCAGCGTAGCCTTCTAGCTTTCTATCACCTTTCTCTCATCTGGATTGCACCAACCTAGGTCCCAAACACCTTTAGGCATGGAGAGGAGAGGGGGAAGATGGACTTGGCATGGAGGAGGAGGAGGGAGGCAGCCTTGGGGCATGGAGAGTTGTATTTCAGATCCTCCTTGAGTAGGGCGCAGGGTCTTATTTATAGACTAAGCGTGATCCAACTTCTCTTCTTCCTAAACAATCACAACCCTTTGTAAAATCAGAATCCCTTGGATTCATCCTTAGATGGTGCCTAAGACCAGTCAAACTTGGTTCTTAGGAGAAGTCTAATCGGAATCCAAAAAGGAGATGGAGTTCCATCCAATAGGGACTCCTGGGTGCCTCAAACTTGGGCACATGCCAAGGGTGGCGTGCGCCCTCCTCCTTGCCAGGTTCTGGTAGGGAGACAAGCCCCCACCAGTTCTCCAATAGGTGCATGACACGTGGACAGAAGTCAAAGTGTCAATGGTCAACATTTGACCAGTCAAAGGTCATCTTTTGACCAAAGTCAAAGAATGAGAAATAGCAGGTGGCCAAAAATGGTAGGTATTGTCTTATAAAATAAGACAATCCTTTTTTGATCTGGACAGGCTCCAGTCAGACCAAGTGAAGGCCTCTGATTGAGCACAAACTCCTTTGGCTTAATCAAGACAACTATTTATGATAGTAAAAGAAGAACGTTAGGTTCAATCGAGTGCTAGCATGATTTTCTTGAACCTAATTTAATCTCATTCAGATCAATTGAACTGGATCAGTTCAATTGATGATCACCAGATTCAAACCCTTATTTCTGTGACCTAGTTAGGTTCAGTTTTATATGATAATGGGATATGTCACGATCTCTATCATTGACATCATCAAAACTCCTTTCGATGGACCAGAACTCTTCTGATTCGAACAGCTAGAATGATCGATCATCTAAATCATTCTAATTGCTCCCAAAATCCATTAGTGATACCAAGCAGTATATGGTGGCAACCCATCAGAGCTGAATACGAACCTCTTTGTGCAGCTACCTATGTGATTAAGTTCTTCTATCTTGAGCCCTGATCAGATTAGGGTTAAGATGAACTCGTCAAACCCTAGTTTCTGTCATATGATGTAATCATTCGATTCAAGTTCGATGTAAAAACCTAAATAGAAACTCTTTCTATTATTTCACTCTGCTATGGCCATTGGCTTCTGGACTTGATCCTCATGATCATCATAGGGCTGCTCCTCTACCATCGAGGTAGATAGATTTCATCTTGATGCAATCCAGTTCCTATAATGAACATGCAATAGCCAACATACACCTCAGGATTTTGTGCGGCTAGGAGACTAAGTTATGGTGTAGTCAAACTATAACACCCTCAAAGTGAACTACCGATGCATCTCAGATCAAAGAACCAGACACACCACTGCAGCATCGAGTCAGTCATTGACGAGAAGGTAGACTTCCTAATGACTACTCGAAGGTGGTCACGCTTTGTGCCCTCATTCTCTAATGAGTACCTGTACTCTCGCTTCGGTGTCTCCACACCATAGACTTAAGACTCATCTATTAAAGAGAAGCGATTATACACCAACCTTTCAGATCAATCACCATCCTTGTGATGATCCTATGGTCGGAAGCATTTTATGAGTTAATGATGATTATTCATATCTTAAATTTTTAACTCTTGAAAATATGAATTATCATTACCATTAACTCAAAGGATGTATCACAGATACTAAATACACATATATGATAGAAAATAACTCATTTTATTGATAATAGACAAAATTATAATTTTGCCCCTAGAAGTATATTACAAGTGTCAGCCAATTCTGGCTTCTAGGGCATATATATCTAACACTTTCCCAAGCTTCTATGTCAAAAGGAAATAAGATCTCCTTCAACCTTAGTTAGAGATAAGATCTCACCCAGGCTCCAACTTTAATGTCAACCTCGGCTGGAGACAAGATCTCCTCCAAGCTTCAACTTCAACATCAACTTCAACAAGAGATAAGATTTTCTTCAACCTCAACTGGTGATAAGACCTCCTCCGAGCTTCAACGACAATAGGAGATAAGATCTCCCCCGAGCTTCAACTTCAACCTCGATTGGAGATAAGATCTCTTTCGAGCTCCAACTTTAACATCAATCTTGACTAAAGATAAAATCTCCACCGAGCTTCAACATCAACTTCAACAAAAGATAAGATCTCCTTCAACCTTAACTGAAGAAAAGATCTTCCCCGAGCTTCTACATCAATAGAAGATAAGATCTCCTTCAACATCGATTAGAGATAACATCTCTCTCAAGCTTCTACATCTACGTCAATAGGAGATAAGATTGTTAGATATATGTGCCCTAGAAGCCAGAATTGGCTGACACTTGTAATAAACTTCTAGGGGCAAAATTATAATTTTAACTAAAATCAATAAATGGGTTATTTTTCTATCACATATGTGTATTTAGTGTCTGTGATACATCCTTTGAGTTAATGGTAATGATAATTCATATTTTCAAGAGTTGAAAATTTAAGACATGAATAATCATTATTAACTCATAAATTGCTCCTGACCATTGGATCATCACGAGGATGGTGATTGATCCAAAAGGTTGGTATACAATCGCTTCTCTTTAGTAGATGAGTCTTGAGTCTATGATGTGGAGACACCGGAGTGAGAGTACAGATACTCGTTAGAGAACGAGGGCACTGAGCGTGACCACCTCGAGTAGTCATTAGGGAGTCTACCTTCTCGTCAATGACTGACTCGATGCTGCAGTAGTGTCTGGTTCTTTAACTTGAGATGCATCGGCAGTTCACCTTGAGGGTGTTATAGTTTGACTACACCATTACTCGGTCTCCTAGCCATATGGAACCCTGAGGTGTATGTTGGCTATGACATGTTCATTGTAGGAACTGGATTGCATCAAGATGGAATCTATCTACCTCGGTGGTAGAGGAGTAGCCCTATGATGATCATGAGAATCAAGTCTAGAAATTCATGGCCATGGTAGAGTGACATAATAGAAAGAGTTTCTATTTAGATTTTCACATTGGACTCGAATCGAATGATTACATCATATGACAGAGACTAGGGTTTGATGAGTTCACCTTAACCCTAATCTGATCGGGGCTCAAGATAGAAGAACTGAATCACATAGGTAGCTGCACCAAGAGGTTCACATTCAGCTCTGATGGGTTGCCACCATATACTGCTAGGTGTCACTGGTGGATTTTGGGAGCAATTAGAATGATTTAGATGATCGATCATTCTAGCTGTTCAAATCAGAAGAGTTCTGATCCATCGAAAGGAGTTTCGATGATGTCAATGATAGAGATCATGACATATCCCATTACCATACAGAACTGAACCTAACTGGGTCACACAAACAAGGGTTTGAATCTGGTGATCATCAATTGAACTGATCTAGTTCAATTGATCTGAATGAGATTCAATTAGGTTCAAGAAAATCATGCTAGCACTCGATTGAACCTAACGTTCTTCTTTTGCTATCATAAATAAGTTATCCTATCTGAGCCAAAGGAGTTTGTGCTCAAATAGAGGCCTTCATATGGTCTGACAGGAGGTTGTCTAAGTCAGAAAATGTTGTCTTATTTGTAAGACACTACCTGCCATTTTTGGTCACCTGCCATTTCTTATTCTTTGACTTTGGTTAAAAGTCTACCTTTGATTGGTCAAACATTGACCATTGACACTTTGAATTTTGACCACACGTCATGCACCTATTGGAGAGCTGGTGGGGGCCTGTCCCCTTGCCAGAACCTGGCAAGGAGAAGGGCGCACGCCACCCTAGGCGTGTGCCCAAGTTGGAGGCGCCTAGGAGTCCTTGTTGGACAAGGACTCCATCTCCTTTTTGGATTCCAATTAGAGTTCTTCTAAGAACCAACTTTGACTAGTCTTAGGCACCCTCTAAGGAGGAATCCAGGGGACTTTATTTCCACCAATCAGATTTAGATCTGATTTCACAAAGGGTTGTGATTGGTTGGGAAGAAGAGGAGTTGGATCACATCTAGTCTATAAATAAGACCCTGCGCCCAACTCAGATTCAATGCAATTCAATTAAGAAACCCCACGCCCCAAGGCTGCCTCTCCCCTCCTTCTCCACGCCATAGTCTCTTCTCCCGTTGCTCTCCACATCCAAAAAGAGTTTTGGACCCTGGTTGGTGCGATTTAGATCAAAGAAAGGCGATCAAAAATAAGAAGGCTGCGCTGCTGCAAAGGACGACTGCTCATCTTCAAAAGAGTTTTGAAGATCCTCCAAATCAGATCCAGATCTGATTTTTGGAGACATGATAGAGAAGAAGAGGATCTCCAAATCCAACCTGAGTGAATATCGATAGAGGCCAGATGCTTGCATGGCTAAGATCCAGAACCTTCCGCTGCAAATAGGATCATCAACAGGGTAATAGGATTACCCAGATCAGGTAAATTAAATTTGATTTAATTTATCTTTTAATTTTATTTTATTAAAATAATAAGAATCAGATCTAAAACATATCAAGATCTGATTGGGATTAAGAAAAAAATTTTTGAAATATATCTCTTGATCTGATCAGATCTGAACGAACCTGGATCAGAAAATCAGGATTTTCCTTCAAAGATCTCCTTCAACCTCGGTTGGAGATAAGATCTCCCCCAAGCTTCAATCTGAATGGGTGCAGAATCTAGAATAGAACTTCGATGGTCGCCTTTTTTGTACTTTCTTCCTTCAAAATTCAAACTCGAGAGTGGGGGGACTATTGTTGGGGATAAACCCTGCTCTTGTCGAAGTCCAGCTTGATGCTTAGCCTAATGCTACTGATAATCATGAAAGAGCTTCGATCAAAGATTCTCCTCCAGCAACCAGACCCCAGTCGAACTCCTCTGATGGCCAAACCTTAGCCGAACTCCTTCAATCGGCTGAACTCCTCAATAGCCAAACCCCAGCCAAACTCCTCCAATGGCCAAACTTCTAGATTTCTCCTTTCAAACTTCTTCTTCAGTCGGATGCTTCCAAGAGCTGAACTCCTTTCGGACTTCTCCTTCAGTTGGATTTCTCCATCAGCAGAACTCATTTTGGATTTTTCTCTCAGTCAAGCACCTCGAGGTGCCAAACTCCTTTCCGACCTCTTCTTTAGTCGGATGCCTCCAGAAGCCAAACTTCTTCTGAACTTTTCTTTTTGTCAAATTTTCTCATCAGTCAAACTCCTTTCGGACCTCTCCTACAGTCGGATGCCTCTAAGAGCTGAACTCCTTTCGAACTTCTCCTTCAATCAAATTCCTCCAAGAGCCAAACTCCATCTAGATTTCTCCTTTCAGACCTCTCCTTCAGTAGGATGTCTTCAAGAGTCAAACTCCTTCCGAACTTCTCCTTCAGTCCGATTTCTCCAAGAGTCGAACTCCTTCTAGATTTCTCCTTCCAAACCTCTCCTTCAGTCGGATTCCTTCAAGGGCCGAACTCCTTCTGAATTTCTCTTTCAGTCAAACGCCTTCAAGAGCCGAACTTCTTTCGAACCTCTCCTTCAGTCAGATGCCCCCAGAAGTCGAACTCCTTCCAGACCTCTCCTTTAGTCGAATTCCATTAGCAGTCGAACTCCTTCCGAACCTCTCCTTCAATCGGATGCCTATAGGAGCCGAACATCTTTTAGACTTCTCCTTCAGTCGGATTTCTCTAGGAACCGAACTTCTTTTGAATTTCTCCTTCAGTCAAGTTTTCTTTAAGAGTTCGAACTCCTTTGAAATTGATGTACGTCAAAGCTCTTCACCAACCAATGCCTACTACCTCCGAACTTCGACTATTAAATCTCAACGAACAGCCAACAGACACCTCTCTCCATAACAAACTCTACATGACCCCGAGCGATCTACTACTGGATGATTATTGTCATCACTATCAGTTTATTACAGGCTTCATCTATAAAAGGGATCCTCTAGATACATTTTCTCTAAGCTCTCTTCTCCTTTCCAAAACTTTGCCAAACTCTTTTCTGAGCACTATATTTTTGTTGGTCAGAAGAGCTGACTTGATCATTGGAGGGTCTTATCGAAGCCTCCACCAATGACTCCTGATGGAGCTTTATTTTGTAGATCATCGATGGCGACCTCGTCTTCCTCGACTCCAGCTCGATTCAGGGTCAACCAGATTCTGCACCAACAGATTAGATCTAAGAAATTTTATAATTTAATTCAAAGTATTTTAATCTAATTTTTATCATCTTAAATATGTTAGATTTCATCTAACATGATTTATGGTTGAATAGAAATGAAATAGTTTCAATTTAAATTAAATGAATATGTTTAGATTAGATCTAAAATAGATTCATGTTTATATTATTTGCATATTAATTATGAATCAAACATGCAATTGGTTGGTAGAATTATATTATAAAAATATTTTATAAATATAAAAATTATTTTTAAAATGCTGAACCACAACCCTTAATCAAAAACTTAATTAAAAATTAAGAATTATTTAATTAGGATCTAGGATTATGAATTGAAGATCCTAAGATACAAATCACAACATTTAGGTTAACCGATTAGTGAGAATTAGGTCCATTAAGGTTAGACCTAAGGTTAGATTAAAGAATGGACTTAATTAGAGAATTGACTAAATCTAATCAATAGTTCTATTAGATTAGATCAAGGATTCTCTAGATCAATTACAATAGTTATAGTTGGTCGAGTTCATATCTTTAACGAGAATCAAAATGGACTTGACTCTTGGCTACGCGATCTAATCTAAACTGTTAAGTTGATCCAATTGAAACTAATTAATCAGTTGGTATCTAAGATAAGTTCAACAATCTAGATCGATGATCTTTAATTGGTAGCCTACTTACCTAGCCATTTTTTATGGTATCTAAGGTAAGCTTTGGTAGACCCTCCCATCGATCTCACTTCCCTGGCTTTCTTGATGAAATTATGTTTTGACCAGATCACTTGATAATTTAAGTTAATCCATGTCAGCTAGGTAAATCAGTGTAACTGATTTAGGTGCTTCTAGACTAGCCTATCAATGGTCTTCCTTAATCTGACTTGGTGAAGTTAGTGGAAGGATTATGATTAGCTGGTTCATCTAACTCTCTTCTCTAAATGAAATTAATCAAATTCTCTAAAATTATTAGATTCTTAAAAATAAAATAGTTATAGTGATAACTTGATCATAGCCTCTCATTAAGTAAGTGGTAATGGGTCCATTAGTTGGATAATCATTGGAGGCTTAAAGGCCTGGTGCTTATTAACTAATGAAATTATCATTCATAATATAATTTCTTGGTTGTGTCTCTCTAAATGGTGGTTAAGTTACCGACCAAAGTTGGGCTTAATTATTTATTGATTAGATAGATCAAGTATGGTCATTTTAATAGTTGGACCTAATCGGACCTTTTTAGTAGAGGCCAAAGCCTTCTGATTAGGGACTGGGGCAAAATTAAATTACTAAAAATTATTTTGAGAAATAATTAGTTATGAACCTATCCTTAGATGTACGTGGGATGACCAACTAAAGTTGGGCTTGTGTGCAGTCTATGTGGATTCTAGTATCCACTAAGAAATTAGGATAATTTCTCGAATTAGAGGTAGAGATTACCAATTTAAATAAAATAGTGGAAGAACCTTTTGATTAAAGTTCAAATCTTTAGGCTTAATAAATTATTTACTAATTAGATTTTGATTTTTTCTTATGCAGATATGGCTACTTCCCTTTCGCTTTGATCATTATTGGACAATGACAAGCTAGTGAGACCCAACTTCAGAAACTAGTACTATAAGTTGAAGATTATCTTGGAGCATGAACAGATCTTATACATCTTGACAGATCTGGCACCTAAGGAGCCAGCTCCTAATGTACGTGGGTCAGTTAAAGACACTAACCAGAAGTAGCTCGATGACTAAATTATGGAGTGTTGTATTATGCTGGCAGCTATAAGCAATGAATTTAGTTGCAGGTTCAAGATAGCTTAGCCAGAAGACATGCTTCAAGTGTTGAATGAGTCTTTTGGCACACCCGATGATGTTGAGAGGCACAAGACTAGTTGTGCCATCTTCAACACCAAGATGAGGGATAGGGCTTCAGTCACTGATCATGTACTATACATGATCAAGCTAATGGAGCATTTGTGCAAGCTCAGCTTTTTCTCGCATCAGTAGCTAGAAAAAGATGCAATTCTAAACTTATTGCCCAACTCTTATCTCCCATTTCTTACTCATTATCGAATGAAAAAATCTAAAGTTAACTATCATGGGTTACTGGGTTACTTCAAAACTTTAAGAAGGATCACGAGCTCCATAAAGAGTCAATAAACTTAGTGGAAGGGTCTTCTTTTGGTTCTTGACCCTTTGAGAAAGAAAAGAAGAATAAGAAGAAGAAGTACAAAAAGGTATAAGTTCAGGCTGGGACATCTATACAGGATCAGACCAAGAAGCAAAAGCTTGATAAGAATGAAGCAGAGTGCTTCTTCTGTAAGAAGCAGGGGCACTGGAAGAGGAACTATCCTCAGTACATTACCACTCTGGATCCAAATAAGCCAAGAAAAAGGCAAGCTATTGTTGGACAAGATATTTATATGATAACTCTTTGCAATTTTTCTATTTATGATATTACTGACTGGGTATTGGATACCAATAGTCCTTACCATATTTGTAATTCATTGTAGAGATTGTAGGTTAGTAAAAGATTCAAACAAGATGAGAGATTCCTGAGCATTGGAGATAGAAGATCAGTTCTAGTTCTAGTATTAGAAATCTTAAAACTTATATTTGAGTCTCATACTATTATTCTTAGTGATTATCATTTTTATCCTAGTTTTTTCTTAATATCATTTCTGTAGACCTTTTAGCCAAAAATAATTATGAGATTTCAATAAAGAAAGAATTATGTAAGATCATTTTGAATGGTATTACTATATTTTCTAGACATTTGATCAATAGGATATACATGATATCACAACCTGTTAATATAATCTACTCCACTAGCAACCATAGATTAGATAGTATGTCTGATATCTACTTATAGCATTATAGGCTATGTCACATTAACAAGAATAGGATAAATAGGTTGACTAAAGAGAGAAACCTTAAAATCAATGATTGTAAATTACTTCCAATCTATGAGTCTTGTCTTCTTGAAAAAATGACCAAATCATCTTTTACTGAAAAAGATGAGGGAGCCATTGAGCTCTTAGGTCTTGTACATACTGATGTATGTGGGCCTATAAGTATAAGTATTAGAGGTAGATATCTCTACCTCATCACTTTCACAGATGATCTATACAGGTATGGATATCTCTATTTAATGAAATGGAAGTCGGATTCATTTAAAATATTCAAATGATTCCAAAATTAAGTAGAAAAATAAACTAAAAATAGTATTAAAATCCTTCAATCTGACCGAGGAGATGAATACCTTTCTGGTGAGTTTCTCGCATATCTAGGAGAGAATGAAATTTTCTTCCAATAGACTCCTCCAAGAATATCAAAGCATAATGGTGTGTCCAAAAGAAGAAATCAGACTCTGTTAGACATGGTTTGATCCATGATGAATTTCACCAGCTTACTGATATCTTTTTGGAATATGTACTTAAATCAGCTTGCTATCTTTTAAATAGGATTTCAAATAAATCTGTAATTAAAACTCTATATGAGATATAGATAGGGCATAAGCCAACACTTTCACACCTTAGGGTCCGAGGGTGCCCGGCTTATGTAAAATGGTTAATCATTGATAAACTTGGACCTAGGTCTGACATGTGCATATTCATAGGATACCCAAAAAAAATCAAAGGGTATATTTTCTACCATGTTGATGAATAAAAGGTATTCATCAGCTTGAAGGCAATCTTTTTAGAAAAAAAGCTCCTTGGTCAAAGAACTATTGCCTCTAAGGTTGAACTTGATGAAGTTCAACAGGTAGAAAGACCGACACCAGTAGCTAAACTAGAATCAAATTTGATTAGATCAAATTTAGAGCCCAGTGTACTAACATCGTTAAGATGATTTAGTGGAGTATCGCATCAACCGAACAGATACTATGGTTTCTTAGTCTAGGATGGTGATCCCATCAAACTTGATGAGAATGATGAGGATCCAATCACCTATATGGATGCAATGTAGAGACCTAATTTTGAGAAATGACTTGAGGCCATGAAATCTGAAATGGAATCCATGAAGATCAATGATATATGGACGTTGGTTGACCCGCCTGAAGGAATTAAACCGATTAGGTGTAAGTGGGTCTTCAAGAGGAAGAGCACCGTAGATGAAAAGGTGGAGACCTATAAAGTCCATCTGGTTGCCAGGGGATATTATGAATATTATGATATTGACTATGATGAGACGTTCTCTCCTATGGTAATGCTCAAATCCATTCAGATAATGCTTATGATAATTATCCATCTGGACTATGAGATCCAATAGATTGATGTGAAGACAACTTTCCTAAATGGAGAGCTGATTGAAGAGGTGTATATGATACAACCTAAGGGGTTTACATCTATAGATAAGTCCAAAATATGCAAGCTTTAGAGATCTACTTATAGATTGAAGCAAGTATCTCGGAGTTGGAACATGCATTTTGATAAAGTGATCAAAACATATGGCTTCATTAAGAATGGAGAAGAGCCCTGCATTTATAAGTGAGCAAATGATCTAATAGTGGTATCTATTATCCTGTACATGGATGATATTCTTTTAATTGAAAATGACATCCTTGTATTGCAAGGAATAAAAGTTTGGCCATTATCTCAGTTCTCCATGAAGGACTTGGATGAAGCATTCTACATTCTAGGAATGAAGATCTATAGGAATAGATCTAAGAGGATGCTTGGGCTATCCCAGTCCATGTATATAAAAACTATACTAAAAAGGTTCAACATGGAGAATTTCAAAAAGAACTATCTTCCGATAGGTCATGGTATTTCTCTCTCCAAGAAGCATTGTCCAACAACTTCTTAAGAGAGAAAGCGTATGAGTAGAATCTGATATGCTTCGACAATGGGATCTATCATATATGCCATGATATGTATGAGATCAGATGTGGCATACTCACAAGAGTGGGGAGTAGATACTAATCTGATCTAGGGAAGAACCACCGAAAGATGGTGAAAACCATCCTTAAGCATTTAAGAAATACTAGGACCAGTAGCTGATTAATGGTGAGTCAGATCTAAAACTTATGGAGTTTACAGACTCCAGCTTTCAATCTGACCATGATGATAGTAGAAGCGTGTCAGGTTATATCTTTATCCTAACTGGTGGAGCCATCTACTGGAAGAGTTTCAAGCAACACACTATGGCGGACTCTATTTATGAGGTGGAATACATTGCAGCATCAGATGTTGTGAAGAAAGTTATGTGGCTAAGAAAGTTCATCATCGAGCTTATAGAAGCAACCTTCCTTGATATTTCAGTCCTGCTCTATTATGATAGTACTGGTGCCATTGCCCAGGCAAAAAATCAAAAGCAGACCAGCGAATGAAGCATATTCTATGATGCTACCATCTGGTCCGAAAGATCATGGATCGAGGTGATGTCGACCTTTAAAACATCGACGGAAAGGAGAACCTGACTGATCCCTTCACTAAAGTTCTAGCAGTAAAGGAGTTTGACAACCATAAGTCAAAGATAGGTATTAGATACTATATCAATTGGCTTTAAGACAAGCAAAAGTTGTTGAAAATTGTATCCCAAAGTCAATCATCAGCCTGTTGATGATTATGCTATTTTATAATTATAAATAATTTATTATTAAACAAAATAAATATTCTCATATTTTTATTATAAAGTCTACATCTTCTAATGAACTCATTTATTGTGATGAAATTTTTAGCACTATTTAGTTTTGATAAAGAGATGATTTATCGATTAGTTCTTAAACTGTTCATGACCAAATGATACGTTGTTAATTAGAATGATAACATTTATTGAGTATAGATCATTGTATGCTATATAAGTTGGTTGTTCACTTAACCAAGTAGTGTGGAGACACTGGTATGGCATACAGGTGAGATGTAAGGATACATCATTACGGAACATGAGCAACTCCAGAGCATTCTGCTATCAAGATTGCTCTGATGGGATATGGGTAAAAGTGTCTCATAGATCTGACATCATCACGGTGGCTTGCAAGCAACTCACTATGCTCTGGTGCTGGACTATCTGAATTTCTAATTCAGTAATGAAAGATTTTTGGGCATAGTCAAGTACTTGTGAAGTCGACGAGTGATGAAGATGGGATTAACTACTCTAAGAGTTAGAAAAAATGCATCGCTGTATTTTAATTTAGCAAAACCTTGGCTAGGGTAATCCATGAGATAGATTTGGCATTTTGAAATATAATGTGGATGATAAAATCAAGATTGATAGTTAAACTCTGATTCATCCTATGAGCATTTAGGTCAAGGGTATGAATTATATGAAAACTATATCCACATGGATTTTAAGAACGTTGCTTTACATATTCGACCTATCCGATCATCAAGTATCATTACTAGATGATCATTTTAATTGGTGCAAAAATTTATTTCTATACTACTAGCTTAGATTCGAATCTATGGGGTCATATACATAAGAGGCCTTGATCTGATCAGATGGTTAATCAATGATTTACAATTATTCTAAGGTCAAACAATCAATACGATTGATGTTTGACCTAATGTAAGTATTACAGAAGAATTGATTAGTAATTAAATTACTAATTAGCTTAATTTAATTAAGCCAAAGGGTTAAGATTAAGTATAATTGAACATGATTTAATTAGATTTGGTTTGGGCTTGATTATATCAAGTTCTATTGGTTTATTAGATAAGTCAATTGCAAGGAAGAATAAGTCCCTATTCAATTAGGACTTGTATGCACCCAATTTTGATTTGATTAGAAATTAAATCAAATTTAAATTTAATTTAATCTAATTTAATTAGGCTCTTAATTGGACTAAGATCATCTCTAATTAGGTTGCATTAGTTTTTATTTAATTGGGGTCAAATAATAAGTTGGATCATGTCAAAACTAGAAGTCCTAGTGTGACTCAGATTTCTCCATCTTGTGCTATCTTGCTTTCCATGCCCCCTCATGCCAATTTCCTTAGAATTTTCATGAAAAATTTTATTTCTAGAGTATATCCATACCCTTTTTATGTCTCCCATCATTTTAAAAGAAAATTAGTTGTGAAATAGGTCAAAACAAATAAGTTATTTTGACCTATGTCTCTATTGGATAAAGTTTGATACATCATCTTTCCTTATCTCTTTGAGGTACTAAACCATCTAATTTTTCTCTAATTTTTTCATAGAAAATAGAAGATTTTTTTGCACATATTCTCTAGAGTCCATGAGAAAAATAAGGAGGTTTGGGAGTTTGGGCATGAGTTTTCAATTCGGATCTGGCTTTCTAAGTATTTGACCTAGACAAGGACTCTATCATAACTCTCTATTTAAAGGGAGTTAGGGCATGAGTTTTCTACTAGTTTTTGACCTGAAAGAGAGGTTTGGGACATGAGAGGCTTGGGTGCAAAGAGGATCTAGGCGTGATGCTTCATTGAGACACAACCATTGTGTCTTGGTGAGAGAAAAAGAAGGGAGAAGAAAGAGTTCTTCTCCAGGGTTTTTCTTAATTCTCTTCATCCTCCTTTTATGAGATTTTAGAAGAATGATTCCCTTTCCAAATCCTCTACTTCTTCTTCTGATTATTGGAGGATCCAAGATTTAAAGAAGAAGGCTTTTGATCAATCATCAAAGAAAGATCAGCACAATGCTAGCATGCTGTGCTGATTTTCTATTACTGGACTTCAAATCAACGATCAAGGCCTTGTGTGGACATCCTATAGAGGCTAGATGCATATGCAGCTCAGAGTAATAACCTCAGCCTCAGATAAGAGAGTTGAAGAATCTAACTTATGATGGTGAGAGAGATTCAGTCTCCCTTTTTTTTCTAGATTAGATCTAGTATAGCTTTGATGTTAATGTGATCAACATCATCTTTGCTTGATTTTTAATTTTAGATTTAATAGCATGCATAGATAATGAGATAAGATCATAGATCTAGGATTAATTCATATATTTTAATAAATTGATATGATTGTTTTATTACTTTCGCTGATTGATTTTAAAAAAAATTTCAAAATATGTTCATGAAATCCTAGATCTTTTCTTTTAATACCAGTCTCTTCACACTTCTTGGTTAAGAGGACAACCAACCCATATGATGCACTATGACCTACACTCAATAAACATTATGTATGATTTGGTTGCAAACAAATTTTAGGACTAAATGATAAATTCTCTCTTTATCGATTCTAATTAGTCCTGAGGACTTCATCACAACACAAGAGTTCATAAAAAAAAGATATACACTAGTGATGAAAAAGTTAGAATAAACTTTTTATTCATTAATAAATCATATACAATTACAAAAGATAGCTCAACTATCAACAGATTGATGATTAACTTTGGAACACAATTTTCAATAACTCCTACTTGTCCTAAAGCCATTCGATATAGTATCTTATACCCATATTCAACTTGTGATCATCGAACTCTTTTACCATAAGGGCTTTAGTGAATGGATCGGCCAAATTCTCCTTTCCATTAATTTTTTGAAGGTCGACATCACCTCGATCCATGATCCTTTGGATAAGATGGTAGCAATGCAGAATTTGCTTCATCCACTAATGTACTTTTGGTTTCTTCATCTGAGTAATGGCTCCAGTGCTATCATAGTAGAGTAGGATTGGACCATCAAAAAAGGATGCCACTTCGAGCTCGGTGATGATTTTTCTCAGTCACACAACTTTCTTGATAGTATTAGATACTATAATGTACTCTATCTTGCAAACTGAATTGACCATAGTGTGCTGCTTGAAACTTTTTCAATAGATAGCTCCATTGTTAAGGATAAATATATACCCCAACATACTTTTGCTATCATCATGATCATATTAAAAATTAGAGTCTATAAATCCTACAAGTCTCCAATCTAACTCATCATAAACTAGCCAATAGTCCTTAGTATTTCTCAAATACTTAAGGATGGTTTTCACAACCCTCCAATGGTTCTCCTCTGGATCAATTGGTATCTACTCACTACTCCTAATAACTATGCCATATCTGGTCTCGTACATATCATGACATACATAATAAAATCTATTATCAAGGCATATGGTATTCTACTCATATGCTCTCTCTCTCTTGAGGTATTATCGGACAATCTCTTTTCGAGAAAAAAATTTTATGGCTTATCGAAAGATAGTCCTTTTTAGAATTCTCCATGCTAAATTGCTTCAACACAGTATCAATGTACGTAGATTGGGACAACTGAAGCAACCTCTTAAATCTATCCCTGTAGATCTTCATCCCTAGGATATAGGATGCTTCTCTCAAGTTTTTCATAGAGAACTGAGATGATAGCCAAACTTTTATTTTTTGTAATGCAGGGACATCATTCTCGATTAAGAGAATATCATCCACATACAATACAAGAAATACTACCACTGAACTATTTGCCCACTCATATATGTAGGGCTCTTCTCTATTCTTAATGAAGCCATACATTTTGATCATCTTATCAAAACATATGTTTTAACTCCAAGATGCCTGCTTTAATCTATAAATGGATCTCTAAAGCTTGCACATCTTAGACTTATCTATAGATGTGAATCCTTTAGATTGTATCATATACACCTCTTCGTCCAACTCTACATTTAGAAAAGCTATCTTCACATCAATCTGCCAAATTTTATAGTTTAAATGGGTAGCTATTGCGAGCATAATTTGAATGGATTTGAGCCTTTTCATAGAAGAAAATATCTCATTATAGTCTATACCATGACTCTATTTCGGATTTCATGGCTTTAAGCCATTTCTCAAATTGGATCTCTACATTGCATCCAAATAGGTGATCAGATCCTCATCATTCTCATCGAGCTTGATAAGATCACTGTCCCAGACCAAGAAACCATAATATCTATCTGACTAATATAGTACTATACTAGATTGCCTCAAGGGTGCAGGTATATTGGGCTCTGTATTTAATCTAATCAAATTCAGTTTAAGTTTAGCTAATTATATCGATTTTTCTACTTGTCAAACTTCCTTAATTTCAATATTAGAAGCAATAGTTCCTTCACAAAAAAATTTTTTTTCTAAAAAGATTGCCTTAAGGTTGACAAACATCTTTTGTTCATCAATAAGGTAAAAATAAAACCATTTGGTTTCTTTCAGGTACCCTATAAAAATACACTTGTCAGACCAAGGTCCAAGCTTATCTCTCACTAAATATTTGACATAAACTAGACACCCCCAAATCCTAAGGTGTGAGAGTACTGGCTTATGCCCTATCCATATCTCATATGGCATTTTAGCCACAGACTTACTCAAAATCCAATTAAGAAGGTAACAAGTTGATTCGAGCACATATCCCCAAAAGAAGATTGACAGACCAGAAAATCCATCATAGAATGGATCATGTCTAGGAAGGTTCGATTCCTCCTTTCAGATACACCATTATGTTATGGTGTCCCTGGACGAGTCCATTGAAAGAACATCTCATTCTCTTATAGATATGTCAAAAACTCACTAGAAAGGTACTCACCCCCTTTGTTAGATCGAAGAGTTTTAATACTCTTTCCAATTTATTTTTTTACTTCATTATGAAATCATTTGAATATTTTAAATAATTTTGACTTGTATTTCATCAAGTAGATATACCCATACCCAGATAGATCATCAATAAAAGTACTGAAGTAGAAATATCAATCTTTAGCACTTGTGCTCATAGGTCCACATATATTAGTATGTATTAGACCTAGAATCTCACTGGCTCTCTCATCTTTTTCAGTAAAAGGTGACTTGGTCATTTTTTCAAGAAGATAGGACTCAAAGGCTAGAAGTGATTCAAAATCACTGACTTCTAGAATTTTTTCTTGAGTCAACATATTAATTCTATTTTTGTTAATGTGACCTAGCTTACAATGCCAAAGATGGATTTCAGACACATTATCTATTCTAGGATGTTTGCTAGTGGAATAGACTATATTAATAGATTATAATAAAAAATAAATTTCATTGCTCAATTATCTAGTAAAAATAGTAATATCATTCAAAATGATATCATAAAAAAAAAATTTATTGAAATTTCATAATCATTTTTTGCTAAATGGCCTACATAAATGATATTCAATAAAAAAACTTGGATAAAAGTGACATTCACTTAGAATGATAGTATGAGAATTGAATACAAGTTTTATGATTCCTAAAGTTAGAACCGAAACTGATCTTCCATCGATCTCCAATGTTAAGAAATCTCTCACCTTCTTCAAATCTCCTACTGACCTGTAAACCCTGCAATAAATTACAAATATGATAAGAACTTCTGATATCTAATACCCAATCAAAGTATCACAACTTGAGAAATTGCAAGAAGTTATCATATAATTAACTTGCCTAGCAATAAATTGCTTCTTCCTCGACCTATTCATATCTAGGAAGGCAATGTACCGAGGATAGTTTCTCTTCTAGTGCCCCTACTTCTTACAATTGAAGCACACCGCTTGACACTTATCGGGCTTGGGTTTTTTTATCTAACCCTGCACAGATATCCCAGCATACTCCTACACCTTCTTATTCTTCTTCTTCTTATTATTCTTCTCTTTTTTAAAGGATTGACCACTACAAGAATTCAGACTATTAATAATGGTGAATTATCGTTGCTAATAGTCCAGATGTTATCGCTAATAAGCACTATTGCTAATACTATTGCAAAACCTAATTAAAAAGTTTTTATCGCTAATTACTATTATTAGCAATGGCAAAAATTGTCATCGCTAATAATGATATTAGTAATGATTTTTGCAAAGAAAAAATTTTATCTCTAATAATTTTTTAATGTTCAAATTATTTTATATAAAAAATATTAACGATGGCAATGTTGTAGCTAATGCCATCGCTAATAATTAACAGCGATAGAAAATTTCATCTCTAATATCATCTCTAAAAATTATAAATTTTAAAATTAAAAAAAAATAAAATATTTTGAGAAATATTAGCAACGACATTTTGGTGGCTAATGCCATCTCTAATAATTATTAGCAACCAAATCTACATCGCTAATGCATCAACAATGTCCTATAATTTTTAAATAAAATAAGAAAAATTATTTAAAAAATTATTGGCGATAGAGCTTCATCTCTAAAGTCATCGTTAATATTTATTAGCGATGGCGTTTGCCATCTCTAATACGGATGCTAATGCTAAATTATATTTTTATAAAAAAGATAATAATAATAATTTTTAAAATCTATCTTAATTAACCATAATAAATTATGACTCATAATTAATTAAAATCTAAGAGTAATCCGATAATCAAAAATGAAAAACTATTTATATTTTATTAAAAATATAAATTATATATTTCTTTTTATAATTAGTATCAAATAATACATCAAAAAAAAAATTAGGTCCAATCCTTGTCATCGCCCATCTCCTCCTCCTCCTGCTCCTCTCCAGTAACTAGTGGATGAGGGCCGATGTCCCAGCATCCTGTAATAAAAAAATAAAATAATATTAGTAAGTTTCGATATGAAGATATATCTTTCGATATGGAGGCGTATCTTTCGATACACTACTATTCTCGAACAGATTATTCCTACATATTTGATTTGATGATATGGAGCTATAGACGCCCCTAGTCCATCGATTGGATGGTTAGACTAAATTTTTAGCCCCTAGATCTCCTTCACAAACTGAAACCTAAATATACGAATTGCTTCTAAATATAAAAACTTAAAATAAGTAAAAGAGTTTAATAATATAATTACTTGATGTGTTGGTTGGGATGATGAGCCTAGCTGATCGCACAGTAGTGGATCTCGAAGAAGCTCCACGATTGTATCATGGATGGCATCTAGGAGGCCCTAAGGTCGCTAGCTCAAAAGTCTCCACATGACCTCCTCCACATGCGCATCACTCCAGGTCTGGGACATCGAGGTCTATGAGGATGCTGAAGAGTATCGAGATGGTGAAGGGTCGAAGCTGTGGCTAAATCCTGTGACCCAGCCCCTACTCATCCCTCCGATGGCGCTGAGCCATCCCTCAAGATCAAGGGTGATTGAGAAGATGGATTATCACCATACCTCTCAACAACATACTCCGCATAACATGTCTGCATAACATGTCTGCATAGTTCAGAAATACTTTAATACTAATATAAAAATTAAATTCTATAATAACTTAATTATTAAATAAAGTTTGAAGTTCGTATCATGATATGCCATGACGTAGAATCTAAATAGTCACCAGTCCTCCTAGATTGGTGTGTGGCCCACCATAATTACAGCTGGTCTGATTGATGATCTGGCTGCCATGTCTATAATAAGTAAATAATAAAATTAAATTAATTAAAATATGCATATAAGAATTTTTATCATTTCGATGAAGAGTTTTGATATTGATTTCTTACCAGTCTATCGGCCACAACATGTGTGCTGACCAAGCCACCTATATGCCTGATCAGATCCTATTAGGTGGCCTAGTTCTGTCGGATCCACTGCCACCTATCAAAGTACTCTTCACTGCTCTACTGGTCGCAGAGGACCTACCATATGTCCGCCCACATCCAATGATTGATTAAAGACCTCTAGTCTGATGGTGACTGAGAACCAAACTGCTAGATGGCCGACTGCCTAAGGCTGTAGAGGCCATCTCGGAGCCTCCATATGGCCACCTCCTCAAAGGTCTGACGTCCAGCCGCCTCATCCTAGGAAGGCTCGAATCGATAATACTCCTACAGAATAGAAGCAAGCGTGTATCAATATATAATTGAAATACCAATGTATTAGAAATTTAAAAATTAAACTAGTTTTGACTTGCCAAAAACATCTTCCAGGCTGCATCATGAGTTTTCTATGGCCAACTCAAGAAATCATTCACCAAGCCTGGCATCAATCAGTGTATGATCCCGATAATGAAATGAGATGTTGAAGGCTCTCTGAATGTGCTGCAAAATTAATTTTGAAGAATAAATATTAACTCTAAAATTACTAAATTCTAAACATGTTAATTGAGGATGTAATACTTACGAGCAGCTCTGGATATAGATGAGCTGCCTATCCTTTGACCTAGTTGGAGGTGCCGCAAGTTGGATGAGTCCTTGACCACGGTGTTGTGTTTGAGAGTCGGCGACCGCTACTGCATAGGACTGTGGGATCACTATGACTCCCTATCATCTAAACTAGAGCACAAAACATCTTATACAAAGAATGTTATACTAGTTAACAAATAACAAAACAACATAAATAAGAATATATAAAGTATTAGAGCTTACCATCCTGTGTGAGATGTGCAAAACCATGTGAACTGGCGATGTGATCACTCTCTCCTCGAGAGCTCTATCCTCGATTGGCATGGCTCCGACCTCTCGATGACATGACATATACTCTTTAAAAATAAAAATAAATAGATTCATCAAATTAATTATATAATTATGGATAGCAATGTAAGGTCTAAAATGATGCAAGGTAAGTAATTAAAATGATTCAAAAATTATATACTTAGCACTACTCATCAATCTTTTCAGATGTTTAGTATCCTTCAGAATCTTCTTCCATAGACTACTCAACGATCCATCCATCTACGATCCATGATCGACTATCTAAGAATTCTTCATATACATAAATACAAGACAATTGCAAAATACTATTTTATCATTCAAAATGGCTTACATAGTAAATTAATGTATCCTATCATCAACTAATAGGTAAAGATAGGTCCTATCGTATTCAAGAAATATATTAATTCTATTGATATATTATAGTAATCAAATGATACATAACAAAGACTAAAATAATTTTGACAGTATTTTTTCTTAGTTCTCCCATGTAGGGAGAACAAAAAAAAAATTCAATCCAAAATTTTTTTTGAACCCTCAGTATACCGTTTGATTACTATAATGACCTATAGAATTACTTGCATTTCCCAAACTATCTATAGTGGATAATCAATTGATTAATATACATAATTTTTTTATTCATACAAAAATAAATAAATGTACGGATACCTTAGAATATGTACATTAATCAACTAACAGGTCTATCATTCCATGCAATGCAAATTTTATTCAAATTAAAATATAATTAATGATGTCCGGCATGTAAGAGCAAAATGCCTTTGACGCTAGCTATGACTTGAGACTCAAGCATGCAGGGCATGCCCCGGCCCTATGTTTGCAATATTGCTCGACATCTTCTCTCGATTCGAACATTCTGCATGCCAAAATCCAAATCCCATACATCTAATTAATTAATTAATTAATTAATAGATTATTTAATTAGTGATGGCATTAGTCATCACTAATGCCGTCACTAATACTACACCATGTCAGCCAATGTTAATACCATCTCTACTGCTACTACTGCTGCCTACAGCGGGAGGAGGGGGGAACTTATAGTGGGAGGGAGTGGGTTGCAAGGGAATGTAATTTTGAGTCCATAGGCTGGGGCAGTGAGGCAAGGGCCGTGCGATCAACTCGGCCAAAATGGGGCCACGGGGAGGTCGGCGGGACAAGGCTAGCAAACTCTAGGGCTACGGACTAGGAGGCACCGGTGGGGTAGGGGCGGCTACCAGAGGGGTAGGGCTGGGTAGGTGGGGGGGTCTGGCATTGGAGGCGCCGACGGGGTGGGGGCAAATCATGGGAGATGAAGGGCTGGGGTGGTGGGCTTAGTGCCGTGACATTGGAGGCATCGGTGGGGTGGGGACATCCATGGGAGAGGCAAGGCCGAGGAGGCTGGCTTGGGGCCATGTCATAGGAGGCGTTGGTAGGTTCGGGGTGGCTCTAGGAGAGGGGGGACCAGGGCGGCTGGCTTAGGGTCGTAGAGTAGGAGATGCCAGTGGAGTCAGGGTGGTCGCAGGCGAGGCGAGGATGGAGCTGTGGGATCAAGGTTGCCTTGGGGGAGGCGTGCTCGGCATGATGGGGTCGCTAGGAAGGCGCCGGCGGGGTTAGGTCACTAAGAAGGAGGACATGCGGGGAGTGGGGAAGGCCGGGAAGGACGTGCGGGGAGCGGAGAAGGTGTAGAGGAAAAAATTTCATGCAAAAGTTTTTTTCCCATGTGTGAGGTTTATGGGGGACTATTACCGATGGCAAAAACTCCATCGATAATACAGTCTCCAAAACCTAAATTTCTATGCCAATGTTACTAGCGACGATGCATGCCGTCGCTAATAACAAAACACCATCACTAATAATATTAATTCTTTTAAAAATATTAAATTTTAGAAAAAAATTTTGAAAATTTTAATAATTACCAATGGCAAACATTCCATCGATAATATTGTTTGAAAAAATATTTTACCGACAGAGGTTTATCACTAATAAAAAAATACCATCATTAATAATATTAAATTTTTAAAAATATTTAGTTTTAATTTTAAAATATTATTTTTTTTTAAGTTATTAGCGATGGAAAGCATGCGATCACTAAATCCATCTTTAATAATCATAATTTTTTAAAATAATTATATTTTATTTTTATTTTTTCTTCTAAGTCATTTTTTGGGTGGCTAAAAATCAATATTAGATAATTACAAATTTTTTAGCTTAATTAATTTATAGATCGAGTCCTAATTGATTTAAAATAAATTTAATTTAATTAGTCTTAACTTAATTTGAGGCTAATTGAATTTTAATATTCTAAATAAAGCTTAAACTCAAAGTCTAATTAAATTAGGTTTGATAGAATTATGAATCAGATTTGAATTTGATTCGAATGGATCAAAACTAAAAATTATTTTCTTCTAATTCTTTTAAACCAAATCAAATTTAATTATGCTTGACTTAATTTTAGGGTAATTTGGTTTAAAATACAATTAGAACTTAAATTCAAAGTCTAATTGAAATAGGTTAGACATGATTTTGGATTGGATTCAAATCTGATTCCAATTGAATTCGGATCGAACCTAAACTAAAAATTATTTTCTCCTAATAAACTTTAATCTAATTAAATTTAATCAAGCTTGACTTAATATTAAGGTAATTAGATTTCACTGTCCAAGTAGGACTGAAATTTTAAATTCTAATTGAATGAGGATTGATAGGTTTTCTAATCAGATTCAAATTGGGTTCGAATTAGATTTGAATTAAATCTAAATTAAAAATTATTTTTCTTAATTTATTTAAATCAGATTTAATTTAATTAATCTTAACTTAATTTGATGCTAATTAAATTTTATAATCCATATAGGATTTGGATTCAAAGCCTAATTGAATTAGGATTGATGGGATTTTAAATTGGATTCGAATCGAATTTGAATTGGATTCAAATGTAATCATGGATCAAGTTTTAATTCATTTAAATCAACTTAAATTTAATTAGTCTTAATTTAATTTAAAGATAATTAGATTTTACTCTCCAAGTAGGACTTGAATTAAAAGTCTAATTAAATAAAGATTGACAGGATTTCGAATTGGATTTGAATTGAGTTCAAATTAGATTCAAATTGAATTCAAATTGCAAATCATTTTCTTTTAATTATCTAAATTTACTTAAATTTAATTAGACTTGACTTAGTTTGAAGATAATTAAGTTTTACCATCCAAGTAGGACTTAAATTAATAGTCTAATTGAATTAGGATTGATAGGATTTTGAATTGGATTTAAATTAAATCTAAATTAAAAAAAAAAAATTTCTAATTAATTTAAATTAGATTTAATTTAATTAATTTTAATCTAATTTAAGGTTAATTAGATTTTATAATCTAAGTAGAATTTAGATTCAAAGTCTAATTTAATTAGATTTGGCAGAATTTTTGAATCAAATTTGAATCAAGTTCGAAATGGGTTTGGATGGATTATTAGCGATGGCAAATATACAGTCGCTAATGCCATCACTAAATATCAAACTTATTAGCAACAATAAACATCCATTGCTAATTCCATCATAAATAAAAATTTAAATTAATCTTTTCTCCAAAATCCTTTTTTTAAAAAACTATTAGCGATGGCGAGATCTTTGTCGCTAATATCCAAAATCATCGTTGCTAATAATTATTTTATGTTTAAATAAGATAAAAATAGTTAAAAATTTTAAATAATTTTATCAACGACTTTTGCCATCACTAAAAGATAAAAATGCCATCGCTAATATCTTACTATTAGCAATGGCCAATTTTCTATTGCTAATAATCAAAACTAGCCATCGCTAATAGTTTTTTTATTTTTATATATTCTAAAAAAAATTGTACTTTTAGAAATGATCTATGCCATCTCTAATATTTATTTTACCATCACTAATATTATTACTAATGGTAGATTTTTTGTCGGTGTTATGGTGGCTAAAAGTCCTTATTAGCGATGGAGTTTTTTGCCATCACTAATATCATCACTAATATTCAAATTTCTTATAGTGGATGACCAGAAGAAGACCCTCGCACCATATTCATCGACTTCTGGTGGAGCTGGTGATCCTTTTCAAAGTTCTATAGCATCCCAAGCAAACCATGATAGTTAACTGCACACTTTAACATTCTAAAATGAGTAAGGAAGGAGAAAAAGGACTTGGGCAAAGAGTTCAGTATGGCATCTTTTTCAAGCTGCTCATGTAAGAAAAAGTAGAGCTTGCTCAGGCACTCAATCATCTAGATCATATATAATACATGATCAGTGACTGACGCCCTATCCCTTATTTGGAAATTGAAGATAGCACAACTAGTCTTGTGCCTCTCAACGTCATCAGGAGTGTTAAAAAACTCATTCAACATTTGAAGCATGTCATTTGGTTGAGCATTCTTGAACCTATGACTAAATTCATTACTCATAGCTACCAACATGATGCAACGAATCCTGGTTTGATCATTGAGCCCCTTCTGGTAAGTGTCTTGAACCATCTCACGTGCATTTGGAGCTTGCTTCTCAGGTGCCGGATCAGTCAGAATGTAAAAAATCCATTCATGCTCTAGGATAATCTTTAACTTTTAATATTAGCTACCAAAGTTAGGTCCCATTAATTTATTATTATCCAACAATAATTAGAGTGACAAGATAATGACCATAATTACAGAAAAGAAAAATCAAAAATCTAATTAGTATATGATTTATTAAGCCTAAAGATTTGAACTTTAGTCTAAAAATTATTCCACTATTTTATTCAAATTGATACCCTCTACCTCTAATTTGAGGAATTACCTTAATTCCTTAATGGGTACTAGAATCCATACAGACTACACACAAGCCCGACTTTGGCCGATCAATTCATACGCATCTATGGGTAGGTTCTTAACCAATTATTTTTTTAAAAAACTTCTAGTAATTTAATTTTGCCTCAAAAGCCTAATCAATAGGCTTTGGCCTTCATTGAAAAGATATGGTTAGGTCTAACCATTAACATGACCAAACTTGATGTATCTAACCAACAAATAATTAAGCCTGACTTTGGTCGGTTATCCTAACCACCATTTAGAGAGACACAGCTAAATAATCATATTATGAATGATAATTTCAACAGCCGATAAGCACCAGGTCTTTGGACCTCCAATGATTATCAAGCTAATAGATCTATTATCATTCAACTTAATAGGAAGCTATGATCTAGTTATTATCATAACTATTTTATTTTAAAAATTTAATAATTTTAGAGGATTTAGTTAACTCATTGTAAGAAAAAAAGATTAACCAACTAATCACAATCCTTCCACTGACTTCACCAAGTTAGATTAATGGAGACCAGAGATAAGTCAATCTAGGGGCACCTAAATTAGTCACACTGATTTACCTAGTTGACATGGGTGAGCTTAAATCATCAAGTGATCTAAGCAAAATCTAATTCACCATGTTAGCCAAGTAAGTAAGATCAGTGGAAGAGATATGCCATTAACTCATTAAAGACGTATCAGTACGAGTAGCTTTCAATTAAAAACCACTGATTTAGACTGTCAGGCTTATCTTAGACACCAACTAATTAATTAATTTTAATTTGATCCACCTAGTAATTTTGAGCTCGACCATTGAGCTAAAAATCAAGTCCATTTGGTTCTTATTAAAGACATGGACTTCACCTAATCTAAAATAATACTTGATCAGATTTAGTCAATTACTCTAATTAATTTCATTCTTTAATCTAACCTTAGGTCTAATCTAATTAATAAACTTAATTCATACTAACTCATTAACCCATATGTTATGATTTTGTCTTAGGATCTTTAATTTATAATTCTAGATTCTAATTAATAACCCTTAATTCTTAATTAAATATTGGGTTGATGGATTGGGGTTCGAAATTTAAAAATATTTTTTTTTATAAAATAATTTTATAATCTGGTTCTATCCACTAAATGATTCAACTCATTTCAAAAATGGATCAGCTCATTTCATAAACAGCAACCAGTTGCATGTTTGAATCAATAACATACAAATAAAATCATGAATCGATTTTAGATCTAATCTAAACATATTCATGATCATTATTTTTAGATTGAAATAATTTTAAATCTATTAAACTATAAATCTATTTAGAACAAATATAACATATTTATGATTTATGATTATATTTTTAGATTAGCACATACTAGGACAACCTCTCCACTATAAGGGATAAACCTTACAGTAGGACAACCTTATAATCAATTCATATGATCTAAAAATTATTGATTTTAGATTTTAATCTAAGAATACTATTTATATCTAATCTAAATAATCATATTCAAACATGCACATATACTATGTCAATCGACCTAGGCTCTGATACCAATGATAGAAAACTATGTACGGTTTCATGAATGCTTTTCAATTTTTTTTCAAAAAATACGTAGCATATGACTTAGATTAATCATATTAATCTATTTATGCATGTAAAAAATATCTACATCTAGGATCTTATAACATGATATAAAACATGTGAAAATTAGAAAAATAAATAACATATAGGTATTGATCACATCAATACCAATCTAGATCTAATCTAGTATCTAATAAAGATTAGATCTTTATATCTATGTGTGGGTTGAGAACTCCACTGCTGATTTTCATAGATGAAATTATTGCTCAGAGTTGTACAGGATGTTCGGCCTCTACAAGTTGTTCATACAAAGCTTCTATGCTGATCGGAGGTTCAACGATCAATGATCTGCACAAGATGCTAGCTCCTTGCAGATCCCTCTTGATGGTTGATCTTGAATTCTTTTCTTTAGATCTCTTAGACCTATCAAAAGATAAAGAACCAAAGGAGGATTTAAAGAAAAGCCCTAGAGAAGGACCCCTTCTTCCTTTCTTTCTTTTCTCTCACCAGGACATACAAATGTAATGTCCTAAAGAAAGCCCACACCCCAAGGGATTTTGTGCCCAATAAACCATGCCTAAGACTCTTATCCCATGGTCAAAATCTCTTAGAAATCCCACACCTTAAGCCCTCTTAAATAGGATAGAGAGGAAGAGTCCTAGTCTAGATCAAATACCTAGATAGGAAACTTTCTAAAGCAAGAAACTTGGGATGCCCAACTTTTGGGTGCCACCTTTATTTCTTTGGGCATGGGTGACAAGAAAAGCACACACAACAACCTTCTATTTCATGCCAAAAAATTAGATCTAAATCTATTTAAATATGGCACCAACAATGGATAGAGTTTGGAAAAAATAAAACTCTATCAAATAGAGTCCTATGACAGAATAACTTACCTTGTTTGACCTAGTCCAAACAATATTCCATAACCAAAAGATATGGGGCATGCATGGGGCTCCTTGGGCATGAGAAAAGTTGGGCAAAACTAAGAAAGAAAGGGCATGGGGTTTGGGGTGTTTGGCGCAAAGGAGGGAAGAGAGTCCTAGTCCAACTAGGCTCTCTTGATCTATTTGGTCAAAACAAATTTCAAACCTATTTAATATGGATTGGTAAAACCTAAATAAGGATGATGCTAGTCAAACTAGGAGCTCTTTTCAATTTGATTAAATCTCATTTAAATCTGATTTAAATTCTAACTCAATTAAAAATTAGGTGCACTTAACTCCTAATCAAATAGAAGATTGATCTTCCTTGTAATTGGCTTATCTCAAGTTCAAACCAATTCAAATTAAATCTTATTCAGTTAGACTTGATCTTAGCCCTAATGCTCAATCAGATTAAGTCAATTAGCAATTCAATTACTATTTAAACCTCCTATAATACTTACACTAGATCAATCATCAATCATATTAATGATTTGATTCTAAAAGATATTCATGATATCAACTTCTATGATACCACTTATTGAGAATCTAGTATCAGATTATTATGGTAGAAAAAAAATAAAATAAGAATAATAAGTATATGGATCAGCCTAAAGACTTGCCTCCATGAGACATGCAAAGCTTCACTATGAAAGAAAAAAATAAGTACAAGAGGAGAACATCCACTCTCAACTCACTATATATAAATCTCTCTCAACTAGAAGCTATCCTCACAAAAGCTCTCTTAGAATCCCAAGAAGATCTGTAGAAGCTACAAGATGCTCTACCTTCACAGCCTCAACATTGGATGCTATGCAACTATTGCTTCTCTCTCATAGGCTGCACGTACTCGATGCTCTGCCAATCTCCTCTTGATGGCTGCTTGAGCCTCTCTACATGCCTCTCATGCCACATGTGCCACATCTTGCTCTACAATACCTCGATCCTTTAAATAGGATGAGAATCCTCTTCTTAATAGTTCACGAGAGTTCAAATAGGGCTCTTTCTTCTAATATGAGTCAAAAATAATCTTGATAGAGTCTTGGAATATTGCTTAACCTTTAGATCACGACCGCAGCCCTCAGTAGCCACTAGTTCCTATGGTCCACGTGCAACTCTCGTAGACCCCTTGGATCAATCACAATCTAAGTTCAAATAGAAAATCCTACCCTATTCTATTCACCTCCATCAAGCTAGCTCTGTCAGAGGTCAAGTTGGCTTGACTATGTCTGCCTTAAACACCTACTTTCTATTGCCTAAGAGGGCTAGCTTGATTGTGGTTCGAGCCAGCTTGATCTCAATCCTTGCCGAATCGATCTCATATCCTAGCCAACCCGACTGCTTGCTAATACTAATTCTTCTCTTGTTATAAGTCAAATTCGAGATGTCGAATCCTAACAATCTCCACCTTGACTCAATATTCAGTTTTCACCAATCTTTGAGAGCTTCTGGATCTTCTCACCCCTATACCTTAGGGCAATCACCTATTGATCATGGATGGACAAACATAAGAGTCGAGCCAGGCCGCTCAATCCTACTTTCATCAACGGCTATGATTCTTTTGATTTGAGACCTGCTCGGAATAGCTTCCTATGGTAATAGAAACTTCACCTTGCAATGTTGTATGTCGTGCTCTCGAGTCTCTCATCTTGTGCCCAATCCATTTCCACCTAGAGCTCCACCTCACACTAAACTTTCTATCATGAGGTAATGTCTTTCATACTTTCTTTCTCTTAACACCATCCTACTGCCATACATGACCTTCAGGATTCTTCCATCAGCTTTTCATCTGAAGCCAATCATATTTGGTCTGCTCAGTAAGATTAGATTCTTCTTAAACTAGATATGTATAGGACCTCATCCAACTTCTTCACTATTCCATCATGGAGCTTCTTAATGACCATCCCGCTATCTTTGATCTCACAGCTCGATTCATCTAGTAGGAACATCGTGCCCTCACTGGTCTTTAGAAAGTCAAGCATCTCCTCTCTACAACATACATGATGAAAACAAGCAGAATTCATAATCTACTAAGAGAAAGAAGTAGATACTTTATCAGTAACCAGAAGGATATCATCACTACCTTCTATATTGCTACTAGCCATCACCACAGTAGCCCTCATTCGATCTTTGAGTTGTGGGCAATTTCTGACTCGATGCCTCAACTCATCACATTAGTTGCATCTAATATTGCTATGTTCTCTCATCTTAGATCTGCATCGTCCTCCTCGTGAACCATTGCCACTCCATCTACTGCCTCCTACTCCTTCAGAAATCACCAAAGCTTAGCTGCCACCATCCAAGCTCGAAGCTAGATTTTTTCTTCTGAAAATCTCATTCTAAAGAATCACTGTAGTGACTTCATTAAAGAAAAATCCTGATTTTTCGAATCAGGTTCGTTCAAATCTGATTGGATCAAGAGACATATTTTAAAAATTTTCTCTTAGATCCTAATCAGATCTGATATTTTTTAGATCTAATTTTATAATCTGATAAATAAAAAAATTAAATTAAATTAAATCTAAATTAATTTTACCTTGATGTGGGTAATCCGATTACTCATTGATGATCTTGCTGATTGCCTGAGGTTCTGGATCTAGCCACGCAAGTGTCTGACCTCTACTGGTATCCACTCGAGCTGGATTTGGAGATCTTCTCCTTCTTTATCATATCTCTAAAAATCAAATTTGGATCTGATTTGAAGGATCTTCGAAACTTCTTTCAAAGATCTGCTGTCATCTCTGTAGCAATGCTGCCTTCTTCCTTTCTAATCAGCCTTTTCTTGCCTGAATTGCACTAATCTGAAGGCCCAACTTTCTTGGACATGGAGAGGAGAGAGAGGATCAGAAAGGTGGCATGAAGGAGGGAGAGGAGAAGCCTTAGGGTGTGGCTAAGAAAAGTTCTATCAAAGTTGGGCGTAGATAGGCCTTTATATAGACCCTGCTGTGCCATGCAGTGCCACATCACCCCGGCCAATCATGTTGCTTCGTTCAATCAGATCTAAATCTGATTGATTGGATGACATCACTTGATCCAATCAGATGAGAAACCCATAAATTCATCCTAAGGTGGTGCCTAAGACTAGTCAAAGTCTATAGGTGAGGGTCACCTAGTTTGAATCCAAGAAACAACTTGGAGTCCCATCCGTATGGGACCCCAGGCATCCCTATCCATGGGCGCACGCCATCCTAGGTGTGCACCCCTTTCTTTTCAATTTTTAAGAAGGGGACAAGCCCCTATCTGCTCTTCAATAAGTGCATGACACATGGGCAGATGTCCAAGGGTCAAAGGTCAATGTTTGACCAAAGTCAAAGGACAAGAATTAGCAGGTGATGAAAAATGGTAGGTGTTGTCTTAAATTTATCTCATAAATAAAGATAACCCTTTTCTAACCTGGACAAGCTCCAGTCAGACTAGGTAAAGGTACCTGAGTGAGCACAAACTCATTTGGCTCAGTTGAGATAACTTTTAATGATAGAAAAAGAAGAATGTTAGGTTCAATCGTGTGCTAGCACGATTTCCTTGAACCTAATTGAATCTAATTTAAATCAACTGAACTAGGTTAGTCTAATTGATGATATCCAGATCCAAACCCTTGTTTGTATGATCTAGTTAGGTTTAGTTTTGTATGGTAATGGGATATGTCATGATCTCTATCATTGACATCATCGAAACTCCTTTTGATGGATCAAAATTCTTCTGATTCAGACAACTAGAATGATCGATCATCTAAATCATTCTAATTGCTCCCAAATCCACCAGTAACACCTAGCAGTATATGATGGCAATCCATCAAAACTAAAAATGAACCTTTTGGTGCAGCTATCTGTGTGATTAAGTTCTTCTATCTTGAGCCTCGATCAGATTAAGGTTAAGGTGAACTCATCAAATCCTAATTTCTATCATATGATTTAATCATTCGATTCAAGTCTGATGTGAAGACCTTAATAGAAACTCTTTCTATTATTTCACTCTATGCCATGGCCATGGGCTTATGGACTTGATTCTCATGATCATCATAGGGTTGCTCCTTATCCATCGAGGTAGATAGATTCCTACTTGGTGCAATCCAATTCCTACAATGAACATGCTATAGCCAATATACACCTTAGGATTCTGAATGGCTAGGAGACCGAGTCATGGTGTAGTCAAACTATAACACCCTCAAGGTGAACTACCGATGTACCTCAGGTCAAAGAACCAGACACACCACTACAGCTTTGAGTCAGTCATCGACGAGAAGGTAGACTTCCTTATGACTACTCGAGGTGGTCACGCTTAGTGCCCTCGTTCTCTAACGAGTACCTGTACTCTCACTCCGATATCTCTACACCATAGACTCAAGACTCATCTACTATAAAGAAGCGATTGTACACTAACCTTCCAAATCAATCACCATCCTCATGATGATCCTACGGTCAGGAGCATTTTATGAGTTAATAATGAAAATTCTTGTTTTAGATTTTCAACTGTTGAAAATAAGAATTGTCGTTATCATTAACTCAAGGGATATATCATAGACATTAAATACACATATGTGATATAAAATAACCCATTTTATTATTTATAGTTAAAACTATAATTTTGCCCTTAGAAGTGTATTAAAGTGTCAGCCAATTCTAGCTTCTAGGGCACACATATCTAACAAACTCCGACTTGATCTAAAGCCAATTGGCTATAAATCTATGTCCCATCTTTTCAAGATGGGCTTCGATCTTCTGCTGGCCCAACGACTTTGTAAGCGGATCCATCGTATTATATGCGGAGTCGACTCTCTTGACCTTGACGTAATCCTTCTCGAGATAATCGTGGATGAGGTGGTATCGCCGCTTGATGTGCTTGAATTTCTAGTGAGACCTCAGCTCCTTAGCACAGGTTATGGCACCGTTGTTGTTGCAGTATAGAGGAATAGCATCTAATGGCATCACTCTGATTTCTGCGGCAAACTTTTTATACCAGAATGTCTCCTTTGCAGCTTCTGACACAGCGATGTATTCTACTTCCATGGTGGAATTTGCTATCACATCTTCTTGAAACTTTTTCAACTGATAGCTCCACCATTGCACAAAAATAGACTTCTAGATGTCAACTTTCAATCTTCTACATCGAACATAAAGTTCGAGTCTATATACCCCTAGACTTAGAGTTCTCCATTACCAAAGACCAATAACATATCCTTAGTTCTTCTCAAGTATTTAAGGATATATTTCATAGAAGTCCAGTGTTCTTCATCTGGATTCGACTGATATCTACTCGTGACACTCATAGCATGGTCTATATCAGGTCGTGTACATAACATGGCATACATGAGGCTTCCTATTGCTGAAGCATAAGGGATCTTGCTCATGCATTCTATTTCCTCAAGTATGCTAGGGCACATCTTCTTGGAAAGATGAATGCCATGTCTGAAGGGTACTAAATCCTTCTTAGAGTTTTCCATGCTAAATCTCTTTAGCACTTCCTCTATGTACATCTTCTGTGAAAGTCCTAGCATCCTATTCGATCTATCTCTATAGACCTTAATTCTCAGAATAAAGGATACTTCTCCTAGGTCTTTCATGGAGAATTCTTTAGATAACCTTATTTTAACTATGGTTAACATGGGAGTATCATTCCTAATAAGGAGGATGTCATCCACGTACAATATAAGAAAGACAACAGCACTCCCATAGACCTTTTTAAAGATACATGGCTCCTCCTCATTTTTGATGAAACCAAACATTTTGATCACATCATTAAAATGAGTATTCTAGCTCCGAGATGCTTGCTTAAGTCCATATATGGACCTTTGCAGCTTGCATATCTTGTGATCATCATCACTGAATGTGAAACCTAATGACTGTTCCATATAGATATCTTTCTCAAGATATCCATTTAGGAATGTTATTTTTATATCCATTTGTCATATTTCATAATCGAAATAGGCTACAACAGCAAGAAATGTATGGATGGATTTTAACATAGCAATTGACGAAAAGGTATCTTGATAGTCAATGCCTTCACATTGACTATAACCTTTTGCCACTAATCTAGCCTTGAATGTCTTCACATTTCCATCTACACCAATCTTTCTCTTGTAAATCTATTTGCACCTAATAGGTACTATACCTTCTAGTAGATCTACCAAGGTCCAGACTTGGTTTGAGTACATCGAGTCAATTTCTGACTTCATTGCCTCTAACTATTTCTCGGAGTCGATATCTGATATCACCTCATTATAGGTTTTGGGATCATCACCATGAACCCCATTTTCTATAAGAAACATTTTCTCTACTTTCTCTAAAATAATACCTAAGTACCTCTCAAGGGAATGGAAAACTTTTTCCGATCTATGAGGTGGAGGAGGTAGTGACTGGATTGACTTAACCTAATTTGGTTTCATTTGGTCCTTAGCTCATTGCTCTTGTGAGACTTTCTCATCGAGCTTGATCTGCTTTCCAATGCCGCTATCTTGAATAAATGATTTTTCAAGAAAGATGGCATGTCGACTCACAATCACATTGTGATCTTCTGGAATGTAGAAATAATATCCTAATGACTCTTTAGGATATCCTATGAATCAAGCTCTAAAAGACCTAAAGTCTAACTTATCCATTTGTTGTCTTTTGATATGAGTCGGACAACCCCAAATTCTGAGATGACTCAGACTTGGTTTCTTACCATGCCATATCTCATATGGTGTGGTAAGAACAGTTTTAGAAAGAACCCTATTCAGTAAGTATATTACAGTTAAGAAATAGTATCCTCAAAAAAAATCAGAAAGGTCTATGAAGCTCATCATGGATCGGACCATATCTAATAGGATCCGGTTCCTCCATTCTGAGACCCCATTAAGTTGAGGTGTTCCTGGTGGAGTCCATTGAGAGGCTATGCCATTTTTCTTGAGATAGTCTAGGAATTCTCAACAAAGATATTCACCTCCTCGATCTGATCGAAGAACCTTAATGAGTTTTCCAATTTGCTTTTCTACTTCATGTCTGAATTCTTTGAACTTTTCAAATACTTCAGACTTGTGTCTCATAAGATACACATACCCATACCTAGATAAATCATCGATAAAGATTATAAAGTAGACTAAGTTGCCTCTTGTTGGCACATCAAATGGGCTGCACACATCAGTATGTACTAGAACAAGAAGATCCGTGGCCCTTTCCCCATATCCTATAAAAGAGAGCTTAGTTATTTTGCCATAAAGATAGGATTCACAGATTGGATATGACTCGAAAGTCAACAGACTCAGTAGCCCGATTTTCTTCAATTTGTTAACCCTATCTTCTGCTATATGACCTAATCTTAGGTGCCATAGATACCTATCATTAGGACTATCCCTAGGATATTTTGATTTTATGGCATTCACATTTTACTCAAAATTAAAAATAGATACATCAACATGTAACTGATAAAGACCATTAATAAAGAAACCACTTGCAATTTTATTTTATCATAAAGAATGTTACAATGGTCCTTAAGAAAACTAATTACATACAAGAAATAGAAATGAAATTCCTGCTTGTTGCAGGAACATAATAACAGTCTTTTAATACTAAATCTAAACCAGATGGTAGTCGAAGAGGATATGTTCCCACAACTACGGTAGCAACTCTTTCTCCATTTTCAACGTGCAGGATCATCTCACCATCCCTCAGCCTCTTGCTATCCTCAAGATTCTACATAGAAGTGCACAAGTGAGCACTAGAACTAGAGTCAAGCACCCAACTGGATGCAGAAGAAACCATAAGGTTAGACTCAGTAACGAACATACCTCCAGAAGGATCCGCCTCCTTCTTCTTTAGGGTGGCCAGGTAAGTAGGGTAGTTTCGCTTCCATGGCCGTCATTGTTGCAATGAAAATACTTTCCTTTGTCAGCAGCCTTCTTCTTCAGCTCTACCCTTTTTTTCTTTCCTCCTTCCACCTTCTACTTTTTCATAGACTTCTTCTTCTTTTCAAAAGACTTTCTTTTGAAAGAAGTCCGTTCCATAGCAAGCACTAAGCCTTTAGAACCTTTCATGGAAAGCTCAGTGGTAACCAGCATGTTCATAAGTTCGGCCAAGAAATTTTGAAGTTAATGCATATGGTAGTTCATGATGAACTGTCCATATGCATCAGTCAAGGATTGCAGAATTATATCATTCTACAGATCCAAGTCCAACCTCACTCCAAGCTTCTCGGCTCTTCCAAGTCCTTGATCATCATTAGCCAATGATCTTGAACTGACTGTCCATCACGCATCTTAGCCTTGAACAGTTGTTTAGTGACTTGATACTTGGCTGCGCGACTCTGTTCACCAAACATCTCCTATAGGTGAGCCAATATTTGATGAGCAATCCTGATATCTTCATGTTGGCACTGAAGTTCATCAGACATCGAGCCCAACATGTAGTATTTGGCCTTATTATCTTCATCTGTCCACTTATCCAAAGACGCTCTCTGCTTAATGGATGGACAAGTTGATAAGGTGGGAGGGTTCTGGTCTAATATATGAGTTAACTTCTCAAAATCCAAAATGATTTTGAAGTTTCGAAGCCAATCCTTATAATTTAGTTCGGTCAGTCTATGGGTGTTCAGGATTCGTGCTAGTGGATTGCATGCAGACATTTTCCTATAGTGAGTCAAAGTTTTTCATTAGATATTGTAATTAAGATTTAACTAATTTATTTAGAGATTTATTTTTAAACAAATTAGCTTCCACTATTTTTTTGGATCCCCACACTTCCTCTGTAGAGATGCAAAAATCTCCACGATTACTAATTTCTAGTGGGTGGTGCAGTCCCACCGACTTACTCATCACCTCATCTAACAGTTATTGGTGATGGATTAGCCAATGAGTGAACAACTCTTGTTCAATGATTCTCTAATCATGATGCACCCAATCTTAGTCTCTAATTCATGAATCTCACCATGTCCGAAATATTGATCCACTCCTTAGTTAAGTCAGATCCACCATTTGCACAGATTAGATTTCTAATTGAGTCTCTCATCGTATCCAAAATATTGAGTCCAATTCATCCTCCAGCCCATAGCATCCAATGCCTAATAGACATGGTTGCATCTTTTTAGTCCAACTGAGCCACTGTAACTAGTTGAGAATAATAAACCCTAGGAAGGGCCCACACATCTACAATGGTGGAAGACCTTCTTAGACTTAATCTTTTCTTAGGAAGTTTTGATTTAGGTCTCATTAAACTAGACTTGACATAGTCATAACCATTATGACTAACCTAGTGGCATGGATTAGCTCGGATTATTGACCACCTCAGATCAGAACTGAGTCAACAAACATGGCCAGGTAAGTGAGATCGATGGATGGGATATGCCATTAACTTGATAAGAATGCATTCGAGTCGAGTAGCTCCTAATTAAAAACCAGTCGGTCGTATCTGCCAAACTTACCTTAGACACCAAATCGTTGAGCCAGAATCAATCGAATTAGTCTACAATCCAGACTCTAACCACTGAGCCTAATTAGGTCTTAGCTTGATCGATCACTTATGTGACTCGATCTTGATCCAGACTTAATCCTATTAGGCTGGTCAATTTAAGCATTGTTGATCCAATCTAACCAACTCTTGATTCAGTTTGATCAACCGCTCGACCTAATTGAGCTATCCAAGCTCGAACCCAATTTTATGAATATGTCTTAGATCTAAAAATTCTTAATTTTAGACCTAATATGTTTCATAATCTTAATTCTTAATTAAGTTTAGGGTTTATGAACAAAACATGCAAATAAGATCCTAGGGTTTCAAGATCTAGGATTTTGTAGAAATTAAGTTTTTAATTTTTGATTAAGGACGAACGTGCAGCACCCCTACATATCATAAGAACACCCCATTGAATGGGAGGAGAGGGTCTCTAAACCCTACTTTGTTCTTATGACCGGACGGCCAAGGGTAATGTCTTAGTCAGAAATACAAGTAATCTACAAAAACTAATTAGATCTATGCATATATTTCATATAAGAAAATTGATCTAATTAAAACATGTTTTTCATACATCTCATGTATCATATCATGCATATTTTTTAGATCTAAATTATCTCATAATCATCTAAAAAATTAAATTTAAATTTGATCTTATCGAATAAAATTTAATCTAGATCCTATTGTAGAACTATTCTACAACTAGTCTAAACATGCAACTATCATATCTCATATGAACAAATTAAATTAAATTTATTTTTTATTTTTAGATTTAATTATAATATTTATAAGATTAAAAAATAATAAATAAATAAATCTAAAAATTATATTTAATAAAATAAAAATTATGATTATACTAGACTACAGATAGAACAATTCTATTCCTAGTCTAGTCTTGTATCTCATACATTTTAGATCTAGATTAATTAATTTTAATTTTTTAATTTTTTGATTTTAGATTTAATTATATAATGTGATATCTAAAATGACTAATTTATCAGATTAAACCAAATCTAAATAAATTTTATAACAACCTGGCTCTGATACCAGTTGAAGGAAAATCCTAATTTTCTAGGTCAGGTTCGTTCAAATCTGATTGGATCAAGAGATATATTTTAAAAATTTTCTTTTAGATCCTAATCAGATCTAACATTTTTTAGATCTAATTTTAAAATTTAATAAAAAAATTAAATTTAATTAAATCTAAATTAATTTGATCTTGATGTGGATAATTCGATTACCCATTGATGATCTTGCTAATTACCTGAGGTTCTGGATCTAGCCACGTAAGTGCCTGGCCTCTACCGATAATCACTCAAGCTGGATTTGGAGATCTTCTCCTTCTTTATTATATCTCCAAAAATTAGATCTAGATCTAATTTGGAGGATCTTCGAAACTCCTTTCAAAGATCTGCTGTCATCCCTATAGCAATGCTGTCTTCTTCCTTTCTCGTCAGCCTTTTCTTACCTGAATCGCACTAATCTAAAGGCCCAACTTTCTTGGGCGTCGAGAGGAGAAAGAGGATCAAAAAGGTGGCATGGAAGAGGGAGAGCAGCAGCCATGGGGCATGGCTAAGAAAAGTTCTATCAAAGTTGGGCACAGATAGGTCTTTATATAGACCATGCTGCGCCATGCAGTGCCACATCACCCCGGCCAATCATGTTGCTTCATTCAATCAGATCTAAATCTGATTGATGGGATGACATCACCTGATCCAATTAGATGAGAGATCCATAGATTCATCCTAAGGTGGTGCCTAAGACTGGTCAAAGTTTATAGGTGAGTGTCACCTAGTTTGAATCCAAGAAGCAACATGAAGTCCCATCCGTATGGAACTCCAGGCATCCCTATCCATAGGCGCACGGCATCCTAGGCATGCACCCCTTCCTTTCCATTTTTCAAGAAGGGGATAAGCTCCTATCTACTCTCCAACAAGTGCATGACATATGGGCAGATGTTCAAGGATCAAAGGATAAGAATTAGCAGATGACGAAAAATGGTAGGTGTTGTCTTAAATTTATCTCATAAATTAAGATAATCCTTTTCTAATCTAGACAAGCTCCAGTTAGACTAGGTAAAGGTACCTAAGTGAGCACAAACTCATTTGGCTCAGTTGAGATAACTTTTAATGATAGAAAAAGGAGAATGTTAGGTTCAATCGTGTGCTAGCAGGATTTCCTTGAACCTAAATGAATCTAATTCAAATCAATTGAACTAGGTTAGTCCAATTGATGATATTCAGATCCAAACTCTTGTTTGTGTGATTCAGTTAGCTTTAGTTTGGTATGGTAATGGGATATGTCATGATCTCTATCATTGACATCATCGAAACTCCTTTCGATGGATCAGAACTCTTCTAATTCAGACAACTAGAATGATCGATCATCTAAATCATTCTGATTGCTCCCAAAATCCACTAGTGACACCTAGCAGTATATGGTGGTAACCCATCAAAATTGAAAATGAACCTCTTGATGTAGCTATCTATGTGATTAAGTTCTTCTATCTTGAGCCCCGATTAGATTAGGGTTAAGGTGAACTCGTCAAATCCTAATTTCTATCATATGATTTAATCATTCAATTCAAGTTCAATGTGAAGACCTTAATAGAAACTCTTTTTATTATTTCACTCTCTATCATGGCCATGGGCTTATGGACTTGATTCTCATGATCGTCATAGGACTGCTCCTCATCCACCGAGGTAGATAGATTCCTTCTTGGTGCAATCCATTTCCTACAATGAACATGCTATAGCCAACATACACCTCAAGATTCCAAACGACTAAGAGACCAAGTCATGGTATTGTCAAACTATAACACCCTCAAGGTGAACTACCAATGCACCTCAGGTCAAAGAACTAGAGACACCACTACAGCTTCGAGTCAGTCATCGACGAGAAGGTAGACTTCCTTATGACTACTCGAGGTGGTCACGCTCAGTGCCCTCATTCTCTAACAAGTACCTGTACTTTGCTCTGGTGTCTCTACACCATAGACTCAAGACTCATCTACTATAAAAAAGTGATTGTACACTAATCTTCTAGATCAATCACCATCCTCATGATGATCCTATGGTCAGAAGCATTTTATGAGTTAATAATGAAAATTCTTGTCTTAGATTTTCAACTCTTGAAAATAAGAATTATCATTACCATTAACTCAAGGAATGTATCACAGACACTAAATACATATATGTGATAGAAAATAATTCATTTTATTATTTATAGTTAAAATTATAATTTTGCCCTTAGAAGTATAGTACAAGTGTTAGCCAATTTTGGCTTCTAGGGCACACATATCTAACATTCATCTATCTTGATGGTGCTCTTTTTCACTAGAAGAGCAGTCACCAAGGACTCATATGAAGGAAGAAGCGATGCTAGCAAGATCAATACCTTGGTCTTCTTTTCAACTTTTTTACTAATGCTGAGGAGGTCGGTGAGGATCTTCTGAAAGTTGGATAAATGCTTTTGCATACTTTAACATTTGTCCATCTATAGCTAGTAGAATTGTCTCCAAAGAAATAGCATGTTGGTGAGTAACTTTACCATATACTATTTCTCGAGCTTCGATCATAGTACTATCAAAAAAGTTTTATCAAATACATGGATCGTAATATCATCCACTAGGTACAAGCAGATCATGCTCACCACCTGCATCTAGATTTATTTCTAATCCTTCAACTCCATGGTTGCTGGCATCTCCTCATATAAGAGAGCATCGATCAAACTCTATTAAATGAGAACATCCTTTACCCTAGCTTGCCATAAAGAGAAATTATCATTTTCATCGAACCTATTGATCTCCACCTTGATTATGCTTGTCTTCTCCATATTCTTCAATCTTTAACACCACTGCTGTAATCTATTCTCTACTATCGCTAGCTCTGATACCAATTATTGGTGATATCAACATTATAATACCACTTGTTAAGGATCTAGTACCAGATTATTATGGCAGGAAGAAAGAAGAAAAATAGAATAAGAACAATCAAGTACATGGATTAGCCTAAAGGCTCATCTCCACAGGACATGTAAAGCTTCACTATGAAAGAAAAAAATAAGTATAAGAGAAGAATATCCACTCTCAACTCACTATATATAAATCTCTCTCAACTAGAAGCTACCCTCATGAAAGCTATCTTAAAATCCCAAGAAAATTCATAGAAGCTACAAGATGCTCTGCCCTTACAACCTCAGCGCCGAATGCTATGCACCTATTGCTTCTCTCTCATGGATTGCACGTAGTTGGTGCTCCACCAAGCTTCTCTTGGTGGCTGCCTAAGCCTCTCTACATGCCTCTCATGCCATACGTGCTACATCTTGCCTCACAGCACCTCAATCATTTAAATAGGATGAGAATCCTCTTCTTAGCAATTCATAAAAATTCTAATAGGACTCTTTCTCCTAATGAGTCGAACATGATCTTGATGAAGTCTTGAAATATTTTTCAATCTTTAGATTATGACCATAGCTCTCAGTAGCCACTAGATCCTATGGTCCATGCGCAACTCTCGTAGACCCCTTGGATTAATCATAATTCGAGTTCAAATAAAAAACTCCATCCTATTTTGTTCACCTCCATCAAGCTGGCTCTGTCAGAGATTGAGCTAGCTCAACTTTGTCTTGCCCGAACACTTGCTTTCTATCTTTCTGAGATGGTCGACTTGACTGTGATTCGAGCTAGCTTGATCTTAGCCTAAGCCAGCTCAACTCCGTATCCGAGCCAGTCTGACTGCTTGCTGATACTAATTCTTCTCTTGCTGTGGGTCGAATTCAAGGCATCAAATCCAAACAATATAATTCATAATCATTGATCAACCATCTAAGCAGATAGAAATCTTTTATGTGTATACCCCATAGGTTCGAATCTAAGTTGGTAGCATTGAAATAAATTTTTATACCAATCAAAGTGACCATCTAGTAATGGTATCCAATGTCTAGATAGGTTGAATGTATGTAAAGCAACATTCAAGAACCTATTCAAATATAGTTATCATATAATTCATTCCTTTGACCTCTATGTTTAGGATGACTTAGAGTTAAACTATCAATTTTAAAAAAGTACATCCATAATATATCTCAATGCAATCAGTCCTATGACTCCTTACAAAGCCTATCCTGACCAAAGTTTTGCTAAATTGAAATATAATACAATACATCTCCTAAACATCAGGAGTGGTCAATTCCATTTTGACTTACACACTGACTTTACGAGTACTTAACTGTGCCCAAAAACCTTCCATCATTGAATTAGAAATTTAAGTAGTCTAGCACCAAGGCACGGTGAGTTGTTTATAAGTCACCATGGTGATCTTAAGTTAGAGAGATACTTATATCCATATCCCTTCAGAGTAAATCTTGACAATAGAATGCTCCAGAGTTGGTCACGTTCAGTGTAATGTACCCCTACGTCTCACTTATATGCCATACCAGTATCTCCACACTCCTTGGTTAAGAGGATAATCAATCTATATGGCACACGATGATCTACACTCGATAAATATTGTCATCCTAGATAATAACGTATCATTTGGTCATGAATAAATTTAATGACTAAATGATAAATCCTCTCTTTAAAGATTCTAAATAGTCCTAAGGACTTCATCATAATACTGAAGTTCATAAAAGAAAGATGTACACTTATGATGAAAAAATTAAAATAAATTTTTTATTCATTAATAAATTATATATAATTATAAAAAATAGCCAATCATCAATAGGCTAATGATTGACTTTGGGATATAATGCCCAATAACTTGATCATATGATAATCAATAAACAATGTTTCTGAAGGGAAATCCTAATTTTCCGGTCCAGGTTCGTTCAGATCTGATCAGATCAAGAGATATATTTCAAAAATTTTTCTCTTGACCCCAATCAGATCTTGATATGTTTTAGATCTGATTCTTATTATTTTAATAAAATAAAATTAAAAAGATAAATTAAATCAAATTTAATTTACCTGATCTGGGTAATCCTATTACCCTGTTGATGATCCTGTTTGCAGCGGAAGGTTCTGGATCTTAGCCACGCAAGCGCCTGGCCTCTACCGGTATCCACTCGGGTTGGATCTGGAGATCCTCTTCTTCTCTATCACGTCTCCAAAAATCAAATCTGGATCTGATCTGGAGGATCTTCAAAACTCTTTTTGAAGATCAGCAGTCATCCTTTGCAGCAGTGCAGCCTTCTTCTTTTGATCGCCTTTCTTTTGATCTGGAACGCACCAACCTAAGTCCAAAACTCTTTTGGACGTGGAGAGCAAGGGGAGAAGAGACTATGGCATGGAGAAGGAGGGGAGAGGCAGCCTTGGGGCGTGGGGTTTCTCAATTGAATTGCATTAGAATCTGAGTTGGGCGTAGGGTCTTATTTATAGACTAAGCGTGATCCAACTCCTCTTCCTCCCAACCAATCACAATCCCTTTGTGAAATCAGATCTAAATCTGATTGGTGGAAATAGAGACCCCTGGATTCCTCCTTAGAGGGCGCCTAAGACCAGTCAAACTGGATTCTTAGTATAACTCTGATTGGAATCCAAAAGGGAGGTGGAGTCCTTGTCCAACAAGGACTCCAAGGCACCTCCAACTTGGGCGCATGCCTAGGGTGGCGTGCGCCCTTCTCCTTGCTAGGTTCTGGCAGGGGGACAGGCCCCCACCAGTTCTCCAATAGGTGCGTGACACGTGGACAAAAGTCAAAGTGTCTATGGTCAACATTTGACCAGTCAAAGGTCAACTTTTGACCAAAGTCAAAAGAACAAAAATGGCAGGTGACCAAAAATGGCAGGTCATGTCTTATAAAATAAGACAACCTTCTCTAACTTGGACAACCTCCAGTTAGACCATATGAAGGCCTCTGATTGAGCACAAACTCCTTTGGCTCAATCAGGACAACTTATTTGTGATAGCAAAAGAAGAACGTTAGGTTCAATCGAGTGCTAGCACGATTTTCTTGAACCTAATTGAATCTCATTCAGATCAATTGAACTAGATTAGTTCAATTGATGATCATCCAGATTCAAACCCTTGTTTGTGTGACCCAGTTAGGTTCAGTTCTGTATGGTAATGGGATATATCATGATCTCTATCATAGACATCATCGAAACTCCTTTCGATGGATCAGAACTCTTCTGATTCGAACAGCTAGAATGATCGATCATCTAAATCATTCTAATTGCTCCCAAAATCCACCAGTGACACCTAGCAGTATATGGTGGCAACCCATCAGAGCTGAATGCGAACCTCTTGGTGCAGCTACCTGTGTGATTAAGTTCTTCTATCTTGAGCCCCGATCAGATTAGGGTTAAGGTAAACTCGTCAAACCCTAGTCTCTGTCATATGATATAATCATTCGATTCGAGTCCAATGTGAAAATCTACAATAGAAACTCTTTCTATTATTTCACTCTGCCATGGCCATGGACTTCAGGACTTGATTCTCATGATTATCATAGGGCTGCTCCTCTACCACCGAGGTAGATAGATCCCATCTTGATGCAATCCAGTTCCTACAATGAACATGCTATAGCCAACATACACCTCAGGGTTCCATATGGCTAGGAGACCGAGTAATGGTGTAGTCAAACTATAACACCCTCAAGGTGAACTGCCGATGCATCTCAGGTCAAAGAACCAGACACACTACTGCAGCATCGAGTCAGTCATTGACGAGAAGATAGACTCCCTAATGACTACTCGAGGTGGTCACGCTCAGTGCCCTCGTTCTCTAACGAGTATCTATACTTTCGCTCCGGTGTCTCCACACCGTAGACTCAAGACTCATCTACTAAAGAGAAGCGATCGTACACCAACCTTCCGGATGAATCACCATCCTCGTGATGATCCTATGGTCGGGAGCTGTTTATGAGTTAATAATGATTATTCATGTCTTAAATTTTCAACTCTTGAAAATATCAATTATCATTACCATTAACTCAAAGGATGTATCATAGACACTAAATACACAGGTGTGATAGAAAATAACCCATTTTATTAATTATAGTCAAAATTATAATTTTGCCCCTAGAAGTGTATTATAAGTGTGAGCCAATTCTGGCTTCTAGGGCACATATATCTAATAGTTTTCATATGAGATATGACATAAAAGGTAATAATAAATAGAGAATCAAAACCAAAATACCTAATAAATAAAAATCTTATTTTTGGAACATTAGGAAAGTATTTTCATGGATACACATGGTGATCACCTTGGATCACCACCACCCTTTTTGGGTTAGGGATGTATCATGACTACATAAGTTTACATGGTTTGCAATTTTGCATTCTATGGTAACGGAAATAAAAGGCTAACCCCATTTGGAATAAGGTTGATTAATTGGTGTCTAAGGAAAGTGATTCAGAGCAATAGTTTCTTAATTAGGACCATTATGAAAGCATGGAGAGCCTCCCAGCAATCTTACACTTACCTGGCTAATGTAGTCGATTGAATTCTGAATTTGTGTTGCCATGTGTTGAAGCTCACTACAAATGTTTGCAACCACAATTCCGGACTTGGTGTACCAAATTAGAATCTCTCATGTAGATCCATCTTAATTATGGATTTACATTAGATGTAAATAAACAAATAAACAAAGAGACCTAAATTAAAATATCCTCGTAGATATTAAGTCAAGCAATCTTTCATTGTTGTAGATTAGTGGGTGCTTTACTGGTGTTGATTATTCTTGGCTGGATATAGTAGTTCAGTTGTACTAAAAAAGTGCAACCACTCTATGATATGAGATGATATGGGGTGGAGATGGGGTTGGATCCCAATAACTATTGGGTGATGGACCTAATGATGGCTTCATCTCATGTGAACGGTGGATCTGACTTAACTAAGAAATGGGCTAATGATTGTTAAGTGAGACTTCAAAACTTAGAGATCGATGCCACTACAACTTGCTTAGATAAGCATTGGATAAAAGTTGTTCATCTATCGATTGACCTATCACTAATAACTATCAGGTGAAGTAATGTGCAATCGATGGGATCGCAGTGCCCACCGAAAACTTGAGTCATGAAGATTTTCATTTCTTTACTTGAGGAGCGTAGAAAATTCAAGAAAATAGTGAAAGATAGCTTATTTTTAAAAATAAAATTCCTAAAACAAACTAATACAAGTCAATTACAATGTCTAACTAGAAACTTTTTTTCTCTATAGAAAAATATCTTCCAACCATCTTGCTCGCATCTTAGCGACCAATCGACTGACTAGATCCAATTATAAAGATTGGCTATAGAGCTTAAAGATCATCTTGAGTTCTGAGAAGCTAATCTATGTTTTAGACCAGGAGATCCTTTCTCTTATAGCTCGTCCAACTACTGATTAAAGGGCAGCCTATGAAAAATGATTGAATGATGACAACAAGGCTCAGTGCTATGTGCTGACTTCTATGTCCAATGAACTCTAACGCCAGCACATGGATATGAAGACTACTAAGAGCTTGCTGACTCATTTACAAGAATTGTATGATGAGCAAAGCTGCATAGCTCATTATGAAGTTTCCAAGCAACTCTTCAAGACGAAGATGCATGATAGGCGGTCAGTCCATAATCATTATTTGATAATGATCAAGGACTTGGAGGAGCTTGAGAAGCTCAGCATATCCATGGATAAGGAGCTGCAACTTGATCTAATCCTATAGTCCCTACCTAATTCATATGGGTAGTTTATCATAAACTACTATATGAATAAGATCGATTGCACTAAGGCCGAGTTGGTGAATATGCTATTGACTACAGAAGGGGCCTTGAAGAGTTCAAAGGATTCTATTCTTACTATAGAACAGACTTCATCTTCTAAAAAAAAATCTTCTGAAAAGAAGAACAAGCTCATTAACAAGTAGAAGAAGGACAAGCCAAAGTAGGAAGCTTCCAAGAAGAAGGCCATAGATAAAGGAAAGTATTTTTACTGCAACAATGATGGCCACTGGAAGAGAAATTATTCTATCTACCTAGCCAACCTAAAGAACATGAAGGATGACACACTTTCTGAAGGTATGTCTGACCTGCTTGTTATCGAAACTAACATTATGGTTTCTTCTACTTCTAATTGGATCATAGACTTTGATTCTAGTGCTCATCTATGCACTTTTATGCAGGGTCTAAAGGAAAATAGAAGGCTGCGAGATCACCCTATTAGTTGAAAATGGAGTAAGAGTTGCTACTGTAGCTATAGAAACCTATTCTCTACGACTACTATCAAGACTTAGTTTAATTCTTAAGAACTATTATTTTGTACCTACTATAAGCAAGAATTTAAATTTTGTTTTCAGTTTAACATAGAACAACTATGTATTTCCTTTCAATAAAGACTACTATACCATTTATTTTGGAAATAAAATGGGTAGACATGATTTTTTAATTGACAATCTCTATTATTTATATGTTGATGTATATGTTAACATAATTAAGCAGGATGTGAAAGTCGTGGGGTATAAGAGACCTAAAGATGAAACTAACCTCAAGTATATGTGGCACATTATGCAAGATCATATAGGAAAAGAAAGGATTAATATACTGGAGAAGAGTGGGCTTTTGGGCCCATTAACTTCAAGTCATTTCTGATCTACAAATCCTATCTTCAAGGAAAGATGACCAAGCTATCCTTTTTGAGATAAGAAAAAGGACCACTGAGATACTAACTTTGGTATACACTGATATGTATGGCCCATTTGATCTACAGGCCAAAGAAGGTTATTCCTAATCTTTACTGATAATTTATTATGGTATGGATACATATTTCTTATGATACATAAATCTAAAGCCTTTGAAAATCTTAAGAAAGTAAAAAATGAAGTAGAAAAATAAACTGAAAAATCTATAATGATTCTGCGATCAAATGAGGAGAATACCTTAGTAGAGAATTTCTAAGTTATCTCAAGAAAATGATATAGTCTCATAGTGGACTCCACCTGAAATGCCTCAACTTAATGAAATTTTAGAATGGTAAAATTGGATCTTATTGAATATGGTTCAATCCATGATAAGCTTTACTAACCTTTCCTTATTTCTTTAGAGACATAGTTTACTTACCGCTAACTATCTTTGAATAGGGTCCCCTCTAAATTCATTTCTACCACACCATATGAGTTATGATATGGTAAGAAGCTAGATCTTGATCATCTCAGGATTTAGAGATCTCCGGCCCATGTCAAAAGACTATCGACGGACAAGGTAGAGGCTACATCAATGAGAGCTTATTTCATTGGATATCCTAAAAAGTCTTTAGGATATTATTCCTACTTCCTAGATGATCATAATGTGATTGTGAGCCTACACACTATCTTCCTAAAAAAATAGTTTATCCAAGATGGAAGATAGATTAGGCTTGAAGAGAAAGTCTCTGTAAAGCAACAAGTCTTAGAACCTATAGAACTTATTCAAGTGGAGCCAAAATACACGTATCTTCTCCTCTACCTCATAGATTCAATAGGATTTCCAGTAGTCTTGAGAGATACTTAGGTATCATCACAAAGGATGTCGAGGAAATGTTTCTCATAAAAAATAAGGTACATGGAGATGACCTCAAGATCTACAATGAGGCTATGTCAGACATCAACTTTAAAAAATGATTAAAAGCAATGAGGTCAGAGATTAACTCAATGTACTCAAACCATGTTTGGACCTTAGTGGATTCGTCAGAAGGTATAGTACCTATTGGATGCAAATAGTTCTATAAAAAAAAAGATAGATTTGGATGGAAAGATAGAGACCTTTAAGACAAGGCTTGTAGCTAAATATTATAGTTAGCATGAAGGCATTGACTAGCAGGATACCTTCTCATCAGTGACTATACTGAAGTTCATTTGAATATTGCTTACTGTTGCAGCATTTTTTGATTATAAAATATGGCAGATGGACATGAAAACTATCTTACTAAATGGATATCTTAAGGAAGATATCTATATGGAGTAGCCTTTGAATTTTACCTTTAGTGATGGAGATCATAAGGTCTGCAAACTATAAAAATCCATATATGGACTCAAGCAATCATCTCAAAGTTGGAACATCCATTTCAATGATGTGATCAAATTATTTGGTTTCATCAAGAATGAGAAAAAATCATGTGTATTCAAGAAGTCAAGTGGGAGTAATGTCACTTTCCTATATGTGGATGACATCCTCTTGATTGAGAGTGATGTTCCTATGTTGACCTCAGTCAAGATATGTGACTGCTTGTCGTTAAAGCAACAAATAAAAATAAGCCTGATTTTAATTTTTAGAATAGTGGTGAGTCGGGTGTCAATTTTTTCGAAGATCGAAGACTAAGTTACATTTAATTTTAATTAAAAATATTTTTTTTAATTTAATTTTTAAAGTAAAAATTTAAATAAATAGATTAAAGAGAGCAAATTAAGCATTTAGTAAATTAAAAAAAAATAAAAAAAATTAGATACTTAATTAATTAAGATTTTTGAATTAATAAAAAATATTCTAGAATTTTGAATCCATCTCTAACATGATTGTGGTAATTCTCTTTAATGCAAAATTTAATATTTTTAAAAATTTACTTTTGATTATAATTTATTTTTTTAGAGTATGAATTATATCTTTTGATTATGATCCATCTCTATGAAACCATAAATTATTCAATACTTTAATTCTTAAAAATTTAAAACATGACTTTTAATGATTTGTTTCCAAAATAAATTATTAAATTAAGTATGGACTGTATCTGCCGATCACAACCTATCTTAATGAATACGATTTATTTAGATTAATAATAAGCATGCCACAGAGTCAAGATCTCATGCATAAAAATAAATTTCATTAAAAACTAGGCATGAGAACATGTTTGCATAAAAAAGAATTACAAAAGATAAACAAAAGAAAATTACAATCCATGTTTAGAAGACTTCATCTACTCTCCTAGAATCCATCTCTTTAGCCATGTATGGTTGACGATCTGCTCGCTCCCAGAATCTTTAGAGCTCCTTTGATTGAAAATTAGAAGAAGAAGTAAGGAGGGTAAGAGAGAAAAAGAGAAAAGAAACTCTATTTTTCTCTATTTTTTTAGCTTAGAAGACTTTTTCTCAGGCTATAGGAGTAAGAGTATTTAAATAAAGAAGAAAACAGGGTCTTTAGAGCTATTTTTGAAGTCAGAATCCAAGTCCAGATTGATTTCTAATACCTTGATAAATTCTAGCCATCAAATCCTGATCAAACGGCTTAAAAATCCTCAAAAATCCATCTTTTAACTACTTTGATTGATTCTGAACCATTAGATTGAAGCCAAGATGAATGTCGACCATTGGATTGCACTTAGATGAAGCCTGGAGTCCTGATCAAAATTGAAAAAAATCTCCACTATTTGATCCCGACCGACATCAACTACAGTCATCCATCAACACTTGATGAAGTCTATGGACCCTATAGACTGACTACACCAAAGACCGTCACCAACCAACGCACACCGTTCCTGGCCAAATGATGATTCTGCCCCTGTATGCCATGATAGATTTAGTGTAAACATCTTAAGGGTTCAAGTCCACCACATGTCGCATTTTGATTCATCGTGTTTGTTGAGCTGGGTGGTCTGCGCCTGTTCCATGGATCGACCGATCGGTCCACCATGCACCGATCTATTTTTTTTATTTTTCTTTTATTTTAAACTTCTAGGCTTCATAACTTTCTCATTTTAGCTTTGATTTGAGTGAAATTTATTGCATTGGAATCCATAAATTGAGCTCTTCACATTGATGAACTTCTTTCATATAAAACACCAATAAAAGTATCAATTTCTTAAAATAAATATTAATTATTATATTATTTTAATATTTTTATTTTATAAATTATGGTAATTATCACACCCCAACTTGAGTTTTACTCATCCTTGAGTAAAGAAAAAATATTAGAAATATGTATCGACTTATGAAAGTTTCTTAATATCATCCTAAAGTTAGTTCATACTTGGTTTGAGATTTAAGAAATACATCATCGGATTATTAATTCTATCCCAAATAGTGGTTAAGTGAAGAACATAAAATTTAGAACTTTTCTTTGACCAATTTTTCATCTTTATTCTTTAAATCCTCTAATTTTAATATGGACTAGAGTTTTTTTTTCTTTTTACAATCAGTACAATGTTTTAACCCTCTAAGCTTTCTATTTGATCCTTATAGCAAGCTTTAGACCAATGACTCCCAAACCAGTTGGCTTTAGGACATTAGGTATAGAACACCGCTCGAGCTTACTAGCTCGAGTCAAATAGGCTACATGTTAAAATTAACTATATAGCAAACTTCTTTATATTATCCATTTTTTGATGCGAATAACATTGCTTACTTAGGCAACGAAATTCGGTTACTCGATGAAAGACTAATGTTTAGAACTTGCTTTTTATTTCTCCTTTTTTTCTTCAAAATTTTTTTCATAATATTTTTTTTTGCTCATACCCATATAAAGTAGATTCTTTATCGAATATAGGCTAGAAGAAGATTTTAGAATTATTCAAAAATTTATCTATTCTAGACCTGACCATTTATTAAATTTTCTTAATAATTAGGTCCTTAGTATTTCAAAAATTTTCTAGACCATTAATCAATCATCAATTAAAATACCTAAAAAACTTCAAATTAGGATGAAATCAAGTACATAAGACTAATTATTCTCATATTTGAGGACTTTAAAAAAATTTATTTATCCTTCCCTCCAACTTAATTTCTATTATCCTCAATGGAGAAAAAAAAGTATGATAAATAATAAAAAAAATTAAGAAAAGAGTTCACCTGCCTTAATATGGTTCTGGTCTTGGTCTGAATTTATTTATTCTTCATTCAGCATGGATTTGTAGTTCTCCTTCCATCTTACTCCTCAAAGAAAGTTAAACAAAAAAGAAAAAGAAAATGTTAAATGCAGAAACCTGGGTTGCCTCCCAGTAATCGCTAAGTTTAACGTCTTCAGCCAGACTTATCTAAAAATTAATCCAAGTAAATAGATTTATAAAGAACCATAGCTTCTTCATTAAATTTTGTAGGTAGTTCCAAGAATAATTTTAGTCATTGTCTATTACCTTTAAAAGTAACACTATTACTTGAATTTTCAATTTCTATGGCCCCGTGTGAGAAGACTTTTTTAACAATATATGGTCTAGTTCATTGAGATCTTAATTTACCTGAAAATAGGTGTAGCCTAAAATTATATAAAAGAACTTTTTGTCTAGATAAAAAGGATTTTTTATTAATTACTTGATCGTGAAAAGCTTTAGTTCTTTCTTTATAAATTTTTAAATTTTCATAGGCTTCATTTCTAATTTCCCCAAGCTTATTGATCTATATTTTTCTCAGATTACTGGCTACATCTAAATTCATATTTAGTTGTTTAATAGCCCACATTGCCTTATGTTCTAGTTCTACTAGCAAGTGACATGCTTTACCGAAAATAAGCCTATAAGGAGACATCCCTAAGTTGGTCTTAAAAGCTATGCGGTAAGTTCAAAGTGCATCAATTAATTTCAAAGACCGGTCTTTTTTATTTGTATTTATTATCTTCTCTAAAAATAGCTTGATTTATTGATTAGAAACTTCAACTTGTCCACTTGTTTGTCGATGATAGGGTGTGGCCAGTTTGTGATTAATATTATACTTTTTCATTAGTGAAGCAAAAGATTGATTGCAGAAGTGTGATTACTAATAATAGCGCTAGGGGTACCAAATCGAGAGAGGATGTTTTCTTTAAGAAATTTGATAACAATCCTACTATCATTGATCTTGTATGGTACTATCTCTATCTATTTGGATACATAATTAATAGCTACTAAGATGCATTTATTTCCAAAAGATTTTAGAAAAGGTCCCATGAAGTCAATTCCCCATACATCAAATATTTCAATAATTAAAATTGGATTCATAGGCATCATATCTTTCTTTATAATTCATCCTATTTGTTGGCACCTAACACAACTTTTATAATATTCATGGGCATCTCTAAATAGGTTAGACCAATAGAATCCATATTGAAGCACTTTAGCTGTAGTTTTTTTTAGCACTGAAATGACCACCACAAGCTTGATCATGGCAAAAGGATAAAATGCTCCTAACTTCTACATCTAGGATGCATCTTCTTATAATTTGGTCAAGATATTGTTTGAATAGATATGGATCATCCCAAATAAAATACTTTACTTAAGAGAAAAATTTGTTCTTGTTCTAAGTGGTCCAGTGCATTAGAATTTGGTCGGTGGCTAAGAAATTCACTATATCAGCATACCAAGGTTCTGATGTTACCGATAGCAATTGTTCATCAGGGAAGGACTCATTAACAGGTATCTCTTCAGTTGGTGCAATTACTAGATGAGATAAGTGATCTGCTACTATATTTTCAGTACCTTTCTTATCCCTGATTTCTAATTAGGCATGCCTTAGCATCTTTCTTTAAGAGAAGGTGCTTAATAGTTTATGGATAATTACATGAGAACCCACTAAGTAGGATCTAAATTTTTCTAAAGCAAATATCACAGCTAAAAATTCCATTTCAGTGGTTGAGTAATTAAGCTATGCTTCATTTAAGATCCTACTAACATAATAGATCACTTGAGATAGCTTATCTAACTTTTGACCTAGAATAGCTCTTATGACATGATCAGATGCATCGTACATGAGCTCAAAAGGTTGAGTCCAAATAGGTGGATGAATAATTAGAACCGAAGTTAATTCTTTTTTTAGACTTTCAAAGGACTCAAGACATTGAGGTGTGAAGTCAAATTTGACATCTTTATCTAATAAGTTAATTAATGGTCAAGCCACTTTACTAAAATTTTTGATAAATCACCTATAAAAACCAACATGTCCAAGAAAAGAGCGAATTTCTTTTATCGATTTTGATGATGAAAGAATTTCAATTAAATCTACCTTGGCATCTACTTCTATTTCTTGTTTTGAAATTACATGACCAAAATTAAATCTACCTTAGCTTTATCTACTTCTATTCCTCATTTTGAAATTACATGGCCAAGGACTATAACTTTCTTAACCATAAATTGGCATTTTTCCCAATTTAGAATTAGATGCTTCTCCTTACATCTTTCTAAGACTAGCATAAGATGATGAAGACAATCAATGATGGTGGATCCAAAGATGGAGAAGTCGTCCATAAAAATTTTAAGAAATCTTTCAACCATGTCTGAGAAAATACTAGTCATGCATCTTTGAAAGGTAGCTAGTGCATTACATAAGCCAAAGGATATGCATCTGTAGGCAAAGGTTCCATATGGGCAGGTAAAGATAGTCTTTTCTTGATCCTCAGGGGCTATTGGAATCTGGTTATGTCCTGAGTATCCATTCAAAAAGCAATAAAAGTCATGTCCTGCTAGTCTTTCTAATATTTGGTCTATGAAGGGTAGAGGAAAATGATCCTTTTGAGTAGCAATATTTAATTTTCTATAGTCAATGCAGACCCTCCATCTTGCTTGAACTCTTATTGGGACCAATTCATTGTTATCGTTCTGGACCACAGTAACTCCTGACATCTTGGGTACCACTTGTACAGGACTTATTCATGAACTATCTAAGATTGAATATATTATTTTATTATCTAGAAGTTTTATTATTCTTTTCTTTACAATTTCTTTCATGGCTGGGTTAAGTCTTCTTTGGGGATCTCATTTAGGCTTAGCTTCCTCTAATAAATGAATTCTATGTTGAACAATCGAGAGGCTAATACCCTTTAAATTAGCCATGATCCATTCCAATGCTTCTTTATTCTTCTTAAGAACAGTCAATAATTCTTTCCCTTATATAGGGTCTAAGTCTACTGAAATAATTACTGGCAAGGTTTCTGATGGACCTAGGTATGCATATTTCAAGTGTTTGGAGAGTGTTTTTAATTCTAGCTTGGATGTTTCCTCCACTAATGGTTTAGACAATAAATCAACTGGAGGTTTCCATCTAATTTTTGTATTAACTATAGCTAAATCATTGACCTCCTCGACTTCTTCATAATTTTGATTCATCCATAGTTCCATATCAGATTTTTCATTACTTAGGTTAATAGATTCAGAAACTTTATCCTGTACTAAGTTGAGATCACCTACTTGATTTATTTCAGATAGATTAAAAATATTTAGATCTGTGATCATATTATCAAAAAAAACCTTCATTAGATCATTTCGATAATTAATTTGAGCATTGGCTGTGGCTAGAAATGGTCAACTTAATATAACTAGGATGTGACCATTTGGGTTTATTACATGTTCAGTTTCTAAAATCATAAAGTCTACTGGGTAGATGAAATCACCAACCTTAATTAATACATCCTCTACTATTCCTCTTGAAATTTTTAAGGATCAATTTGCTAATTATAAAGTCATTCCTATAGGCTTTAATTCTTCCAACTCTAATTTTTCATAAACTGAATAAGATAGTATATTAACACTTGCCCCTAGGTCTAATAGAGCCTTATTAATGAGGATTTTTTCTATGATGCAAGAAATAGTGAGAGACCCTAGATCTTTGTATTTCACTGGCACATAGTTTGACAGGTATGAACTCATACTAGCTGTCAGGAAGGCTTTCTTAGGTACATTGGTGGTCTTCTTTCTAGTGCATAAGTTCTTAAGAAATTTAGCATATGATGAAACTTGTTGGATCATATCTAACAAAGGAATATTTACTTTTACTTGCTTAAAGACCTCCAAAATTTTATCTAGTTGGACAGAGTTTTGGTTGAACTTAAGTCTGTTAGAAAAGGTGCTACAATCTTGGGTATTGGTCCAACTAATTCTGGTTCGAGCTTTGCTAGTGAATCAGGTTCTATTTTTTAGGTTCTTCAGATTGGCCCTATTCAGATATAGGTTTAGATGGTGGATCTTTTATTTCTTCTTCTGGTGCTTTAGATGTACCCACAAGATTGTCTATTTATTTTCCTGATCTTAGTGCATGAATAACATTTAATTGGTTAATCTGCGCTCCTTGTTGTGGTCTTTGATTTTTTTGGATTCTAGAGTTAGCCTTAGTTTGACTTGACAATCCACCCTTTTCTCTTTTACTAAGAGTCGTAGCTATCTAATCCATCTGCATTTCTGGACGAGCAATGGCTTGAGAGTGTGAATTTATAAGTTGGTTGGTAAGATCATTTTGTTATTTCATTATGGCTGCCAAGGTTTTTTATATTGAATTAAGCCTTTGATTAGTTGGATTATTCAATGGTTGGTTGGGTCTTGAGTAAGATTAATTGATAGTAGGTCTATTTGAATTTGATCCTTAAGGCCAAGAAAAATTGGATTGTTAATTAGTATTGCCTGAATTAGTGTTTTGTGACCAAGAAAAGTTTGGATGGTTTCTCCATCCTGGATTGTAGGTTGATGCATATGGATCATTGGTAGGTTTTTGATAGGTTGCATTCACCTGTGCATAATCATTATCAGTCTATTTCATCAGCAAGGAACATTTCTCTATGACATGGTCTGGTGCACTACTGCCATTGCACATGAAAGTGAATACCCGATTTACATTGGCTGATCTTTATAATTCTAGGGCCTCAACTCTACGGGCTAGGATTGCAAATTCAGTTGGAGAAGTTTGGACATGGTACGTCTCTCCTCTTTTTGGTGTGGATTTTTCTATTTTTCTAGTTGCCTTCCATTGTAGACTCCTTTCTACTAGATCCTCTAAGAATTGCCAGGTCTCATTAGCATTCTTATACATAAATTGGCTCTAGCATAATTCTAGAATTTAATTCTAAACCTTCATAAAAAATTTGGCATAATATCAAAATTTATATCCCATGATATGGGCATTAGCTTAAAAGATTCTTAAAATGGTCTAGACATTTCCAGAATGGCTCATCTTCTAATTGACAAAATTCATTAATTTCATTTCTTAACTTGGTTATTTTGTGATGTGGGAAGAATTTCCTTAAGAATATTTTTACAAAGCCATCCCATGTTGTGATCGAGTGTTTGGGTAGACTATATAGCCATTTTTTAATATTTTTCTTAGGGACAAAATTAATCAGCCTAAGTTTAATAGGATCATCAGAAAGATGATGTATTCTCATGGTATCACGTACTTTCTCAAATTCTCTAATGAAAATATATGCATCCTCAATTTCGGTGAATTTAGAAAGCATGTTGATGATTTGAGGTTTAATTTCAAAATTGATTGCATCGGTCTAGGGTATCGAATATAGGATGGTTGGGCTAAGCCCACTAGGTACCAAAGGTCCATTATATTCGGAGGTTCTTGATCCATCGTGGACTTAAAAATTTCTTAGATTAGGGTAGGGTTTGAATCTACTCTTACTAATCGACCAGATTTCCTTTTTCAAGTTTCTATTTTTATTTTTTTAATTTTTTTATATAATTTTTTTAATTAATTAATTTTTTAATATTTTTAATATTTTTTTAAAAAAAATTAGAAAGATGAGAGAAAAAGAAAGAAGAGGATTTTAAAGATGAGTCCTAAGGAGTCCTAAATCTAGAGATGAAAGAGAGAGGAGTGCTTTAATTAGGTTTAAATTTGGTGTTAATAGCAATCAAGTTAAGCAAATATGGACTCTTTACCCTAAGATTAACCTAGATCTAGACAGCTCCTAACTATTCCAAGATCACCTTTGAGCACTCCAAGCTCAAAATTGGCTAACTAATTTGGCCAGACAAGTGTAAGATGTGGAAGATTTTCTGCTCATTGCTTTCCTTAGACACCAACTGAGTTGGCCAAGTTAGACAACGAAGCCAATTAAAAACTATAATCTTTGAACCACTTGCCTTAGATACCAAATAATTAACCAATTTGAACCCAGTCCAACTCTAGCATTTTTTTATCCTAATGAGCTCGAGTATCCTTAAGGGCCAATGTCTAATTGATTTTAAATTAAAAGGCTTAGATCAATGCAATATGCAGAGTGGTGGTTTATGGGCTAAGAAAGGATGATCAAATCCCCACATTATCTTATTTAATGGGTTGTGCCCTTAAAGTACATTATGAATATTCAACACAAATTAAAAAAAAAAATCCAAATATATTAAAAATTAATTTTATATTATATTTTTGGTTTCACTAAATTAATTAAGTGTTATGAGATGTCAGTAATTTTTTAGGATTTATGGTTTTATCTTTCTATTAGTATATTTTAAGTTTTTGATTTATTTGGTTTTGCAAAGAAAGTAAATTCAAGTGATTAAGTCTAAAAAGTAGTAATTAATCTAAATTATATGAGGCAAAAAAATTAATTATAAAAGATAATAATTAACTAAATAAAATTAAAGAATAATAATTTTTATTATTTTTATTTTTAAATTAATTAATTAATTTTTAATTAATTAAAGCAACCATGCTATAATCTCCAGCAATGGCACCAAAAATTTGATTGCTTGTCATTAAAGCAACAAATAAAAATTAAGCCTAATTTTAATTTTTAAAATAGTGGTGAGTCGGCTGTCGATTTTTTTGAGGATTGAAGGTTAAGTTACATTCAATCTTAGTTAAAAATAATTTTTTTTTAATTTAATTTTTAAAAAAAGAATTTAAATAAATAGATTAAAAAGAGTAAATTAAGAGTTTAGCAAATAAAAAAAAATAAAAAGAAAGTAGATACTTAATTAATTAGGATTTTTGAATTAATAAAAAATATTCTAAAATTTTGAATCCATCTCTAACAAGATTATGGTAATTTTTTTTAATGCAAAAATTAATATTTTTAAGAATTTAGTTATGATTATAATTTATTTTCTTAGAATATAAATTATATCTTTTGATTATGATCCATCTCTATGAAATCATAAATTATTCAATACTTTAATTCTTAAAAATTTAAAATATAATTTTTAATAATTTTTTTTTAAAATAAATTATTAAATTAAGTACAGACTATATCTATCGATCACAATCCATCTTAATGAATATAATTTATTTAGATTAATAATAAGCATGCCATAGAGTCAAGATCTCATGCATAAAAGTAAATTTCATTAAAAACTAGGCATGAGAACATGTTTGCATAAAAAGAATTACAAAAGATAAAGAAAAAAAATTACAACCCATATTTAGAAGACTTCATCTACTCTCCTAGAATCCAGCTCCTTAGCGGTGCATGGTTGACGATCTGCTCGCTCCCAACATCTTTAGAGCTCCTTTGATTGAAAATTTGAAGAAGAAAGAAGGAAGAAATAAGGAGGAGAAGGGAGAAAAAGAGAGAAGAAACTCTATTTTTCTCTATTTTTTTGGCTTAGAAGAATTTTTCTTAGGCTATGGGAGTAAGAGTGCTTAAATAGAGGAGGAAACATGATCTTTAGAGCTATTTTCGGAGTCAAAATCCAAGTCTAGATCGATTTCTAACATTTTGATAAATTCTAGCCATCAGATCTTGATCAAATGACTCAAAAACCCTAAAAAATCCACCATTTAACTACTTTGATTGATTCTAGACTGTTAGATCGAAGCCAAAATGAATTTCGATCGTTGGATCGTGCTCAGACGCCTGGAGTCCTTATCAAAGTTGGAATAAATCCCCATCATTAGATCCCGATCGACATCAACTATAGCCATCCATCAGTGCTTGATGAAGTCTGTGGACCCTGTAGATCGACTGCACCGAAGACCGCCGCCAACTAGCGCACACTGTTCCTAGCAAAATGATGATTCTACCCCTATATGCCGCGATAGATTTAGTGTAAATCTCTTAAGGGTTTAGGTCCACCACGTGTCGTGTTCTCATTCACCACATTTGCTGAGCTAGGCGGTCTGCATCTATTCCATGAACCGACCGATCAGTCCACCATGCACCGATCTATTTTTTTTGTTTTTCTTTTATTTTAAACTTATAGGCTTCATAACTTTCACGTTTTAGGTCTGAATTGAGTAAAATTTATTGCATTGGAACCCATAAATCAAGCTCTTTACATTGGTAGTTTTTTTTCCTATAAAACACTAATAAAAATATTAATTTCTTAAAATAAATATCAATTATTATATTATTTTAATACTTTTATTTTATAATTTATGGTAATTATCAGTATGGTTATCTAAAAAAAATTTTATAAAAGATCTTGGAAAAGCATCCTACATCTTAAGGATAAAGGTCTATAGAGATATATCTAAAAGTATGCTAAGTCTATCACAGAAAATGTATATAAAGGAGGTGCTGAAGTAGTTTAGCATAGAATACTCTAAGAGAGGATTTCTGTCCTTTAGGCATGGGATTCATCTCTTCAAGAAAATATATCCTAACACATTATAGGAGATAAAATGCATGAGCAAGATTCCTATACTTCAGCTATAGGAAGCTTCATGTATGCCACGCTATGTACTCAACCAAATATATAGCTCATATTGTGAGTGTCACAAGCAAATATCAATCAAATCCATGTGAGAAGCACTAGACAGCCATGAAATATATCCTTAAATATTTGAGGACTAAGGATATGTTCTTAATTTTTGGAGGAGAAGAGTTGAGGATGCAAGGATCCATAGATTCAGACTTTATGTCTAACATTGATGATCGAAAGTTAACATCAAACTATGTTTTCCTATGCAATGGTGGTGCTGTGAGTTGAAAAAGTTTCAAGCAGCCTATCATAGTAGACTCCACCATGGAAGCTGAGTATATCACCACAACGAAAGCAGCTAAAGAGGCCTTTAAAAAGTTCATTGCATAACTGGATGTGATGCCATCAAATGTCATTCCACTCTATTGTGATAACAATGATGTCATAGCCCTTGCTAAAGAACTAAGGTCTTACCAGAAGTCCAAGTACATTGAGCAACGATTCCACTTGATCCATGACTATCTTTAAAAGTACATCGAGATACAGAGAGTTGACTCTACTGATAATGTGATAGACTCGCTGACTAAGCAGCTGAGCCAACAAAAGATTAAAGTCCATGTTGAGAAGATGAGACTTAGATTTATAGCCATTTGACTTTAGTACAAGCAGAAAATTGCTAGAATATGCCCTAAAAGCTAAGTTGGCTGGCACTTGTAAATACTCTAAGAGCATAGTTTATAATTTGACTTATTGAATTAATAATATTGAATTATTTTTTCATTCATAATTATATTTTTGTATCCATGAATCATCCAAAAAATTAATAAAATGATGATATGTATTCTCAAGTGTTAAAAATTTGAGGCATATATCATGGGTGATTAATTTTTGAATTACTCCCAATCAATGGATCATCATAGAAATAGTGATCGATCCACTTAGATTGGTACATAGATTGCTTTCCTCAGGATAGATGAGTCTCGAGTCTTTAGTGTAGAAATACTAAAGCGAGAGTGTAGGTAGTTGTTAAGAATAAGGATACCGAGCATGACGAATATGAGAAGTCATTTGGATGGCTACCGACTCACCAATGACTTTCTCAATGCTACAATAGTGGATTAGTCCTTAAACTTATGGTGTCTTGGCTATTCACAATGAGGCTGCTATAGTTTGACTACACATCAATTGGTCCCTAGCCATATGGGTCCTCATAGTGCATGTTGGCTATCGTTAGTTCATTGTACGAATGGAGTGTGTACCTAGATGGAATATATTATCTTTGGTAGATAAGAAAGATGGTCCTATGTTAATTTATGAGATTGAATTTTGGAGTTCTTGGCCGAGACAAAATAAATAGTAGAAAAAAGTTTACACATACTTCACCTCAAAAACTAAAGTCGAATAAATCTTACATATGATAGATGTTGTAGCTTGACGAGTAATCCATCACCTCCATCATGTCGAAACCCTAATGAAAGTACTGTATCACATGATAACTGTACTTAGAGGTTCACCTTTTTATTCTACTAGAGTGCCACTACATACTGCTAGTTATCATTAGTGGATTGTGGGATCTATGGGAGTCATCTTGATGATTGATGACTCTTGTTGGGAAGAATTGAAACTATTCCAATCCATTGAAAGAAGTTTTAATGATATTGTGATGGAAATTATAACATATCTCACTATCAGATAGAACAGAACCTATGGGATCACGCACATAAGAGGATTATGACTAATTAGATGGTTGGAAGATGATTTTGATTTGTTTCAATTATCAATTTGACTAATTTGTAATTGTTATAAGTAGCAAAGACTTAATTGCTAATAGTTAGTAAGTTCAAGAAGGACTAATGTGCAAATATTGCATGTATTAATTTGATTGGATCAAATTAATTATGGCTGAATTCAAGTTGAATCAAATGGAGATTTGGTTCAATTGAATTTAGGTTTAGATTTGGGCTTAGGCCACATGCACCCAAAAGGATTTGGATGCATCAAGTGTATGACACTTGGACCTAGCCTCCCTAAACATGAAAATCAGCCATAAATAAATAGGGAAATGCATGACCCTTAAACATAGAAATCAGCCATGGAACAAATGGAGAAGGGTTTGACCCTGCTTTGGGCGACAGCCATAGATTTTATTATATGAAATCCTAGCCACTAGATCCCATGAGCATTTGTATCAAAACACTTAGGATCCTGTGCCTATAAAAGAGAGGCCAACCCCAAAGGTTCAAAAATAATCCTTAATTATAAGCTTCAAGAGGCTCCCCCTGCTCCAAGGGTTAAGAATTTTCAGGCCTAAAATAATTTTCTTCCTCCACCCACAAATGCTTCTTCCTTTCTCTCAAGGTTGCTGAAATTCTGATTTCAGCATTAGAGATCTTAAAGAAGCCATTGTCCTGCTAAGGTTCTCAAAGGTGTTGAAAACCTTCCTCCATCAAGCAAAGGCTCTACATGGAGCTAGCACCTCGAGGAGCCAAGTAGGTGCTAATCAGTCTCATCTCTATCTGGATGCCCGTAGAGGCTGGGTGCTTTCGTGGCTTCAAAAAGAACCAGAGGATAAAAGATCATCTACGGTGAGAGGTATGCAAGAAGAAGAAGAGATCTTCCTTTTCTTCCTTTATAAAATCCATCTTTAATTTGATTCCCTTAATGAGCATGTTCCTTTTGGGCTTTCTTCAATCATAAATTCCAAACATCAAATCTTTGAATGGTTTTTTAAAAGAAAATTTTCTACTATGCATACCTGATGCTATAAATTAGATCTTCCATTCCTTCTTTGATGCATGGTTGTTTTGGAAATCCCTTTAATTGGTCCATGCATCTATCAGTATTATTTAGAGAATTTAATCAGAAACTTGATCATGCTACAAAATCAACAATTTGGGAGGCATGGATCACAAAATTTAGCACATAATACCTTGATATAGGCTTGTCAAGGGATTTCTAACATGGATCTGAGCTTGTTATCTTAGTTTTCTTTTTTCTTTTTGCCCCCCTGAACCAATGAGCTAGTTACAACCATGATGTTGGTCTTGACTTTAGGCAACCCAAACTAATTATGACCTAACCAAACAAAATCTTACATCATCCATCCATTTATCTAACCTCCATTCATCCATTTTGCCATGCCTCACCGATGAGGTATGAAGTTGGTGCATAAATCTGAGTTCTTTTTAACCAATTCTTAATGGTGCATTAGCATTGGAAATTTTTGATAGACTTCATCAAGAACTAACTGACATATGTTACTAGGATCTTAGCTAAACTTTCCTAGTGATCCTGCCAATGTACTACAAATTGTAGAGAAAAATTGAGAACTTTTTTAAGATTGCAAATAAGACCCAATTAGCACTCAAAGGAGAATCATCATATACCTATTTGAGATATGCTGGGTCAAAGCCTTAATTAACAAATAAGAAAGAAAGATGAGAACCAGAACATAACAAGAAGTTGAAATATTAGAATATCATAAAACCCTAAGCCCGAGATCGATAAAATCACAGACAAACTGAACATATATATATATTAGGGATAAACCTCGCTCCCGTCGAAGTCCAATCTGATACTTAATCTAATGTAACTGATAATCACAGAAGAGCTTCGATTGAAAATTCTTCCTCTTGGGACTTCTCCAATGGTCGGACCCCTTTCGGACTCCTTCAGCTGTCAAACTCCTTCAGCACCCCTCCAGCAGCCGAACCCTTTCCAGATTCCTTCAGCAGCTGAACCCCTTTTGGACTCCTTCAGCAGCCCAACTCTTTTCGGACCCCTTCAGCAGTCAAACTTCTTTCGAACTCCTTCAGCAGTCAAACTCCTTCCGAACTCCATCAGCAGTCGAATGATAAGTAGTAAAAATATACTTATAAAAGTATTAAATTATAAAATAAATTAATCTATTTCTTTAAAAATTAATATTTTTATTAATTTTATGTAGGAAAGAAGGCCACCAATATGAAGATCTTATTTTTTTGATTCAGATGAAATAAATTTTAGACAAAATGGACTTCAAACGAGCCCAAAATTGAATTTTAAAAAAAAAAAACCCAGTCCGATTCAAATCGGTTCAGAAAACTGGCTCAGCAGATTGCCTGATTCGACCGCACTAGCAGACCAACCCACTGATGCAATGCTGATATCAGGATGACGTCAGCATTTTTTGCGGTGCACGATGGACCGACTTGAGGACATTTCGAGAATTTCACATGAAGAAGCGAGCTCCGATTGGCTAAAGAATGCGGCGGTCCATGCAACACCGGGCTCGCACATGGTCTATAGAGGGCAATTTGGAAATTTTATTTGATCCGATGGGTGCCTTTCGCTATGATTTGATCGGACGATCAAAAAGCATGCACTGACGAACGGCATCCGCAACTTCCGATCGAGATCCAATGGCTGAGATTCATCCCGATGTTAAACTAAAGATCAGAAGCCTTCTTTGTGCATGATCGGATGGCCTAGATTCAATCCAATGATTGATCCAATGGCTGACATTAAATTTGACCTAATTTAAAATATTTTAAAGGATTTTTAAATAATTTTTGGACCGTTTGATCAACATCTAATGGTCAAAGTCATCTAGATCCTAATTTGAGTTGTTTTGGGAGTCTTAAACCTAATTTTCAAAGGATTTCAGAAAAAAATCGATCTCTGAGCTATAAAACCTGCTATTGCCATAGAAAAAAAGAAGTAAGAGTGAAAAAGAGAGAGAGAGAGAGAGAGAGGAGAGATAGTAAAGAAAAAAGAAAAAGAAAAAAAAAAGAGAAAGAGAGGAGAGAGGTAGAAAGAGAAGAGAGATTTTTGAGAGAAAAGGAATGGTTTGTAATAATTTTTTTTCTTTTCTTTTCTTCTTCCGACAATCAGAATATCGATCAAGGAGCTTCTTCTTCTTCTTCACCAAGTTCTCCATACCAAGAGCGACGGACAATCAATTTCAGCAACCAAACAATCTAATTTCTTTATGCTTTTTATTTTATTTACTTTTTTTGAACTTGTTATCATGAACTAAATTTTTTTTTACTAAGGCTAAGGTGTAGCCACTCTTTTGATGCAATATTCAGTATGATTTATTTTTAATTTTTAATTTTATTCATGAGGAGTATATAAATATGATCTTAACGCTTTTAGATTACTGGCCATCTTCTAATTGATCTGATGAACATAGATGTTATGGACCAAGTATATCTATGTTATTGCTTCTTAATTATATACCTTGTATTATGAATCAAATTAGAATTCATATACATGCTGGAATTTTATTGCAATTTGGATGCAGCATATTTTAATTAGAGGGTTTCACAAAACTTAATGCATTAATATTTATTTAAATTACACCTAGACCAAAGGATAATTAATAAATATTGATAGTTTTGCTATGCCTGGACCAAAGGATAGTGAATAAATTAGGAGACTCCACCATCACATGAAATAAAATTAATCTAATAACCTGAATATTGTATTGACTGAGTTGGTGAATCGATTGCCTTAGTAATACATTGCTCTTAAATTTAAAACCCTAATAATTACACTCTTTCTATTTTCTTAAAATTTTTAATTATTTCTTTATTTTGTTCTTTAATTTCTTATTCTCATAAATCAATCTTCTAAATAAAGCATAGGAAAGAGTTTTTCAGTACTTATTTTCCAATCCTCTAAGGACACTCTACTCATTCGCTTTATTACTTGATCGATTGGTGCACTTGCCAAAGCTATAAATTAGCACGCATCAAGTTTCTGGCACCGTTGTCGGAGATTGTGTCTAAAATAATATTGAAATTTTGATCCTAGCTTTACCTAAGAATTTTATTTTTAATTTTTATTATTTTAAAAAAAAATTTTGTTCAGTGCATGACATGTACTGGACATAGTAACTTACTACCTTTAGAAATATGGGCATTCAGATCATCATGCACGTGTCCACTAAATTGGATAGTTGATTGAATCATTTGCATCATCGTCGATTTTATTTCGAAGTTGTTTGCTCGCACTAGCGGTCTCCTGATGCTCGAAGCTGCATCGGCTATAGATGGTGTGATGTAATCATTTGATGGACGATGTACTAGTCGAATAGCTTCATGCTGTCCTTCGATCGTCATATCCAATCCTAGATTGATGTCGTTAGGATCTTCAGTTGCCATGTTTCTTTTTTGTTGTAGTCTTCTAATGGTTCTTTCAATTTCTAGATCTAAAGATAGTAAGTTACTATGTCCAGTACGTGTCATGCACTGAATAAATTTTTTTTTAAAAAAAATAAAATAATAATAAAAGTTAAAAATAAAATTCTAAAATAAAGCTAGGATCAAAATTTCAATATTTCTTTAAACACAATCCCCGACAATGGTGCCAAAAACTTGATGCGTGCTAATTTATAGCTATGGTAAGTCACCAATCGATCAAGTAATAAAGTGAATGAGTAGCGTATCGTCCCTAGAGGATTGAAAAATAAGTACTGAAAAGCTCTTTCCTATGCTTTATTTAGAAGATCGATTTATGAGAATAAGAAATTAAAGAACAAAATAAAGAAATAATTAAAAATTTTAAGGAAATAGAAAGAGTGTAATTATTAGGGTTTTAAATTTAAGAGCAATGTATTACTAAGACAATCAGTTCACCAACTCAGTCAATACAATATTCAGATTATTAGATTAATTTTATTTTATGTGATGGTGGAGTCTCCTAATTTATTCACTATTCTTTGGTCCAGGCATAGCAAAACTATCAATATTTATTAATTATCCTTTGGTCCAGGTATAATTTAAATAAATATTAATGCATTAAGTTTTGTGAAACCCTCTAATTAAAATATGCTACGTCCAAAGCGCACTAAAATTCCCACATGCATATGAATTCTAATTTGATTCATAATACAAGGTATATAATCAAGAAGCAATAACATAAATATACTTGGTCTGTAACATCTATGTTCATCAGATCAATTAGAAGATGGTCAGTAATCTAAAAGCATTAAGATCAGATTTATATACTCCCCATGAATAAAATTTAAGTTTAAAAATAAATCATACTGAATATTACATCAAAAGAGTGGCTACACCTTAGCTTTAGTAAAGAAAAATTTAGTTCATGATAACAAGTTCAAAAATAGCAAATAAAATAAAAAAAAGCATAGAGAAATTAGACTATTTGGTTGCTAAAATTGATTGTCCGTCACTCTTGGTGTGGTGATCTTGGAGAAGAGAGGCTCCTTGATCGATGTCTTGATTGTCGGAAGAAGAAAACAAAAAAAAATTATAAACCCTTCCTTTTCTCTCAAAAATCTCTCTTCTTTTTCTTCCTGTTTCCTCTCTTTCTCTTCTTTTTCTTTTTCTATTTCTCTCACTCTCCCTCTCTCTTTTTCTTTTTTATTTTTTTTTACTCTCACTTCTTTTTTCTATGGCAATAGTAGGTTTATTGCCCAGAGATCAATTTTTTTCTAAAATCCTTTGAAAATTAGGTTTAAGACTCCCAAAAAAACTCAAATTAGGATCTGGATGATTCTGACCGTTAGATGTTGATCAAACGGTCCATAAATCACTTAAAAACCCTTTAAAATATCCCAAATCATGTTGAAACTCATGCCAGCCATTGGACCAATTGTTGGATTGAATCTGGACCATCCGATCGCGCACAAAGAAAGCTTCTGATCTTTAGTTTAACATCGGGATGAATCTCAACCGTTGGTTCTCGATCGGAAGCTACGGATGCCGTTCGTCAGCACATTCTTTTCGATCCGTTTGATCAAGTCTTCAGTGAAAAGGCGCCCATCGGATCAAACAAAATTTTCCAAATTGCCCTCTGTAGACCATTGCGTGAGCCCGGTGTTGCATAGGACCGCCGCATTCTTCAGCCAATCAGGAGCGCGCTTCTTGCATGTGAAATTCTCAAAATGCCCTCAAGTTGGTCCACCGTGCGCGCATAAAAAATGCTGATGTCATCCTAACGTCATGACGTGCATCAATCGAGTCAGTCTACTGTTGCGGTCGAACCGGGCTGAACTGCTGAGCCAATTTTCTGAACCGATTTGAATCCGAACCGATTTTTTTTTTTTTTTTTTGAAATTCAATTTTGGGCTCGTTTGAAGTCCGTTTTGCCTGAAATTTATTTCATCTGAATCCAGAAAAATAAGATCTTCATATTGGTGGCCTTCTTTTTACATAAGAATTAATAAAAGTATCAATTTCTTAAAAAAATAAATTAATTTATTTTATAATTTAATATTTTTATTAGTATATTTTTATCCACTTATCACACCCCCAACTTAGTCATTGCTAGTCCCTTAGCAATGTTTTATTTAATACCATGTTTCAATAAGATTATCCATCATAAAGATAAAATCTAGGACTTAAAGGTCAAAAAGTTTAGAAAATACTGCTAACTAAGCATTGAGCTTCAGAAGCAAATTTTTCAGTCAATACAATTAAAAACTTTCTTAGAGTACATCAAAGATCTATAGCACTTGTGTTCGTGATGACTAACTTTAGCATTTCAGTATTAAATTAAAAGAACAAAAGTATCCTCTCTTATCACCTATTTTGGTCAATTTTCTATACATTCTCAATTTTATACTCATGAATTAAGGTAGCTTTCACACTGCCTCCTTTTTTTTTTTTTTTCTGTGCTGAGCATCCTGGCCTTCCTTCACCATTTTACATGAATTTTCACACTTGACCTAGGTGCAGAGACCCAATTACTAGGCTTTGGGCAATCCACATATACTCTATCTTTTGCACTTTATTTTTAGGCAGGTAGCTCTTTCCTTAAATTCAAGTTTTTTTGATTAGAATGTATATTAATTATCAATTTTCAGTGATAATTGAATCCTCAATTGGCCTTATAATCAATACCTACTTTGCCTTATTAGTGTGCATGTGCAATTAAAAGTGCTAATAGTCTTTTAATGACCTAAGTAGGCTGCTAAAAGTTGACCAACTAATCTACTTCTTTAACTCATTACATTCATTAGCAAATAATTCTATCTTTTATCACTTATCCAGTCTATCTTGCTCAAGATTTTCTTCTTGACACATGGATTTTATTATTATTATTATTATTTTTTAATCTCCTAACTTATTCTACATTGTCTTAAAGGAGAAAGAAAAATAAAGGATGCAATAAAGGATAGGAAGGAATACACCTAATTTGGTTCAGTCTGGTTCTTTGGAGCTTTGAAATTTTGCTTGAGCTCTCATTGATTTTTCTCTGCAAAATTAAAAATACACACCAAAGCAGTAAAAGAGCAACAATAAATTACTAAAAAATAAAAAAAAATGATCAAAACTAAAAAGAAAAGAAACAACCTATCTAGTAGTTCTGATTTATAGTCTTCAGCTTGACTTTCTTTGAGTTCTGAAGTGGATCAATCTGGTGCCACTTCAATTAGAATACTTTCATGTTTGATCGAGCCCTCTTTCATTTAGACATTGCTAGCTTTTATAGTCTCAAACCTATTTTCTACAGAATTTTCATATAATGGATTGTCAATAATATCAATTAGAAAACAAGTTTGATTATCATTAGGATATTTAGTATCTTTGAAAACATTAAAAGTAACTTGTTCATCTTGGACTCTAAGAATTAATTTTTCCTACGAAACATCTATTAAAGCTCCTTTAGTAGCTAAAAAGGATCTCCCTAAAATAAGGGGTACATCATAATCTTCTTTCATATCAAGAATAATAAAATCAACAGAAAAAATAAACTTGTTTACCTTTACCAAGACATCCTCCACTATACCTCTTGGATATTTAATGGAACTATCGGCTAATTGAAGGGTAATAGTGGTAGGCTTCGGTTCTCCTAGACCCAGCTTTCTAAAAATAGATAAAGGCATGAGATTAATACTTACTCCTAAATCACATAAAACTTTATCAAAACTATAATCACCAATAATGCAAGAGAAAGTAAAACTCCCTGGATCTTTTAACTTCTATGGTAATTTATTTTGAAGTATTGCTGAGCATTCTTCATTCAAATTTATTCTCTCATGCTCCTTCAGCATTTTCTTATTTGTTAGGATTTCTTTAAGAAACTTGGCATACCTGGGCATTTGAGTGATAGCATCTACAAAAGGACTATTAATATGTAAATTTTTTAAAATTTTGAAAAAGTTAGAGAATTCCTTATCTAGATGCTGTATTTGTCTCTCTGAGAATGGTAGTGGCGGCACGTAGGGCTTCACATTTGGGTCAGCAAATCGTATACCTGGAGACCATCCATCTGCTGGTTGTTTTGGTGACTGATAAATTTTAGTTGATGGTTCCTTATTTATAGTTGGCTCTTCAGTCTCTTTCTTTTGATATGGCTCTGTTAGATATATGTGCCCTAGAAGCCAGAATTGGCTGACACTTGTAATACACTTCTAGGGGCAAAATTGTAATTTTGACTATAATCAATAAAATGGGTTATTTTCTATCACACCTATGTATTTAGTGTCTGTGATACATCCTTTGAGTTAATGGTAATGATAATTCATATTTTCAAGAGTTGAAAATTTAAGACATGAATATTCATTATTAACTCATAAACAGCTCCCGACCATAGGATCATCACGAGGATGGTGTTTGATCCGGAAGGTTGGCCTCTTTAGTAGATGAGTCTTGAGTCTACGGTGTGGAGACACCGGAGCGAGAGTACAGGTACTCATTAGAGAATGAGGGCACTGAGCGTGACCACCTCGAGTAGTCATTAGGAAGTCTACCTTCTCGTCAATGACTGACTCAATGCTGCAGTAGTGTGTCTGGTTTTTTGACCTGAGATGCATCGGCAGTTCACCTTGAGGGTGTTATAGTTTGACTACACCATTACTCGGTCTCCTAGCCATATGGAACCCTGAGGTGTATGTTGGCTATAGCATGTTCATTGTAGGAACTGGATTGCAGCAAGATGGGATCTATCTACCTCGGTGGTAGAGGAGCAGCCCTATGATAATCATGAGAATCAA
>QRFJ01001560.1:23505-88736 GCA_006176705.1 Cocos nucifera | reverse complement strand
GAATCGAATGATTACATCATATGACAGAGACTAGGGTTTGACGAGTTCACCTTAACCCTAATCTGATCGGGGCTCAAGATAGAAGAACTGAATCACACAGGTAGCTGCACCAAGAGGTTCGCATTCAGCTCTGATGGGTTGCCACCATATACTGCTAGGTGTCACTGGTGGATTTTGGGAGCAATTAGAATGATTTAGATGATCGATCATTCTAGCTGTTCGAATCAGAAGAGTTCTGATCCATCGAAAGGAGTTTCGATGATGTCGATGATAGAGATCATGACATATCCCATTACCATACAGAACTGAACCTAACTGGGTCACACAAACAAGGGTTTGAATCTGGTGATCATCAATTGAACTGATCTAGTTCAATTGATCTGAATGAGATTCAATTAGGTTCAAGGAAATCGTGCTAGCACTCGATTGAACCTAACGTTCTTCTTTTGCTATCATAAATAAGTTGTCCTGTCTGAGCCAAAGGAGTTTGTGCTCAATCAGAGGCCTTCATATGGTCTGACTGGAGGTTGTCCAAGTCAGAAAAGGTTGTCTTATTTGTAAGACATTACCTGCCATTTTTGGTCACCTGCCATTTCTTGTTCTTTGACTTTGGTCAAAAGTCTACCTTTGACTGGTCAAACGTTGACCATTGACACTTTGACTTTTGACCACATGTCATGCACCTATTGGAGAGCTGGTGGGGGCCTGTCCCCCTGCCAGAACCTGGCAAGGAGAAGGGCGCACGCCACCCTAGGCGTGTGCCCAAGTTGGAGGCGCCTAGGAGTCCTTGTTGGACAAGGACTCCATCTCCTTTTTGGATTCCAATTAGAGTTCTTCTAAGAACCAACTTTGACTGGTCTTAGGCACCCTCTAAGGAGGAATCCAGGGGTCTCTATTCCCACCAATCAGATTTAGATCTGATTTCACAAAGGGTTGTGATTGGTTGGGAGGAAGAGGAGTTGGATCACGCTTAGTCTATAAATAAGACCCTGCGCCCAACTCAGATTAGAATGCAATTCAATTGAGAAACCCCATGCCCCAAGGCTGCCTCTCCCCTCCTTCTCCATGCCATAGTCTCTTCTCCCCTTGCTCTCCACGTCCAAAAGGAGTTTTGGACTTTGGTTGGTGCGATTCAGATCAAAGAAAGGCGATCAAAAGAAGAAGGCTGCGCTGCTGCAAAGGACGACTGCTGATCTTCAAAAGGAGTTTTGAAGATCCTCCAGATCAGATCCAGATCTGATTTTTGGAGGTGTGATAGAGAAGAAGAGGATCTCCAGATCCAACCCGAGTGGATACCGGTAGAGGCCAGGCGCTTGCGTGGCTAAGATCCAGAACCTTCCGCTGCAATCAGGATCATCAACAGGGTAATAGGATTACCCAAATCAGGTAAATTAAATTTGATTTAATTTATCTTATTTTATTTTATTTTATTAAAATAATAAGAATCAGATCTGAAACATATCAAGATCTGATTGGGATCAAGAGAAAAATTTTTGAAATATATCTCTTGATCTGATCAGATCTGAACGAACCTGGACCGGGAAATCAGGATTTCCCTTCAACTGGTATCAGAGCCATGGTTCTAAATTGTTTAGATCTGATTTTAAATTTATTTTAATTAGAAAATAAAGTGATTTTCAGATGTCACATGAGATGTGATCAGATCTGAAATCAGAAAAAATTAAAATTAAATAATTTGGATCTAAGATTAGAAGATATGCATGACTAGTTCTAGAATAGAATAGTTCTATAGAATAGTTCTTGCATGTTTTTGATTTAATCTGATTAAATCATATTTTAGATCTTTTTATTTACTATTTTTTGATATTATAAGTGTTATAATAACATCTAAAAAATAGCAAATAAAAATTATTTAATTTTTGAATATCATATGAGATATGATTGATGCATGTCTAGACTAGTTGTAGAATAGTTCTACATAATTGTCTAGATTAGAATTTATTTTGATTAGATCAATTTAAATCTAATTTTTTAGATTATTATGAGATAATTTAGATCTGAAAATATGCATGATTATGATACATGAGATGTATGCAAAATATGCCATGATTAGATCTACTTTATATATGAGATATATGATATAGATCTGATATTGTTTTGTAGTATTGAATGTTCCTGATTAAGGCGTTCCTCTTGGCCGTCCGGTCATAAGAACGAAGAAGGGTTTAAAGGCCCTCTCTTCCCATTCGATGGGGTGTTCTTATGATGTGTAGGGGTGCTGCGTGTTCGTCCTTAATCAGAAACCCAAAACTTACTTTCTGCAAAACCCTAGATCCTGAAACCCTAGGATTTATTGTGCATATTTTGTTTATGAACCCTACTTAATTAAGAATTAAGTTTATGGAATATTAATTAGGTCTAAAATTGAGAATTTCAGATCTAAGACATATTCATAATACTGGGTTCGGGCTTGGGTAGCTCAATTAGGTCTAAGCGGTTGATCAAACCGAATCAAGAGTTGGTTAGATGGGATCAACAATGCTTAAATTGACCAGCCTAATAGGATTAAGTCTGGGTCAAGATCGAGTCACGATCAAGCAAGACCTAATTAGGCTCAGAGGTTAGAGTCTGGATTGTAGGCTAACCCAATTGGTTCTGGACTCAACAATTTGGTGTCTAAGGTAAGTTTGGCATAGATGACCGACTGGTTTTTAATTGGAAGCTACTCGACCTGAATGCGTTCTTGTACGAGTTAATGGCATATTCCTTCCACCGGATCTCACTTACCTGGCCATATCTGTTGACACAGTTCTGATCTGAGGTGGTCAATAATCCGAGCTAACCCATGCCACTAGGTTAGTCATAATTGTTATGACTAAGCCAAGTCTAGTTTAATGAGACCTGAATCAATTCTCCCTAAGAAAAGATTAAGTCTGAGGTCTTCCACCATTGTAGATGTGCGGGCCCTTCCCGGGGTTGATTGTTCTCGGCTGGATACAGTGGCTCAGTTGCACCGGGAAGATGCAACCATGTCTATTAGGCATTGGATGCTATGGGCTGGAGGATGAGTTGGGCTCAATATTTCCGGATACGGTGAGAGACTCAATTAGGAACCCAGTCTATGCAAATGGTGGGTCTGACTTAACTAAGGAGTGGATCAATATTTCCGGATACGGTGAGATTCATGAATTAGAGACCAAGTTTGGGTGCACCATGATTAGAGAATCATTGAACAAGAGTTGTTCACTCATTGGCTAACCCATCACCAATAACTGTTAGGTGAGGTGATGAGTCAGTTGGTGAGACCGCACCACCCACTAGAAATCATTAATCGTGGAGATTTTTCGCATCTCTACAGAGGGAGTGTAGGGATCCGAGAAAATAGTGGGAGCTAATTTGTTTAAAAATAAAATCCCTAAACAAATTGGTCAAGTCAAAATTACAGTATCTAACTAGAATCTTTGACTCTCTACAGGAAAATGTCTGCGTCCAACCCATTGGCACGTATCCTGGACACACATAGACTGACTGGACCCAATTATAAAGATTGGCTCAGGAACTACAAAATTATTTTGGGTTCCGAGAAGTTAACCCATGTTTTGGACCAGGACCCTCCCACCATTACCAGCCCGTCCATCTGTTGAACAGAGAGCGTCTCTGGAAAAATGGATTGACGAAGATAATAAGGCCAGATATTACATGTTGGGCTCGATGTCTGATGAGCTCCAGCGCCAACATGAAGGATATCGGGACTGCTCGCCAAATGTTGGCTCACCTGCAGGAGATGTTTGGTGAACAGAGTCGCGCAGCCAAATATCAAGTCACAAAATGACTTTTTAAGGCTAAGATGCGTGATGGGCAGTCAGTCCAAGATCACTGTCTGACAATGATCAAGGACATGGAAGAGCTTGAGAAGCTCGGTGTGAAGTTGGACTTGGACCTGCAGAACGATATTATTCTGCAATCCTTGACTGATGCATATGGGCAATTCATCATGAATTACCACATGCATAAACTTCAGAATTCCTTGGCCGAGTTAATGAATATGCTGGTTACCGCTGAGCTTTCTATGAAAGGTTCTAAAGGCTCAGTTCTTGCTATGGAACGGACTTCTTCCAAAAGAAAGTCTTATGGAAAGAAAAAGAAGTCTGTGAAAAAGCAAAAGGTGGAAGGATCAAAGAAGAAGAAGGCAGAATCGAAGAAAAAGGCCGATGGCAAAGGAAAGTGTTTCCATTGCAACAGCGACGGCCATTGGAAGCGGAACTGCCCTACTTACCTGGCCACCCTGAAGAACAAGAAGGAAGGTCCTTCTGGAGGTATGCTCGTTATTGAGTCTAACCTTACGGTTTCTTCTGCATCCAGTTGGGTGCTTGACTCTGGTTCTAGTGCTCATCTGTGCACTTCTATGCAGGGTCTTGAGGATAGCAGGAGGCTGAGGGATGGAGACATGATCCTACGCATCGGTAATGGAGCAAGAGTTGCTGCAGTAGCCGTGGGAACATACCCTCTTGCGATTACCATCTGGTTTAGACTTAGTTTTAAAAGACTGTTATTTATGTGCCTGCAGCTAGCAGGAATTTGATTTCTGTTTCATGCTTAGCACAAGAAGGTTATGTGATCACCTTCTTTAAGGACCATTGTAACATTCTTTATGAAAGAAATAAAATTGCAAATGGTTTCCTTATTAATGGTCTTTATCAGCTACATATTGATGTACCTGTTCTAACTATCGAGCAAAACGTGAATGCCAAACGACCTAGGGATAGTCCAAACGACAGATATCTATGGCACCTGAGATTAGGTCATATAGCAGAAGATAGGATCAACAAATTGGAGAAAAATGGGCTATTGAGTCCATTGACTTTTGAGTCATATCCAACTTGTGAATCCTTGTCTTCAAGGCAAAATGACTAAACTCCCTTTTGTTGGACATGGGGAGAGGGCCACAGATCTCCTTGCCCTAGTACATACTGATGTGTGCGGCCCATTTGATGTGCCGGCTAGAGGCAATTTTGTCTACTTCATTACCTTTACCGATGATCTGTCTAGGTATGGGTATGTGTATCTTATGAGACACAAGTCTGAAGCCTTTTGAAAAGTTCAAAGAATTCAGACATGAAGTAGAAAAACAAACTGGAAAACCCATTAAGGTTCTTCGATCAGATCGAGGAGGTGAATACCTTAGCCGGGAATTCCTAGACTATCTTAAGGAAAATGGCATAGTCTCTCAATGGACTCCACCAGGAACACCTCAACTCAACGGGGTTTCAGAATGGAGAAATCGGACTCTATTGGATATGGTTCGATCCATGATGAGCTTCACAGACCTCCCTGATTTGCTTTGGGGACACTCATTGTTAACTTCAATCTATTTACTGAATAGGGTTCCCTCTAAAACCGTTCCTACCACACCGTATGAGATATGGCACGGTAAGAAACCAAGTCTGAGTCATCTCAGAATTTGGGGTTGTCCGGCTCATGTCAAAAGACAACAAGCGGACAAGTTAGAGTTTAGGTCCTTTCAGAGCTCGATTCATAGGATATCCTAAAGAGTCATTAGGATACTATTTCTACATTCCAGAAGACCACAATGTGATTGTGAGTCGACATGCCATCTTTCTTGAAAAATAGTTTATTCAAGATAGCGGCATTGGAAAATAGATCAAGCTTGATGAGAAAGTCTCACAAGCAGAACGAGCTAAGGACCAAGTGGAACCAAATCAGGTTGAGCCAATAAGAACACTACCTCCTCCACCTCGTAGATCGGAAAGAGTTTCCCGTCCCCCTGAAAGATACTTAGGTATTATTTCAGAGGATGTAGAGGAAATGTTCCTCGTAGGTAATGGTGCTCATGGTGATGATCCCAAAACCTACAACGAGGCGATATCAGATATCGACTCCGAGAAATGGCTTAGAGGCAATGCAGTCAGAAATTGACTCGATGCACTCAAACCAAGTCTGGACCTTGGTAGATCCACCAGAAGGTATAGTACCTATTGGGTGTAAATGGATCTTCAAGAGAAAGATTGGTGCAGATGGGAATGTGGAGACATTCAAGGCTAGACTGGTGGCAAAAGGTTATAGTCAACGCGAAGGCATTGACTATCAGGATACCTTTTCCCCAGTAGCTATGCTAAAATCCATCCGCACATTGCTTGCTGTTGCAGCCTATTTCGATTATGAAATATGGCAAATGGACGTGAAAACGGCATTCCTAAATGGATATCTTGAGGAAGATATCTATATGGAACAGCCGCTAGGTTTCACATCCAGTGATACTGATCACAAGGTTTGCAAGCTGCAAAGGTCCATATATGGACTTAAGCAAGCATCTCGGAGCTGGAACACTCGTTTCAATGATGTGATCAAAAAGTTTGGTTTCATCAAAAATGAAGAGGAACCATGTGTTTTCAAAAGGGTCAGTGGGAGCGCTGTTGTCTTCCTCGTATTGTACGTGGATGACATCCTCCTTATTGGGAATGATATTCCCATGTTGACATCAGTCAAGATGTGGTTGTCCAAGGAATTCTCCATGAAAGACCTAGGTGAAGCATCCTTTATTCTAGGAATTAAGGTCTATAGGGATAGACCGAATAGGATGCTAGGACTTTCACAGAAGATGTACATAGAGGAAGTACTAAAGAGGTTTAGTATGGAAAACTCTAAGAGGGGATTAATACCCTTCAGACATGGTATTCATCTTTCCAAGAAGATGTGCCCCAGCACACCTGAGGAAATAGAACGCATGAGCAAGATCCCTTATGCTTCTGCAATAGGGAGCCTCATGTATGCCATGCTATGTACACGACCTGATATAGCCCATGCTGTGAGTGTCACAAGCAGATATCAGTCAAATCCAGGTGAAGAACACTGGACTTCTGTGAAATGTATCCTTAAGTACTTGAGAAGAACTAAGGATATGATGTTGGTCTTTGGTAACGGAGAACTCCAAGTCCAGGGATACACAGACTCGGACTTCATGTCCTGATATAGATGATCGAAAGTCGACATCTGGCAGACTGTTTGTGCTGGAAGAGTTCCAAGCAAATGGTGATACCACCTCATCCGCGATTACCTTGAGAAAGGGTTACGTTGAGGTCAAGAGAGTCAACTCCGCAGATAATGTGGCAGACCCACTTACAAAGCCGTTGGGCCAGCAGAAGATCGAAGCCCACCTTGAGAAGATGGGACTTAGACTTGTAGCCAATTGGCTTTAGGACAAGTGGGAGATTGTTAGATATATGTGCCCTAGAAGCCAGAATTGGCTGACACTTGTAATACACTTCTAGGGGCAAAATTATAATTTTGACTAATAATCAATAAAATGGGTTATTTTCTATCACATATGTGTATTTAGTGTCTGTGATACATCCTTTGAGTTAATGGTAATGATAATTCATATTTTCAAGAGTTGAAAATTTAAGACATGAATAATCATTATTAACTCATAAACATTGCTCCCGACCATAGGATCATCACGAGGATGGTGATTGATCCGGAAGGTTGGTGTACAATCGCTTCTCTTTAGTAGATGAGTCTTGAGTCTACGGTGTGGAGACACCGGAGCGAGAGTACAGGTACTCGTTAGAGAACGAGGGCACTGAGCGTGACCACCTCGAGTAGTCATTAGGGAAGTCTACCTTCTCGTCAATGACTGACTCGATGCTGCAGTAGTGTGTCTGGTTCTTTGACCTGAGATGCATCGGCAGTTCACCTTGAGGGTGTTATAGTTTGACTACACCATTACTCGGTCTCCTAGCCATATGGAACCCTGAGGTGTATGTTGGCTATAGCATGTTCATTGTAGGAACTGGATTGCATCAAGATGGGAATCTATCTACCTCGGTGGTAGAGGAGCAGCCCTATGATGATCATGAGAATCAAGTCCAGAAAGCCCATGGCCATGGCAGAGTGAAATAATAGAAAGAGTTTCTATTTAGATTTTCACATTGGACTCGAATCGAATGATTACATCATATGACAGAGACTAGGGTTTGACGAGTTTCACCTTAACCCTAATCTGATCGGGGCTCAAGATAGAAGAACTTAATCACACAGGTAGCTGCACCAAGAGGTTCGCATTCAGCTCTGATGGGTTGCCACCATATACTGCTAGGTGTCACTGGTGGATTTTGGGAGCAATTAGAATGATTTAGATGATCGATCATTCTAGCTGTTCGAATCAGAAGAGTTCTGATCCATCGAAAGGAGTTTCGATGATGTCGATGATAGAGATCATGACATATCCCATTACCATACAGAACTGAACCTAACTGGGTCACACAAACAAGGGTTTGAATCTGGTGATCATCAATTGAACTGATCTAGTTCAATTGATCTGAATGAGATTCAATTAGGTTCAAGGAAATCGTGCTAGCACTCGATTGAACCTAACGTTCTTCTTTTGCTATCATAAATAAGTTGTCCTGACTGAGCCAAAGGAGTTTGTGCTCAATCAGAGGCCTTCATATGGTCTGACTGGAGGTTGTCCAAGTCAGAAAAGGTTGTCTTATTTGTAAGACATTACCTGCCATTTTTGGTCACCTGCCATTTCTTGTTCTTTGACTTTGGTCAAAAGTCTACCTTTGACTGGTCAAACGTTGACCATTGACACTTTGACTTTTGACCACATGTCATGCACCTATTGGAGAGCTGGTGGGGGCCTGTCCCCCTGCCAGAACCTGGCAAGGAGAAGGGCGCACGCCACCCTAGGCGTGTGCCCAAGTTGGAGGCGCCTAGGAGTCCTTGTTGGACAAGGACTCCACCTCCCTTTTGGATTCAGAGTTCTACTAAGAATCCAGTTTGACTGGTCTTAGGCGCCCTCTAAGGAGGAATCCAGGGGTCTCTATTCCCACCAATCAGATTTAGATCTGATTTCACAAAGGGTTGTGATTGGTTGGGAGGAAGAGGAGTTGGATCACGCTTAGTCTATAAATAAGACCCTGCGCCCAACTCAGATTAAGAAATGCAATTCAATTGAGAAACCCCACGCCCCAAGGCTGCCTCTCCCCTCCTTCTCCATGCCATAGTCTCTTCTCCCCTTGCTCTCCACGTCCAAAAGGAGTTTTGGACCTTGGTTGGTGCGATTCCAGATCAAAGAAAGGCGATCAAAAGAAGAAGGCTGCACTGCTGCAAAGGACGACTGCTGATCTTCAAAAGGAGTTTTGAAGATCCTCCAGATCAGATCCAGATCTAATTTTTGGAGGCGTGATAGAGAAGAAGAGGATCTCCAGATCCAACCCGAGTGGATACTGGTAGAGGCCAGGCGCTTGCGTGGCTAAGATCCAGAACCTTCCGCTGCAATCAGGATCATCTATAGGGTAATAGGATTACCCAAATCAGGTAAATTAAATTTGATTTAATTTATCTTATTTTATTTTATTTATTAAAATAATAAGAATCAGATCTGAAACATATCAAGATCTGATTGGGATCAAGAGGAAAAAATTTGAAATATATCTCTTGATCTGATCAGATCTGGACGAACCTAGACCGAGAAATCAGGATTTCCCTTCAGGCTCCTCCAGCTTTGTACCACATTTTAGGGTGACAGCATTGACTTGCTACCTTGGATTGGTCTCCATGTTGCTGGACAAGGATCCCTGAGGTCTCTCGGAGATTATCTTAGCCATTTGACCTATTTGCATCTCCAAGTTTCAAATTGCTGCTGCTTGGTCCTGCCTAAGTTTGGCTTCCAAATTTTTTATAGTTGCTTCTTGATTTTGCATGAATTTGACCATCAGCTCTTCCATGTTGGACTTCTTTTTAGGTACTTGGAATCCCGAGGGTGGCTGTTGTGCTGCATTTTGATTGCTCCATGAGAAATTTGGGTGCTGCCTCCACCCTTGATTGTATGTGTTGGAGTAGGGATTATTTTATTATGGCCTAAAAAAATTACCAACATAATTAGCTGTATCAGTTGCTTTAGCAAAAGGATTACCTGTCTGGCAATTGCTCGTATCGTATCCTCCTCCACATAGGTCACAAGTAATGCTCTGAATATGCATAGCTGTTCCCTTCAAGTTGTTGACTTCGGCTCTAAGGGCTGCAATTTTAGCTAGTAAGATTGGCATGCAATCTACTCCCTACACAGCTGCTAGTCTTTTTGCAATCATGCATTTTGTTTGCCACTGATAGCTATTTGATGCCATCTCATCGATCAGATCGAATGCTTCTTCCTCCATTTTTTGGTTAATGGTTCCTCCTGCTGCTGCATCAATCATAGAATAATTAGTAGGAGATAAACCATTATAGAAAGTTTATACCTGAAGCCATACGGATAGTTGATGATGTGGACATCTCCTCAGCAATTCCTTGAAATGCTCCCAAGCCTCATATAGTGTCTCCATATCCATCTGCATAAAAGAAGTGATATCGTTGCGCACCTTGGCAGTCTTGGAAGGTGGAAAGTACTTGGCTAAGAATTTTTGGGCTAGCACATTCCATGTTGTGATAGAACCTATAGGAAGAGAATGAAGCCAACTTTTAGCCTTATCCCATAAAGAGAAAGGAAATAACTTTAATCTAATAGCATCATCCGACACCCCATTAATTTTAAAAGTATCACACAGTTCAAGAAAGTTAGAAATAAGGGCATTCGAATCATCATGCACGTGTCCACTGAATTAGACAGTTGATTGAATCATCTGGATAATCGTTGGTTTTATTTCAAAGTTGTTTGCTCACACTGGCAGTCTCCTGATGCTCGAAGCTGCATCAGCTATAGATGGTATGATGTAATCATTTAATGAATGATGTACTAGTCGAATAGCTTTATGCTGTCCTTCGATCGCCATATCCAATCCTAGATTGATGTCGTTAGGATCTTCAGCTGCCATATTTCTTTCTTATTGTAGTCTTCTAATGATTCTTTCAATTTCTGAATCTAAAGATAGTAAGTTACTATGTCCAGTATGTATCATGCACTGAATAAATTTTTTTAAAAAAAATAATAAAAATTAAAAATAAAATTCTAAAGTAAAGCTAGGATCAAAATTTTAATATTATTTTAGACACAATTCCGACAATGGTGCCAAAAACTTGATGTGTGCTAATTTATAGCTATAGCAAGTGCACCAGTCGATCAAGTAATAAAGTGAATGAGTAGAGTATCATCCCTAGAGGATTGAAAAATAAGTACTGAAAAGCTCTTTCCTATGCTTTATTTAGAAGACCGATTTATGAGAATAAGAAATTAAAGAACAAAATAAAGAAATAATTAAAAATTTTAAGAAAATAGAGAGAGTGTAATTATTAGGATTTTAAACTTAAGAGCAATGTATTACTAAGGCAATCGGTTCACCAACTCAGTCAATACAATATTCAGGTTATTAGATTAATTTTATTTCATGTGATGGTGGAGTCTCCTAATTTATTCACTATCCTTTGGTCCAGGCATAGCAAAACTATCAATATTTATTAATTATCCTTTGGTCCAGGTGTAATTTAAATAAATATTAATGCATTAAGTTTTGTGAAATCCTCTAATTAAAATACGCTGCATCCAAAGTGCACTAAAATTCCTGCATGCATATGAATTCTAATTTGATTCATAATACAAGGTATATAATCAAGAAGCAATAACATAGATGTACTTGGTCCGTAACATCTATGTTCATCAGATCAATTAGAAGATGGCCAGTAATCTAAAAGCATTAAGATCAGATTTATATACTCCTCATGAATAAAATTTAAAATTAAAAATAAATCATACTGAATATTGCATCAAAAGAGTGGCTACACCTTAGCCTTAGTAAAAGAAAATTTAGTTCATGATAACAAGTTCAAAAATAGTAAATAAAATAAAAAGCATAGAGAAATTAGACTGTTTGATTGCTGAAATTGATTGTCCATCGCTCTTGGTGTGGAGAACTTGGTGAAGAAGAAGAAGCTCCTTGATCGATATTCTGATTGTCGGAAGAAGAAAAGAAAAGAAAAAAAATTATTACAAATCCTTTCTTTTCTCTCAAAAATCTCTCTCTCTTTCTACCTCTCTCCTCTTTTTTTCTTTTTTTTTTTTCTTTTTTCTTTACTGTCTCTACTCTCTCTCTTTTTTTTTTCTCACTCTCACTTCTTTTTTTCTACGGCAATAGCAGGTTTTATAGCCCAGAGATTGATTTTTTTCTAAAATCCTTTGAAAATTAGGTTTAAGACTCCCAAAACAACTCAAATTAGGATTTGGATGATTCTGACCATTAGATGTTGATCAAAGCGATCCAAAAATTACTTAAAAACCCTTTAAAATATCCTAAATCAGGTCAAAATTTATGCCAGCCATTGGATCAATCATTGGATTGAATCTGGGCCATCCTGATCAGGCTTCTGATCTTTAGATTAACATCGGGATGAATCTCAACTTGGATCTCGATCGGGAGCTGTGGATGCCGTTCGTCAGTGCATGCTTTTCGACCGTCCGATCAAATTTCAGTGAAAGGCGCCCATTGGATCAAACAAAATTTTCAAATTGCCCTCTATAGACCATGCACGAGCCCGGTGTTGCATGGACCGCCGCATTCTTCAGCCAATCGGAGCATGCTTCTTCATGTGAAATTCCCAAAATGCCCTCAAGTCGGTCCACCGTGCATCATGCAAAAAATGCTGACATCATCCTGACGTCAGCGCTGCATCAGTGGGTTCGGTCTGCTAGTGTGATCGAATCGGATGGTCTGCTGAGCCGATTTTCTGAATCGATTTGAATCGGACCATTTTTTTTTTTTTGAAATTTAATTTTGGGCTCATTTGAAGTCCGTTTTGCCTGAAATTTATTTCATCTGAACCAAAAAAATAAGATCTTCATATTGGTGGCCTTCTTTCCTACATAAGATTAATAAAAAGTATCAATTTCTAAAGAAATAGATTAATTTATTTTATAATTTAATACTTTTATTAGTATATTTTTACCACTTATCACACCCCCAACTTAGTCATTGCTAGTCCCTTAGCAATATTTTATTTAATACCATGTTTCAATAAGATTATCCATCACAAAGATAAAATCTAGGACTAAAGGTCAAAAAGTTTAGAAAATACTGCTAACTAAGCATTGAGCTTCAGAAGTAAATTTTTCAGTCAATATAATTAAAAACTTTCTTAGAGTACATCAAAGATCTATAGCACTTGTGTTCGTGATGACTAACTTTAGCATTTCAGTATTAAATTAAAAGAATAAAAGTATCCTCTCTTATCACCTATTTTGGTCAATTTTCTATACATTCTCAATTTTATACTCATGAATTAAGGTAGCTTTCACACTGCCCTCCCTTTTTTTTTTTTTTTGCTGTGCTGAGCATCCTGGCCTTTCCTTCACCGTTTTACGTGAATTTTCACACTTGACCTAGGTGCAGAGACCCAGTTACTAGGCTTTGGGCAATCCACATATACTCTATCTTTTGCACTTTATTTTTAGGCAGGTAGCTCTTTTCTTAAATTCAAGTTTTTTTGATTAGAATGTATATTAATTATCAATTTTTAGTGATAATTGAATCCTCAGTTGGCCTTATAATCAATACCTACTTTGCCTTGTTAGTGTGCATGTGCAATTAGAAGTGCTAATAGTCTTTTAATGACCTAAGTAGGCTGCTAAAAGTCGACCAACTAATCTACTTCTTTAACTCGTTACATTCATTAGCAAATAATTCTATCTTTTATCACTTGTCCAGTCTATCTTGCTCAAAATTTTCTTCTTGATACATAATTTTTTATTTATTTATTTATTTATTATTATTATTATATATATATATATTTTTTTTTATCCTCTAACTTATTCTACAATGTTTTAAAGGAGAAAGAAAAATAAAGGATGCAATAAAGGATAGGAAGGAATACACCTGATTTGGTTCAGTCTGGTTCTTTGGAGCTTTGAAATTTTGCTTGAGCTCTCATTGATTTTTCTCTGCAAAATTAAAAATACATACCAAAGCAGTAAAAGAGCAACAAAAAATTACTAAAAAATAAAATAAAAAAAATGATCAAAACTAAAAAGAAAAGAAGCAACCTATCTAATAGTTCTGATTTATAGTCTTCAGCTTGACTTTCTTTGAGTTCTAAAGTGGATCAATCTGGTGCCACTTCAATTGGAATACTTTCATGTTTGATTCGAGTCCTCTTTCAATTTGGACATTGCTAGCTTTTATAGTCTCAAACCTATTTTCTACAGAATTCTCATATAATGGATTGTCAATAATATCAATTAGAAAATAAGTTTGATTATCATCAGGATGTTTAGTATCTTTGAAAATATTAAAAGTAACTTGTTCATCTTGGACTCTAAGAATTAATTTTTCTTGTTGAACATCTATTAAAGCTCCTCCAGTAGCTAAAAAGGGTCTTCCTAAAATAAGGGGTACATCATAATCTTCTTTCATATCAAGAACAATAAAATCAAATAGGAAAAATAAACTTGTTTACCTTTACCAAGACATCCTCCACTATACCTCTTGGATATTTAATGGATCTGTCGGCTAATTGAAGAGTAATAGTGGTAGGCTTCGGATTCTCCTAGACCCAGCTTTCCTGAAAATAGAAAAAGGCATGAGATTAATACTTGCTCCTAAATCACATAAAACTTTATCAAAACTACAATCACCAATAATGCAAGGGATAGTAAAACTCCCTGGATCTTTTAGCTTCTGTGGTAATTTATTTTGAAGTATTGCTGAGCATTCTTCATTCAAATTTATTCTCTCATGCTCCTTCAGCTTTTTCTTATTTGTTAGGATTTCTTTGAGAAACTTGGCATACCTGGGCATTTGAGTAATAGCATCTACAAAAGGAATATTAATATGTAAATTCTTTAAAATTTTGAAAAAGTTAGAAAATTCCTTATCTGGATGCTGTATTTGTCTCTCTAGGAATGGTAGTGGCGGCACGTAGGGCTTCACATTTGGATCGGCAAATCGTATACCTGGAGACCATCCATCTGCTGGTTGTTTTGGTGACTGACGAATTTTAGTTGATGGTTCCTTATTTGTAGTTGGCTCTTCAGTCTCTTTCTTTTGATGTGGCTCCTCCAGCTTTGTACCACTTCTTAGGGTGATAGCATTGACTTGCTCCCTTGGATTGGTCTCCGTGTTGCAGGGCAAGGATCCCTGAGGTCTCTCGGAGATTATCTTAGCCATTTGACCTATTTGCATCTCCAAGTTTCGAATTGCTGCTGCTTGGTCCTGCCTAAGTTTGGCTTCCAAATTTTTTATAGTTGCTTCTTGATTTTGCATAAATTTGACCATCAGCTCTTCCATGTTGGACTTCTTTTCAGGTACTTGGAACCCCGGGGGTGGCTGTTGTGCTGCATTTTGATTGCTCCATGAGAAATTTGGGTGCTGCCTCCACCCTTGATTGTATGTATTGGAGTAGGGATTATTTTGTTGCGGCCTGAAAAAATTACCAACATAATTAGCTGTATCAGTTGCTTTAGCAAAAGGATTACCTGTCTGGCAATTGCTCGTATCGTGTCCTCCTCCACATAGGTCATAAGTAATGCTCTGAACATGCATAGCTGTTTCCTTCAAGTTGTTGACTTTGGCTCTAAGGGCTGCAATTTCAGCTAGTAAGGTTGGCACGCAATCTACTCCCTGCACAGCTGCTAGTCTTTTTGGCATCATGCATTCTGTCTGCCACTGATAGCTATTTGATGCCATCTCATCGATCAGATCGAAGGCTTCTTCCTCCATTTTTTGGTTAATGGTTCCTCCTGCTGCTGCATCAATCATAGAATGATTAGTAGGAGATAAACCATTATAGAAAGTTTGTACCTGAAGCCATACGGATAGTTGATGATGTGGACATCTCCTCAGCAATTTCCTTGAAATGCTCCCAAGCCTCATATAGTGTCTCCATGTCCATCTGCATAAAAGAAGTGATATCGTTGCGCATCTTGGCAGTCTTGGAAGGTGGAAAGTACTTGGCTAAGAATTTTTGGGCTAGGACATCCCAAGTTGTGATAGAACCTGCAGGAAGAGAATGAAGCCAACTTCTTAGCTTTGTCCCATAAAGAGAAAGGAAAATAACCTTAATCTAATAGCATCATCCGACACCCCATTAATTTTAAAAGTATCACAAAGTTCAAGAAAGTTAGAAATATGGGCATTCGGATCATCATGCACGTGTCCACTGAATTGGACAGTTGATTGAATCATCTGGATCATCGTCGATTTTATTTCGAAGTTGTTTGCTCGCACTGGCGGTCTCCTGATGCTCGAAGCTGCATCGACTATAGATGGTGTGATGTAATCATTTAATGGATGATGTACTGGTCGAATAGCTTCATGCTGTCCTTCGATCGCCATATCCAATCCTAGATTGATGTCGTTAGGATCTTCAGCTGCCATGTTTCTTTCTTGTTATAGTCTTCTAATGGTTCTTTCAATTTCTGGATCTAAAGATAGTAAGTTACTATGTCCAGTACGTGTCATGCACTGAACAATTTTTTTTAAAAGAAATAAAATAATAATAATAATTAAAAATAAAATTCTAAAGTAAAGCTAGGATCAAAATTTTAATATTGTTTTAAACACAATCTCCGACAATGGCACCAAAAACTTCATGCATGCTAATTTATAGCTATGGAAAGTGCACCAATCGATCAAGTAATAAAGTGAAGAAGAAAAGAAAAGAAAAAAAATTATTACGAACCCTTCCTTTTCTCTCAAAAATCTCTCTTCTCTTTCTACCTCTCTCCTCTCTTTCTCTTTTTTTCTTCTTTTTCTTTTTTCTTCACTATCTCTCCTCTCTATTTTTTTCTTTCTCACTCTCACTTCTTTTTTTCTATGGCAATAGCAGGTTTTATAGCCTAGAGATCGATTTTTTCTAAAATTCTATGAAAATTTGGTTTAAGACTCCTAAAACAACTCAAATTAGGATCTAGATGATTCTAACCGTTAGATGTTAATCAAATGATCCAAAAATCACTTAAAAACCATTTAAAATATCTTAGATTAGGTTGAAATTCATGCCAACCGTTGGATCAATTATTGGATTGAATCTGGGCCATCCAATCATGCATAAAGAAGACTTCTGATCTTTAGTTTAATGTCGAGATGAATCTCAACCATTGGATCTCGGTCGGGAGCTACGGATGCCATTCGTCAGTGCATGCTTTTCGACCGTCCGATCAAATCTCAGTGAAAGGCACTCGTCAGATCAAACAAAATTTCCAAATTACCCTCTATAGATCATGTGCGAGCCTAGTGTTGCATGGACCGCCGCATTCTTCAGCCAATTGGAGTGCGCATCTTCACATGAAATTTTCGAAATATCCTCAAGTTGGTCTACCGTACGCTGCAAAAAATGCTGACATCAGCGCTATGTCAGTGGGTCGGTCTGCTGGTGTGATTGAATCGAACGGTCTGCTGAGCCAATTTTTTGAATCAGTTTGAACTGGATCGATTTTTTTTTTTCAAAATTCAATTTTGGGCTCGTTTGAAGTCCATTTTGCCTAAAATTTATTTCATCTAAACCAAAAAAATAAGATCTTCATATTGGTGGCCTTTCTTTCCTGCATAAGATTAGTAAAAGTATCAATTTCTAAAGAAATAGATTAATTTATTTTATAATTTAATACTTTTATTAGTATATTTTTGCCACTTATCACTGAACTCCATCTAAACCCCTCCAGCAGTCGAACTCCTTCCAAACTTTTTTAGCAGTCGAACCCTTCCGAACTTCTCTAGTGGCTGAACACCTTTTGGACCCCTCCAGCAGCCAAACTTTCCACAATCATCCAGGAAGGTTTTCGTACGAGTCTAGTCACGTACACGGCATGAACTGACCCACATCTAAACTATCTTAGAGGAGTCTAAACTCCTCTAGAATTGATATAGCTCAAAGATCATCACCAACTGATGCCCACCCCTCCAAACTTTGACTATCAAATCTCAAACGAACTGGCACCTCATGACAACAAACACTATCCTCCGTAATAAACTCCACATGGCTCCAAGCGGCCCACTATCCTGAAGAAAAAATTCTATTTTTCAGGTTAGGTTCGTTTAGATCTGATTGGATCAAGAGAGATATTTTAAAAAAATTTTCTCTTAAATCCAATTTAGATCTGAAACTTTTTAGATCTAATTTTATTGATCTGATAAAATAAAATAAAAAAAATTAAATCTAATTTAATTTGTAAAAAAAATTAAATTAAATTTAATTTATACCTTATTATGGGTAATCCTATTACTCTATGATGATCCTGATGTTTGCCTGAGGTTCTGGATATAGCCATGCAAGTGTCTGACCTCTACTGATATCCACTTGGGTAGGATCTAGAGATCTTCTCCTTCTCAATCTATTCTCCAAAAATTAAATCTAGATCTGATCTTGAAGGTCTTCAAAACTAATTTTAAAGATCAGGTGTTGTCTCTTGCAGCAGTGCTGCCTTCTTTCTTTCTTATCGCCTTTCTCTTGCTTGGATCGCACCAAACTAAAGCCCAAAACCTTTTGGGCATGGAGAGGAGAGAGAGAATTAGAGGTAGGCATGGAGAAGAAGGAAAAGGGGCTATATGGCATGGGCAAAGGACCAAGCATCATAATCCTAGGCGTAGACATGGTTTATATAGATCCTGCTATGCCATGTAGTGCCACATCATCTCGGCCAATCATAGCTCTCTATGCAATCAGATCTAAATCTGATTGGTGGGATGACATCATCTGATCCAATTAGATTAGAGTCCCTCACAAACCTTCTTAGGTGGCACCAAGACTGATCAAAGAAGAGTCTTTGGCGCCACCCAAATTGAAGGCATAAAGCAACTGGAGTCCCATCCATATGGGACTCCAAACTCTATCCTCTTTGGATGGACACCTTCCTAGGCATGCACCCCCTCTCTTTCCTCTTTTTAGTAGGGGGACAAAGATCAAAACTCTCTCCTATGGGTGCATGACACATGGGTAGATGTATAAGTGTCAAAGGTCAACGTTTGACCAAGTCAGAAGACAAGATTTAGCAGGTGATGGAAAATGGCAGGTGTTGTCTCAAATTTATCTTATAAATTAAGACAACCCTTTTCTGACCTGGACAAGATCCAAGCAGATCAAGTAAAGGTTCCTAAGTGAGTCCAAACACATTTGGCTCAGTCGAGATAACTTTTAATGATTGTTGAAGGAGAATATTAGGCTCAATCATGTGCTAGCATGATTTTCTTGAACCTAATTGAATCTTATTCAAATCAATTGAACTGAATTAGTCCAATTGATGATATCCAGATCCAAATCCTTATTTGTGTGACCCAATTAGATTTAGCTCTATATGATAATGGGATATGTCATGATCTCTATCATCAACATCATCGAAACACCTTTCGATGGATCAAAATGTTTTTGATTCAAACAACTAGTATGATCGATCATCTAGATCATTCTAAATGCTCCCAAAATCCACCAGTGACACCTAGCAGCATATGATGGCAACCCATCAGAACTGATAGCAAACCTCTCGGTGTAGTTATCTGTGTGATTAAGTTCCTCTATCTTGAGCTTCGATCGGATTAGGGTTAAGGTGATCTCATCAAATCCTAATTTTCATCATGTGAATTAATCATTCAATTCAAGTCCAATGTGAAAATCCTAATAGAAACTCTTTCTATTATTTCACTCTGCTATGGCCATGGGCTTATGGACTTGATTCTTATGATCATCATAGGACTGCTCCTCATCTACCAAGGTAGATAGATCCCCTATTGCTGGAATTCAATTTCTACAATGAACATGCTATAGTTAACATACACCTCAGGATTCCAAATGGCTAAGAGATCAAGTTACGGTGTAGTCAAACTATAACACCCTCAAGGTGAACTGCCAATGCATCTCAGGTCAAAGAACCAGACATACTACTGCAGCTTCTAGCCAGTCATTGATGAGAAGGTACACTTCCTCATGACTGCTCGAGGTGGTCATGCTCAGTGCTCTCATTCTCTAACGAGTACCTGTATTCTTGCTCCGATGTCTCTACACTGTAGACTCAAGACTCATCTATCCTAAAGAAGCGATCATACACCAATCTTCTAGATCAATCACCATTCTCATGATGATCCTATGGTCGGAAGCATTTTATGAGTTAATAATGAAAATTCATGTCTTAAATTTTCAACTCTTGAAAATATGAACTATCATTGCCATTAACTCAAGGAATGTATCATAGGTAATTTCAAATACACACTATGATAGAAAATAATCTATTTTATTATTTATAGTCAAAATTATAATTTTGCCCTTAGATGTGTATTACAAGTGTTAGCCAATTCTGGCTTCTAGGGCACGCATATCTAACATACCCGATAGTTATGGCTGTCAATATTAGTTTATTACAGGCTTCATTTATAAAAGAAATCCTTCAGATATATTTTCACTAAGCTCTCTTCTTCCTCCCAAATTTCTGCAACTTTCTTGATTGAGCACTCCATTTTTGTTGGTCGAAAATGCTAACTTGACCGTCGGAGGATCTTGCTGGAGCCACCATCCTGAGCTCTGGACAAGACTTATTTTGCAGATCACCGACGGCAATCTCATCTTCTTCGACTCCAGCACTTCTCTGATGGCAACCAAATTTTGCACCAATAGGATTGGCACTAGATGAAAGGCCCTCTGTTCCTGAGGTTTTCTTGTTCTTAAAGGAGTGCTCAGCAGCAATCTCTCTTCTTCCTCTCTAGAGTTCTTTTCGAAAAAAAATACCTCCCAAGAAAGCTTCGACCTGATGGTCAATGACCTTTATAGCTAGATTTCATCCAGATCTATCTGCTCATGCTTCAGCTCTAGCAACTTAAGCTCCACCTATAGCCATGATGGATGCGAAGCAATTCAACTTGCTGATCCAGCAGGTTCACAGTCTTACAATGGTGGTGCAAGCCATGCATCGATAGGCTCCAGCACCAATTCAGTTGGAGCATGCTTCTCCGGAGCCTCATGATCTGATCTGAGGATGGCCGACTTGGGCTAGCCAGCCGGTGACCTTCGAAAAGGAGAAGCAGAGGGTGGAGAGCTCTTGCTCAGACCATGACTCGACCCTGGGGGGAGTTTTGCCCCTATTCCAGCAGAAAACTCTGAAGATCAATGATCGTGAAGATCTCCTGGATCAAAGACTTCAGAAAATAAGTCGACGAATCAAAGAACTCTATCATGCTCTCTCCTCACACGATAATGATATTTGCACTGACCCTCCTTTTTCTTAGAAGATTATGCAGGAGCCAATCCCACTGAACTTTAAGCTCCCATAGTTTGAGAGTTACAATGGAACCACTGATTTAGTCGATCACCTGGAGGCCTTTCAGACAATGATGCTGCTCTACAATGCACCAGATGCCATTTTGTATTGGGCTTTTTCATCCACCCTCAAGAGAGCCACCAAAAATTGATACTCAATACTTAAGTCAGGTACCATCTTTTCCTTCGATCAAATGAGCCATCAATTTGTGACTTACTTCATTAGTAGCTGACGTCCCCACCGAGGTTTGGATTTCTTGATGAATATCAAGCAGAAGGAGGAGAAATCTATCCGAGCTTATGTCATCCAGTTTAATGCTACTACATTAGAGGTCTAAAATCTAGACCAGTCTATTGCAATGGCCGCACTCAAGGGCGGCCTTTAGAAGAATGATTTGTTATTCTCCCTAGAGAAGAAGTACCCTAGGGACTTTGCCGATATGCTAGTTCAGGCTGAAGATTATGCCCGAGCTGAAGAGGCCTTTAAGGCCAGGGATAATGAAGCCACCTAGGAGCGGCAGGCAGATGAACCAAACATGCCCATGGCTGGAGAGAAATCGAGCATGGCTCGGCCATTCTCCCAAACTCCTCTAGAGCGTATGCGGGCCTGAACCCCTACCTGGGCCCAGAGGTGAAGAAGCTCAGATAGAAGGATGCAACGGAGCTCTTTCTTTAGAAAATTTCATAACTACGTCCCTCTCAATGCTCCAAAAATTCAAGTACTGATGGAGATTAGGGATCAACTACCGAGATCGAGAAGGATGCACACTCACCCTCATAAATGCAATCCTAGCAAGTTCTGCTTTTACCATCGTATCACAGTCACGATATAGAAGAGTGCATCTAGCTCCTAGACGAGATTGAGGAGCTCATCAGGTGTGGTAGGCTTGGTTGGTTCCTGCAACATCGATCGAAAGGATGAGAGGATCGGTCGAGAGCACCCCCACCATCAGAACCATTAAGGGGCAAGGAGCAACAAGAAGATCAGCCCCCGATCGGCATCACTAACACCATCTCTGGGGGACTTCAGCGAGGGGAGGCTAGCAGATCAACCGATCTCGAAAAGAGGTGAAGAACTGAGGAGCCCATCGCTTTCACCGATGAGGATGCTCAAGGAGTTTAGTTCCCACACAACGACGTGGTTGTAATCTCTTTGAACATTGTTGATTATGATGTACACTACATTTTGGTAGATAATAAAAGTTTAGCTAATGTTCTGTACTATGATGCTTTCTTTAAAATGTCCATACCCAATAATCACCTGGGACCCATGAGCTCTCCATTGGTCGGCTTCACTAGCGATGCTATGCCAGTGGAGGAAATGATAACTCTAGCTATGACTGTAGGATAGTATCCGAAGTAGGCCAAGGCATGGGTCGACTTTTTGGTGGTAAAAGCCCCCTCCGCTTACAATGCAATCCTCGACCAACCTGGTCTGAATGCACTACGAGCCGTAGTGTCGACCTATTACCTAAAAATAAAATTTTCAATAAACAATGGAATATGTGAAACTAGAGACAATCAAGCATTAGCCCGACACTACTACTCCATCGCCTTACAAAATAGCACTCGACTTGACCCCTACCCAGTTAACGGGTTTGATGTCTGCGATGACCTTGCCAAAGAATGGGATGAGCCCATAAAAGATCTTGTGACCATCCCCCTGAATGATGAAAATGCAGAGCATACGGTGCAGATTGGCTCCAATCTGGAAGATGAAGTTCAGGAGCAGCTCATCACCTTTTTATGGAAGAATGCCGATGTCTTCACCTGGGTTCTGACGAATATGCCTGGGATTGACATCGAGATTATGGAACATTAGCTGACCATTGATCCCAAGCATCGACCAGTGAAAGAAAGAGTTTGTGGCCATGCACCAAAAAAGTAGAAGGCAATAGCAGAAGAAGTCAACAAGCTTCACAATGCTGGATTTATTCAAAAAATCAGCTATCTGACTTGGGTCTCTAATGTGGTCCTGGTCAAGAAGGCCAACGATAAGTGGAGGATGTGTATAGACATCAAAAAGCTGAATAAAGTCTATCCAAAAGATAACTATCCTCTACCCAGGATTGATCAACTAGTAGATGAAACCTTAGGCCATGAGCTCCTCACCTTCATGGATGCCTTTTTCGGCTATAATCAAATACGGATGGTGTTGAAGGATGAGGAGAAAACTACTTTTATTACTGATCGTGGCCTTTACTATTATAGGGTATGCCTTTTGGACTCAATAATGTAGGAGTAATGTACTAGCACCTGGTCAATAAGATCTTCAAGGAGCAGATCGGCCACAACATGGAGGTATATGTGGATGACATGCTCATCAAAAGTTGAGCTTCAATAAACCACATCGCCGACCTTGAAGAGACCTTCAATGTACTTAAGAAGTATAAGATGAAGCTGAACCCGACCAAGTGTGCCTTTGGTGTGACCTCGGAGATATTTTTGGGATTTATGGTGTCAAGGCGCGGGATCGAAATAAATCTAGAGAAAATTTGAGCTACTCAGAAGATGACTACTCCAAAAATAATCAAAAAAGTTCAGCACCTTACTGAAAAAGTGGCATTTTTAAATTGCTTCATCTCAAAATCGATCGAGCGATGCATGCCCTTCTTCCAAGTTCTCAAACAACCAAAGAACTTTTGCTGGACGATGGAGTGCCAACGAATATTTGAGGAGCTCAAAAATTACCTCAGCTCATCCCCACTATTGGCTAAGCCTGAACCTAGAAAAGAATTGTTCTTGTATCTAGCAGCCTCTCCGATGGCCTTGGCAGTAGTCCTGATCAAGGAGGAAGCGAAGATGCAGTGACTAGTCTACTATGTAAGCCGGGTCCTGAAGAATGCCGAGATCAGATACTCTAAGTTAGAAAAATTAACTTACTCTCTTCTAATCACTGTCAGGAGACTCTGACCTTACTTTCAGGGATATACCATAACGATCCTCATGGATCAACCAATAAAAGCAGTCCTTTATCGAATGGATGCTTTTGGAAGAATCGTGAAATGGGCAATCGAGCTCATGGAGTTTGACATCAATTATCGACCCCAGCCATCGATCAAAGCTCAGATATTGATAGATTTTATAGTAGAATATACCATTCTAGATGAAGTCGAGCTTAAATAGAACGAGATCGGTATCTCGTGGTTGCAACCGAGCCTCTCTGAAGAGAGTGCTGATCTTTTCAAAGGTTTTGGGCCCTGTATGTGGATGGTTCATCCAACTTCGTTGGTGCAGTTATGGGGTTGGTCTTAGTCAACCCCGAAGGAGTTGTCGTCAAATACGCGCTACGCTTTGAATTTTTAGAAACTAATAATGGAGCCAAATATAAAGCACTGATCGTCAGATTAAAAATAGTAAGAGAGTTAAAAGTATATCAGCTTCAAGTCTATAGTGAGTCCCAATTAGTGGTCGACCAAGTTAGTGGCAACTATGAAGCATGGGAGGAAAGTATGATGAAATATCTTGAGAAGGTAAAGGATTTGACTCCAACCTTCGATAATTTTGGCATTCAACAAATTCTGAGGGTAGAAAATACAATAATCGATCTTCTCTCTAAATTGGCCACTTTAGCCCCAGCCAAACTATCCAAAGAAGTATTTTTTGAAACTCTAAAATATCCAAGCTCAGAAGAATCATAGCTTGTTATGCAGATGGAGATTGAGCTGAGCTGGATTGACCCATTAGTTGCCTATCTCAAAGAGGGAGTTCTTCCTCATGATCTGAAAGAAGCTCGAAAACTCAGGAATCAAGCCTTTCGATACAATTTGTATGAGGGCAAGTTCTATAAAAGGTCATATTCGCTATCGCTATTGAGATGTCTCCGATCTTCAGAGGCCGACTTTGCATTATGGAAAGTGCATGAGGAAATCTATAGAAGTCATGTAGGAGCCAGATCCCTATCATAAAGACTACTTCGGTAAGCGTACTATTGGCCGACCTTATACCATGATTTTATGGAGTATGTCAAGAAATATGACCGCTGTCAGAGAAATGCAAATATACAAAGATAGCTGACCTCCAAGCTTACTCCGCTAAGCACACCTTGTTCATTTGCGCAGTGGGGAATGGATATACTTGGCCCTTTTCCAATGGCATCCGGATAATGAAAGTTCCTCTTAGTTGCGATCGACTATTTTACCAAATGGGTCAAAGTCGAACCACTAACAAAAATTACTGAGGCCAAGATACAGAACTTCATCTAGAAGTCAATCGTCTGTCGGTTTGGTTTGCTTCGAACTCTCATAATAGATAACGGACGATAGTTCGTTGGGATGAGATTCGTTGAGTTCTTTGAAGATCTAAACATCTTCCATTACTTCACATCGGTAGCTCACCTACAGGCAAATGAGAAAGCTAAAGTGACCAACCGGATCCTATTGCAAGGCATCAAAACAAGACTCAAAAGAGCAAGAGGGACCTAGGCGGATGAACTCTATCATGTTTTATGATCATACCACACTACACAAAGGCTGCCGACTGGAGAAACATTGTTCACCTTAGCTTTCAAAATTGCGCAATCATCTCAATCGAACTTAAGCTTCCATCGACGTGGGTAGTAGCTTTCAACGAGCAGCATAACCCATGGGACCTTAGTGATAGAAATAGTGTACGGGGCGGAAGCATGGATTTCAAAGCAAAAATATGAAATCATATAAATCAAACTCAAATCTTAGGACCACCTTATTAGTAATTAAATCATATAACATGCATTTATAATATAAAAGAAACTATTAGAACATACCTCTTATTGCTAAATCCGAAATTGATCCTGATCGTCGGTAGCAGTCCGTCAAGGATTCCACCAGGTGCCCACATATTCACCCTCCAACGTTGATCCACACAGAGACTTGATCAAGACATCAGCACCTTTGATTTATATATTAGAGTTCTAATAATAAAAACTTTAATTAAAAGGGTAAGACCTTCTTTAGCCTTTATGTCACCTTCTTTGCCTCTACTTATCTATCTTTCTTTTTCTTTATCTTCTTAATTTTCCTTCCTAATCTCTTAGTCTTAAGATGACTTCTTATCCTTATAAGGACAAGGTCTAGACAAGAGAAGGAAAGAAAGAAAATTGAACAAAAAGAAACTCTTATAAGAAAGAAAGATAATTTTCACATCTACCGAACTCGAGGTATGCACCCTTATTTATAATGTACATAAGGGTGCCAACATAATTTCTTGCACCCTTAAAAAAAAAATCTCATGTCCCTTCAGCTAATCTCATGTCTCATCAGAAAATAACGAGATGTAGACTTAGTCCAAGAGGTGCCTTAAAGCAGAAGGACTCTTGGACTAATTCTACGTAAGTTATTTATGAAGAGTCGCAATATTTCATCATTGGCGCCACTCTTTTCATCTATTAGATCAGATAAAAGGGCCATCCAATGGCTCTAAAAAGGGACACCCATTCAGCAAGAAGGCATGGAGATGATCTTTGAATAGTCGAAGTCCCAAGGAACTTTGACTTGGTCCAAGAGGCGTCAAGAAGGAGTGGGCGACATGGAGTCCTGGGCGGCAATGAGTCTTGGGCGACAAAGAATCCTGGGCAAAAAAAATTAAAAGAAAATTAGAGTTTTTAACTTGTAGAAGGACTCTTTATCGCCCCATATCAGATGTCCATGCCTATTCAAAATTTTTACATGACATAACAGATGGGAAAAGTCAAAGAAGGTAGGTGCCAACTAATTCTATGCGCCAAAAGTGCTTTGCACATGAAAGACATCCCACACGCAAGAGAGAGACTCTTTGGCATGTGGGATTCAAGTATGTGGCATCCCAACTAGAGCCCAATCAGTTTAGGTTAATCCAATTCAAGACCAAATCCTATTTGGCTCAAATCGGAACTTAATTAGCCCAAAATGGAAGCCAATTCGAATCTAGATGCTAGGGTTTGCTACATGTGCTAGCATGTTCATCTTGCAAACATAGTCTAATCCAATTAGACCCTTAATCAACTCTCTTTGTGTGTGACCCATTGGGTTCCACATCTAACCAGCAGTGAGTCTGGGTGTGATTTGACCTAATCTGGTTAGAACTCAACCAAATCGATTTAGGTCAAAACTAGCCAACCCAATTTAACTTAATTTAGAACACTTTCTAATTTAATGATCAAATTAAAATTTAATTTGATCGAACCCACAAGATATGATTGACATCTAGCAACATATCGTGACTTCCCAGAAGATATGAAATTTTGATGAAAGTATCAAAAATATCCTTCAATAAAAATTACCATGCAACTAGATCCTTCGATCTCTCTGCATCCTGAATATGACTCTAAATATGGAAATATATCAATCCCAATGTCTTATTCATTTCTCTTTCAATCTTGTGATGATGATTCATTTAATGAAACATTAGAAACTATTTCTAATTTTCATCATGCTTTGATCAAAGTCTTCCTAAATCATCATTTGTTTGAAGTAGGTAGGATGTTATTTCCACTTACCAGGAGAGATCGATTCCATGTTAACCTACTCGCAACCTTCATATATATAATCTACCATATCCAGATCATCCCGTACATAACTGAGTCATGAATGAGTATGAACCAAAATATGGATTTATATATACATGATTCTATGGTAGTTTTAGGTCAAAGGATTACATGCACAAATTCCACTATGAGAACCATCTATTGACATGTAGATAAGACTCCATTAGATATTCTCAATTTAGATCAATTCAGTGAACTCATTCTCTAATGAGCACCCACATTCTTGTATTAGTATCATACACAAGTTATTATGAGATCAATCACCCTCTCAATCGAGCATACAAAGAATGTGCTAGTCTTACTGGAAAACATTGATCCCTAACTCAATGTCCCATCGACTAGGAATATTTAAATTAGGGTTTTAAGGTTTTAGATCTCACTGGTATGATCTCATTATAATCCTAAAATCATATCCCTAATTTATAGGATTCATCATTATCTTAAATAAATAATAAGACACTACATATAATGAAATAAATGCTTTTATTTATTTATTAAAAAATATCATTACATGAGTTTGGAAGATAAAGAGCAGCCCAAAAATTAATTGACTTAAGGACATATTCCTTTCAATCTCCCACTTGCACTAAAGCCAATCCCCCTTATATTTTAATCCCATACAATCAAGGTGGCGATCAAACAGTTGTAGTGGTAAAGCCTTAGTGAATGGGTCTGCTATGTTGTTCTTTGTGTCAACTCGTTCTATGACTACATCTTGTCTTTCAATAATTTTACGAATAAGATGGAAGCATCTCAGAATGTATTTGGATTTATGATGAGACCTTGGTTCCTTTGCTTAAGCAATAGCTCCAGTATTATCATAGTAAAGTGGTACTAGATTCTCAATTTTAGGAATAACACCTAATTCAGTGATGAACTTCTTCATCCAAACAGCTTCCTTAGCAGCTTCACTTATAGCTATGTATTCTGCTTCAGTGGTTGAGTCAGCTACAGTTAGCAATTTAGTACACTCTTCCAACTTACTGCTCCACCATTCTGAGTAAAGACATACCCTAAAATGGATTTGCTATCATCTGGGTTTGATTGAAAATTGGAGTCAGAATATGCTTCTAATTTAAGATCAGAACCACCATATATTAGAAAAATATCTTTAGTCCTTCTCAAGTACTTAAGAATATTTTTCACAGCTTTCCAATGATCCTCTCCTAGATCAACTTGAAATCTTCTCGCAATGCCTAAAGCATAAGCAACATCAGGCCTTGTATATAACATGGCATACATTATTGATCCAACAGTCGAAGCATAAAAATAGAACTCATTCTATTTCTCTCTTCAGATGTCTTTGGAGACATCTTTTTAGAGAGATGTATGCCTTGACTCAAGGATAAATAACCTCTTTAACTCCCATCCATACTGAATCTTTTCAGTATTAAGTCAATGTACCTTGATTGGGACAAGCCTAGCATCCTCTTAGATCTATCTCTATAGATCTTTATTCCTAGTATATAGGATGCTTCTCCCAAATCTTTCATGAAAAACTTATTTGATAGCCATAATTTGACTGATTGTAACATTGGGATATCATTTCCAATGAGGAGTATGTCATCTACATACAGAACCAAGAAGACTATGGTTCTTCCACTAGTTTTCTTGTACACACATGGTTCATCAACATTCTTGATAAAACCAAACTCTTTTACTATTTCATCAAAATGGATGTTCCAACTCCTTGATGCTTGCTTTAATCCATAAATGGATCTCTTAAGCTTGCATACCTGATTTGGTCTCTCATTTGACTCAAATCCCTCTGGCTGTGATATATAGACCTCCTCCTCAAGAAAACCATTAAGGAAGGCAGTCTTTACATCCATTTGCCATATTTCATAGTCGTGGTATGCTGCTATAGCAAGCATAATCTGAATAGATTTGAGCATGGCAATAGGTAAAAATATTTCATCATAATCAATCCCCTATTTTTGCCTAAAATCCTTAGCCACCAATCTGGCCTTATAGATTTCAATTTGACCATCAGCTCTAATCTTTTTCTTAAAAATCTATTTGCATCCAGTAGGATTTATATCCTCTGGTGCATCCACCAAAATCCATACTTTGTTGGTGTGCATGAATTCTATTTTGGATTGCATGGCAGCCAGCCATTTGTAAGAGTCTTTACTTTTGACTACTTCCATATAGGTCAAAGGTTTGTCATTCTCAATGACTTGGGCTTCATTGTTCTCAATAATGAAACCATACCTCATAGGTATATTTCGTACTCTTTTAGACCTATGGATAGGAGTTATGTGTTCTGATTCTTTTATGTAATTATATGGTTGAGATTCTATTTGTTTTTCTTGAACTTTACTAAGTTCAATATTTCTAGCACTGCCCTTTTCTAGGATAAATTCTTTTTCCATAAAAGTGGCATGCCTACTTACAAATATCTTTTATTCAGTAGGATGGTAGAATAAATATTCTATACTATTTTTAGGATATCCTATAAATAGACATATGTCTGATCTAGCATCAAGTTTATGTCCAAAATTTTTTTTGACATATGCTGGACAACCCCATATTTTAAGATACTTAAGATTAGGTTTCTTACTTCTCTATATGTCATATGAAGTACTAGATACAGATTTAGAAGGTACTCTATTCAAGATGTAAATTACAGTCTCCAGGGCAAGACCTTAGAAGAAAATAGGTAATTCAGTGAAGCACATCATGGACCATACCATATCTAATAAGGTACAATTTTTTCTTTCAGCTACACCATTTAATTGTGGTGTATAAGGAGGTGTCCATTCAGAGAGAATCCCTTTAACTTTAAGATAGTCTATAAACTCACTAGATAAATATTCTCCTCTCTGATCAGATCGAAGAATTTTTATATATTGTCCAGTTTATTTTTCGACCATACTTTGATACTCTTTGAATTTATCAAAGGCTTTTGATTTATGTTTCATAAGATACACATATCCAAACCTAGATAAATCATCAGTGAACGTTATAAAATAAGAGTATCCTCCTCTGGCTTGAGTTGTCATAGAACCACATACATCCATATGTATAAGTCCTAATAACTCATTTGTCCTTTTTCCATGTCCACTAAATGGAATCTTGGTCATTTTACCCATGAGGCATGATTCACAAGTTCCCAATAATTCATAATCAAAAGGATCAAATAACTTTTCTTTGATTAACTTGTTAATCTTGGCCATACTAATATGACCTAATCGACAATGCCAAAGTAAAGTATTATTTATGTCATCTCTCTTACATTTTTCATTTTCATCAATATGAAAAATATTGTCATCCAAACATAGAGTCAACAAACCATTGCTAAATATGCCAAAATAAATATTTTCATTACAATATTTGATTGAGCAACCTTCGCTCGTTGCATTAAGACTATAATCTTGTTTTAATAATAAGGGTATAAATATAATATTTTTAATGATCTTAGGCATATAATAATAATTTGTAAGCTCTAAGATCTTCCCATAAGGTAACTTCAATATATTTGTCCCTACAGCTTCTGCTTGGACAGACTCGCCTTCAGTGCCATAGAGCTTGAAGTCATCTTCTTCAAACTCTTAATTTTTTACAGCCCCTGCAAAGATTTGCAGATATGAAAATCACAGCTGGTATCTAATACCCAAGAATTTAAAATGAAAGAATTTAATGATAATATAGTATGTATCTCATACATATCTTTTGGTGCATTATTTGCACCAGACTTCACGGTTGCAAGGTAAGCCTTGCAATTCCTCTTTCAATGACCTATTTTACTGCAATGAAAATAGGTCATTTGTCTGAAAACCTTTTTCCCCTTTTTCTTCTTATTTATACCACTTTTAGGATTCAACCTTCTTTTTGAACCCTTTTTTCCCGCCTTCTTATTGAAGATTCCATCCACAAGAAGAAGAGGAGCCTTATCTTTCTTGATATGGCTTTCTGCTATCTTGAGCATATTTAACAGCTCAAGCAAGGAAGAATTCAATTTGTTCATGTGATAGTTCATGACAAACTGAGAAAATGATTCTGGAAGTGATTGCAGAATCAAATCCTGACTTAACTCTCCATCCATAACAAAACCTAATTGACTTAATCGAGTGATTAGGTCAATTACCATCAAAACATGATTTTGTATGAATGTTTCTTCTATCATTCTTGCATGAAATAATTACTTAGATATCTCATATCTAGCAGTCCTACTTTACTCTCCATAAAGCACTTTTAGATTGAGCAATATGGATTGAGTGTCCATACCATCATACTATCTTTATAATTTATTATTCATAGAGGAAAGTATGATGCATTTAACAGTAAGGAAATCATTTTGCCACATCTTGTATGTGGACTTATCTTCATCTGTGGCATCATTTTCTAATGGCTTAGGATCAGGGGCATCAAGAATATAGGAGAGTTTTCTTGACTGAGTATTATTTTTAGATTTCTCAACCAATCAACATAATTTTGATCAGTCAATTTATTTGAATACAAAATTGAACACAGTGAAAGTGAAGAAGCCATTTAATCTATATAATAAAGAATAATATATAAGCAAACACCTCATGATGATAAACATAATTAAATTAGGACTTTAATTTAATTATGTCTCCCACTATTTAATCAAAACATCATAACCCTCTTATTGATTTTCTTAGTGATAATAAGATCCTAATTCCTTATAAAAGGTCTTGTGGTTGCACAACAAATCTATTATAAGTTCAAAGATAGGAAACTATTTCTAATTGCATTTTATGCAACTCTCAAAAAAAAAAAAAAAACTTTTGCCTCTAAAATATTAATAGCCTTATGTTAGCACAACAAACTTTAATATTTTAGTTTAAATAGAACCCTTCATTTCGATACAGTCAAAATAAAATATGACTACTTTTGTGGTTACACAACAAAGCAATATATTCAAAATATTGTAAGCATCTCAATGCACTAGATTAATATTACATCATTCTCCATCATAGATCTTATGGTTACACAACAAAACTAATATGGTTCTGGACACAATAAGAACCTAGTATGAAGGATGGCCTTAATGTAGTGAATATAATACAAAGCATTTCAATCTAGAATTAAATTAATCGAATCGGCTAGGTAAGTGGGAGAGAAGTGGGAGTCCCCCTGTTGTTTTCCTTAGACACCAATAAATTGGCCAGGTCAGATAACAAAATCAATTAAAAAATTACATTCTCTTTACCAATCATGAACCATTTATCCTAGACACCAATTGATCAATTAGACATCCCAACTGATATAGCTATAGATTAATTACACTAAAACTTAATATAATTTTTAAAGAGAGATTTAAAAGATCTCGATGCACATTCTGATTTAAATCAAACTAAATGCCTAATAGCATCAATTATAATAAAATTTATATATATCTATTAATATGTATAATTATTCTAGGACAACCATCATTATATAGTGAATACTTTTCACTATATTAGGGTAACTTTTATAGAATAATATATGCATCATAATCTCATTATGATAAATAAAAGAATATGATCTCATCATATAAATAACATGCAAATAAACACAAAAAATATATATATATCAAACTTTTCTTTTGTGCCATTATATTATAAGCAAAGCATTCTATGATTTAACCTAATAAGGCTGGCTCTGATACCACTGATAGGAATGGTGTATAGGGCAGAAGTATGGATTTCAAAGCAAAAATATGAAATCATATAAACCAAACCCAAACCTTAGGACCACCTTATTAGCAATTAAATCATATAACATGGATTTATAATATAAAAGAAAGTACTAGAACATACCTATTATCACTAAATCCTAAATTGACCCTGATCGTCGGTAGCAGTCCATCAGGGATTTCACTAGGTGCCCACGTGTTCACCCTCTAACGTTGATCCACACAGAGACTTGATCAAGACACCAGCACCTCTGACTTATATATTAGAGTTCTAATAATAAAAACTTTAATTAAAAGGGCAAGACCTTCTTTAGCCTTTATGTCACCTTCCTTGCCTCTCCTTATCTATCTTTCTTTTTCTTTGTCTTCTTAATTCTCCTTCCTAATCTCTTAGTCTTAAGATGACTTCTTGTCCTTATAAGGACAAGGTCTAGACAAGAGAAGGAAAGAAAGAAAATTGGATAAAAAGAAGAGTCGCAATATTTTCGTAAGTTATTTACGAAGAGTCGCAATATTTCATCATTGGTGCCACCCTTTTCATCCATTAGATCAGATAAAAGGGGCCATCCAATGGCTCTAAAAAGGGACGCCCATTTTAGCAAGAAGGCGTGGAGATGATCTTTGAATAGTCAAAGTCCCAAGGGACTTTGACTTGGTCCAAGAGGCATCAAGAAGGAGTGGACGGCATGGAGTCCTGGGCGGCAAGGAGTCTTAGGCGACAAAGAATCCTGGACGACAAAAATTAAAAAGAAAATGGAGTTTTTAACTTATATAAGGACTCTTTATTGCCCAATATCAGATGTCCATGCCTATTCAAAATTTTTACATGATATAACAGATGAAAAAAGTCAAAGAAGGTAGGCGCCAACTAATTCTATGCGCCAAAAATGCTTTGCGCATGAAAGACTTTCCACGCATAAGAGAGAGACTCTCTGGCATATGAGATTTAGATGTGGCACCCCAACTAAAGCCCAATCAGTCTAGGTTAATTCAATTCAAGACCAAATCCTATTTGGCTCAAATCGGACCTTAATTAGCCCAAAATGGAAGCCGATTCAAATCCAATTTGAATCCACGTGCTAGGGTTTGCTACATGTGCTAGCATATTCATCTTGCAAACATGGTCTAATCCAATTAGACCCTTAATCAACTCTCTTTGTGTGTGACCTATTGGGTTCCACATCTAACCAGTAGTGAGTCTAGGTGTGATTTGACCTAATCTGGTTAGAACTCAACCAAACCGATTTAGGTCAAAACTAGCCAACCCAATTTGACTTAATTTAAAACACTTTCTAATTTAATGATCAAATTAAAATTTAATTTGATCGAACCCACAAGAAATGATTGACATCTAGCAATGTTTTATGACTTCTCAGAAGATGTGAAATTTTGATGAAAATATCAAAAATATCCTTCAGTGAAAATTACCATGCAATTAGATCTTTCGATCTCCCTACATCCTAAATATGACTCTAGATATGGAAATATTTCAATCCCAATATCATATTCATTTCTTTTTCAATCTTATGATGATGATTCATTTAATAAAATATTAGAAACTATTTTTAATTTTCATCATGCTTTGATCAAAGTCTTCCTGAATTATCATTTATTTGAAGCAGATAGGATGCTATTTCCTCTTACCAGGAGAGATCGATTCCATGTTAACCTACTCACAATCTTCATATATATAATCTACCATATCTTGATCATCTTGTACATAACTGAGTCATGAATGAGTATGAACCAAAATATGGATTTATATATATAAGATTCTATGGTAGTTTCGGGTCTAACGATTACATGCACAAATTCCACTATGAGAACCATCTATTGACATGTAGATAAGACTCCATTAGATATTCTCAATTTGGATCAATTCAGTGAACTCATTCTCTAATGAGCATCCACATTCTTGTATTAGTGTCATACACAAGTTATTATGAGATCAATCACCCTCTCAATCGAGCATACAAAGATGTGCTAGTCTTATCGAAAAACATTAATCCCTAACTCAATGTCCCATTGACTAGGAATATTTAAATTATGGTTTTAAGGTTTTAGGTCTCACTAGTATGATCTCATCATAATCCTAAAATCATAGCCCTAATTTATAGGGTTCATCATAATCTTAAATAAATAATAAGATACTGCATATGATGAAATAAATGCATTTATTTATTTATTAAAAAATATCATTACATGAGTTTGGAAGATAAAGAATAGTCCAAAAATTAATTAGCTTGAGGGCATATTCCTTTCACTTAGAGCCAGCCTCAACCTACTAGAAGAAAAAAGAGAGGAAGCCCAAGTTCGGATGGCAACTTACAGACGAAGGATGGCCCAATACTATAACTCCAGAGTCAGAGGTAAAATATTCAGAGTGGGAGACTTAGTGCTTCGGCGAGCCACCATCTCTCAGCCTCAGAGCCAAGAAAAGCTTGCCCCAAATTGAAATGGATCCTACGAGGTCATGAAAGTCGTCTGACCCGGGACGTACTACTTAATGAAACTCAGAGGAGCAGACCTACCTCGACCATGGAATTCAAAAAATCTATGAATGTATTACCGACGATTTGATTATAATAAAATCCTCCTACTTCAACACCCTAATCTTTATTGTATATTAGTGATAAAGAGGGACTATCCTCCAAACTTGATCTTACCATAAATACGACCATGTTAGAAACATGAAGAGAACTTCATCCTAACATGAGCAAAATCAAAGGCCCCGTTCATTTTAAACAAGATGAGGGAAGAGGCCTTGACAATGGCCCTAATGTGCCCCTACAGCCTGTTAGGAATAGGAGGAAAATCTCATCCTAACATGAGCAAAGTTGAAGGCCTCATTCATTTTAGATGAGATGAGGGGAGAGGCCCTAACAATGGCTCTAATATGCCCCTACAGCCCGTTAGGAATAGGAGGAGAACCTCATTCTAACGTGAGCAAAGTCGAAGGCCTCATTCATTTTAGACGAATGAGGGGAGAGGCCCTGACAATGGCCCAAATGTGCCCTATAGTCCATTAGGAACAGGAGGAGAACCTCATGCTAACATGAGCAAAGTCAAAGGCCTCGTTCATTTTAGATGAGATGAGGAAAAAGGCCCTGACAATGGCCCTAATGTGCCCCTACTTCCCGTTAGGAATAGGAGGAGAACCTCATCCTAACATGAGCAAAGTCGAATACCTCATTCATTTTAGATGAGAGGAGGGGAGAGATCCCGCCAATGGCCCTAATGTGTCCCTACAGCCTATTACGAATAGAAGAAGAAGCTCATCTTAACATGAGCAAAGTCGAAGACCTCATCCATTTAAGACGGGATGGGGAGAGAGGCCCTTTCAACGGCCCAAATGCGCCCCCATAAGCCATGTTAGGAACAGGAGGAGAACCTCATCCTAACGTGAGTGAAGTCGACGACCTCGTTGATATAAAATAGGATGGAGGGAGAGATCCTACCGACGATCCTAACACACTCCTGTAAGCCATGTTAAGAGCAGAAGAAAAGCCTCATGCTAACATGAGCAAAAATTAAAACCTCATAGACCAAAGACGTGGAGAAGAAAGAAGCTTGGTGGAGAATTCTTACATGTATTTTTTCACGACAACCTAACTATGTCAAATTCGAAAGGTAGAACCTTATCCTAATTTGCAAAAGAGGTCCTAGTTCAACATGCACAATAAGCTCGGCATCCACAATGAGCATTTCATAAGAAAATGATAAAGAGAAAAATAAGGTAAAGAAGGTAAGGCTGCAAATAGGCCTCAAGTTCATGCGAAATGAAAATAGCAAAAAATATATTATTTTATTACAAAAATAAGTTCATTACAAATAAAGCATAGGCCGACAAGGCCGATTACATTGAAAGAAAGAAAAAAAAGAGGGGGAAGAGGTCGAAGCTCTAAGGTGAACTGAATTCTTTGGACTTCGAGTTGCTGGCTTCGACCATCACCAAGGCCTGCTTTAGCCTAAGGATCTCCTTCTTAAGCTTCTCCTTCTAGAAGAGACTATCTACATACATTCTGTTGGTGAGCTAAAACTTACCCGCGAGCTCTCACCGCTATCTCTTTAAAACTTTAGACTCGACCTCCGCGTCCTCAACAGTCCGATGTTCATAGGTGAGCTAAAGCTTCAGCCATTGAACCTCGGCTTGCTCCGCTCCAACCGCCTCTGAAAGCTCACCAATAGTCCTCTTCAAGGAGGCAATCTCCTTCGACTCACCACTCACGCTAGCTCTCTGATTATTGTGTAGTCGCTTTCGAAGATGAGCTGCCTCATCTCTAGCAACCTTGAGCTCGCCTTCAAGCCTGGACATCTTCTCCGCCCAGGTCACTCGGAAGCTAATATGCCAGTTCTCAATATCTTGCAGCTACTTCTGAACCTAGAAAAATATTATTGACCAATCCTAGTCATATCAGGCCTTATCGGTAGACCACGATGAGCTCCCTTCTAGAAGATGGATCTTTTTTTCAGCATCCTTCAGGTCAGCTTCAAGAGAGCTGATCTTCACTGTCAGTGTCTAGGACTTATCACTACTATTTTTTTTGAGTTTGGAAATCTCCTTCTCAAAGTTGTCCTTTCGGATACTGAAGCTCACCACTTTCTTCATATGCAAGCCTCGGAGGTAAGTGACCTCTTTGGTCGCCTCAGAAGCATTCTTTTATGAGGCTCGAAGGTCGTCCTCCATCTTCTTCAACTTCTTCCTTAAAGGATGAACTTTCTTCCTCAGGTTCTTTATCAATGGCTTTATTGAAACCCCCTCAGGTAGTGGATTAGCGTTGGTGGGAGACTGCATTTGAGTTACGAAAAGTGCTCAAGGGTATGGAAAAAAATTTACTTCATTTAATCAAAATTTTTGAGTATAAGATACAAAAAAAAATATACAACTACTCGAGGATCTCAACCTCAGAGGATAGAGTTGGATCACTCTCGATCGCCTCAGGTTTTTGAACTAGTTCAGACACCTCTGTGATAGGTTCAGATGGGCCAGAAGCAAGCTTGTCGAAGGAAAGGTCGATTATAACATTAGACGGTCCTGCATCCATGTTGTCTTCCTCCTCCTCTAGAAAGCTGAGGTCAAGCTCAGGGAACCTTCGAGCTACCCTACCTTTGCAGAGCTCAAAACCCTTGATAAATGCTTCTTGGCCGAACTCGACGTTCAGGTTCTACATCTTGGGAGAGGTCTTGAACTCTTCCATGACCCGGGTCATTGCCTTCGAGATCGACTTTGCCATTTGGGTCTCCAGTTTGGGGATCCTATTCTCGGCTTCCTTCCTCCTCTCCTTCTCCAGGACTAGTGCGGCCTTTAGTCTGGCCGAGTTGAACTCCTCTTTGCAAAGCATGCCCTAAAGACTTTCGATGTCCACCGCCTTCTCCTCGGCAAGGTGCTCGACCTCATCGATCCTCTCTTGAAGATGGCAGACCTTAACTCAAAGGTCCTCTTGGGCCTTCTGTTCCTCCGCCTCTTGATGACATACCCTCTTGACGTAAGTGAGCATCTAATGATCCAACTGCAATAAATGATTGATGTTAAAAAATAAAAATAATAAAAAAGAAGGAGAAAAGAAGAAAAGTGCAGAAGAGAAGATAAAGAATCGAGCAATGGAGCAATCACCTTGAGGATGGTTCCGAGAGAACTCTAGATGAGCTACCGTAGGTTCAGGTCGGCCATCTGATCCACCACCTCGGGCATGGCAAACCTATTGGCAAGATTCCGGATGATCTTCAGGTTGTCGAAGGGATCCTCCCCTCATTCGTTGTCATTGCCATTTGGTCTGACTAAGCGAGCCTTGCAGGATGTCTTCGTAATGGCTTTCTTTTTTCTTCCCTCTCCTATCCCTTTTTTGATAGGGAGCTCCAAAACCTGATCCCAACTAGAGGGACCTGAGGGCATGGAAGGCACCAAGCCCACGCTAGTAGTGTCAACCTCAGCAGTTGGGACAATCCCGGTGCCGATAATTACCTCGGATGTAGCGGTAGTGGAGGCAAGGACTCCGGAGCTGGAAACATCGACCTTCATCCTCTTTGAGCCATCATCTTACGCCTTTCCTTTCCTCTTCCTAGTGAAGAGCCCTTTGGTAAGCATCTTGGCAGCTTGTACATCCATCTCTATAATAGAAAAAGAAGAGCAGTCAGTGGCAATACACTTGCACAAAATCGTGTAGATTCAAAAATCAAAAAATGTACCAGTAGGATTGTAGGGACTCAAACCCAGATTGAGTAAGATCTGTTTCTTTAGAAGGTCAGAAAGAAGAGGAGCTCGATACATCTTGAGTTTATCGGAGGAATCAAGGTCGACTCCATCTAAGCTAGGTGCTCGACGAACTGACTCTCTAATATAACCCTATGAAGGAAGACCTAATGGCAAGGTTGGGTAATGTACAAAAAAGTACTTTTCCTTTCAGTTGTGAATGGAAGAAGGGGCACCTTTCAATAACCCCTTCTTTCCATTCTGAGGGGAAAGTACCATCAATCCTTCATGGAAGGATGGTGCTTGAAGGTATAGAAATTCCTAAAAAGCAAAATGGTCGGCTAGACTTCGGTCAATCGATAGAGGAAGAGAAAATCTTTGATGAACCGAATGAAGTTCAGTACGATAGATGCGAAGGGGATGTTTAAAAACTGGAAGAGGATGACTACAAATGGGGGTAGCGGGAGTCTAAGCCTGACGCGCAAAGCTTCTAAGTACAAACAAAATTGGTCAGTCGAAGGAGAGCTGTCCCGATCGTCGGAGCTGGAGAGTTCAAAGTCATATTCTAGAGGGATTTTATATTGGATTCGGATCAGAGAAAGATCGTCCAGGATAAAGACGGACGGGATGGTATCTAGAGCAAAAGATGAGTGAGACATGTTTCTGGGTTTTACCTCGATCAAGAGTATAGAATTAAAGAAGGTCGGTCCGGATGAGCCCCACGAACCGATGGAGTGGAAGATTTTGGAAGACATTCAGATCGAGATAAACCCCAAGAACCCCCCCCCCCAAAAAAAAAAAAAAAAAATCAGAAAAGCAAGGAGCCAGAAGTGATAAGCATGAACAACCTAAGGGAACGGTTAGGAAACTAACCTAAACTATCCAGGAAGGATGAAAGGATGATGGACGCGATGAGGATCAAACGAAAGGATGTCAGGAGCTCAGGAAGATGAGAGAAGAATGAGACCCTCAGGAAGAAGACGAACGGAGGCCAAAGAAAGAAGAAGACTTGGGTAGGAATGATTTTCGAACAATAGAGAAGGCCTTAAATAGCTAAAGGTAACCCGAAGCAGTTATGATGGTGGATCGACTTTGATCGATTAGCGTGCACCGCATGTCCCACTCATCATGACAGAGGAGTGGCGACGGGCGAAGTCTTTATGGTGTTGTACCTGTGGTAGAGTTTTGATGAAAGATTCAAAGGGTCATCTTTTCAGACTCATTTTAGACTTAGAAAGTTTTGGGGCCAGCATGGTAAACACCAAAACTTCTTATCCTGACAAGCATGAAAACTCGGGACCAAACTTCGACCATCGCCTTTTTTCTTCCTTTCTTCAAATTTTGAACTCAAGAGTATGGGGACTATTGTTGGGGATAAACTTCGATGGGCCTCCGCTTCTACCAAAGTCCAGTCTGATACTTAGCCTAATATAACTAGTAATCACAAAAGAGCTTCGATCGAAAATTCTTCCTCTTGGGACTTCTCCAACAGCTGGACTCCTTTTGGACTCCTTCAACTGTCGAACTTCTTTCGGACCCCTTCGGCAGCTGAACCCCTTTCGGACCCCTTCAGTAGCAGAACCCCTTTCGGACTCCTTCAGCAGCCAAATCCCTTTTGGACTCTTTCAGCAGTCAAGCCCCTTCTAGACTCCTTCAGTAGCCCAACTCCTTCCAGACTCCTTCAACAGCCAAACTCCTTCCAGACCCCTCTAGCAATCGAACTTCTTTCAGACCCCTCCAGTGGTCGAACCCCTTTCAGACTCCTCCAGCAGCCAAACTTCTTCCGGACTTCTCCAGTGATCGAACTTCTTTCGAATCCCTTCAGCGGCCAAACTTCCCGCAGTCATCCAGGAAGGTCTCCATGTGAGTTCGATCTCATACACGGCATGAATCAACCCACATCCAAACTATCTTAGAGGAGTTCGAACTATTAGATATGTGTGCCCTAGAAGCCAGAATTGGCTGACACTTGTTGTACACTTCTAAGAGAAAAATTATAATTTTGATTATAAATAATAAAATAGATTATTTTCTATCACAATATGTATTTAGTGTCTGTGATACATCCTTTAAGTTAATGGTAATGGTAATTCTTATTTTCAAGAGTTAAAAATTTAAGACATAAATTTTCATTATTAAATCATAAAATGCTTCCGACCATAGGATCATTATGAGGATGGTGATTGATCAAGAAGGTTGGTGTACAATCGCTTCTTTATAGTAGATGAGTCTTGAGTCTACGATGTAGAGACACTAGAGCGAGAGTACAGGTACTCGTTAGAAAATGAGGGCACTGAGCATGACCACCTTGAGTAGTCATAAGGAAGTCTACCTTCTCGTCAATGGCCGGCACGGAGCTGCAGTGGTGTGTTTGGTTCTTTAACCTGAGGTGCATCAGCAGTTTACCGTGAGGGTGTTATAGTTTGACTATATCATGACTCGATCTCCTAGCTATTTGAAATACTGAGGTGTATATTGGCTATAGCATATTCATTATAGGAATTGGATTGCACCAAGAGAAAATCTATCTACCTCGGTAGATGAGGAGCAGCCATATGATGATCATAAGAATCAAGTCCATAAGTCCATGGCCACGATAGAGTGAAATAATAGAAAGAGTTTCTATTAAGATTTTTACATCAAACTTGAATCAAATGATTAAATCATATGATAAAAATTAGGGTTTGACGAGTTCACTTTAACCCTAATCTGATCAGAGCTTAAGATAGAAGAATTTAATCACACATGTAACTACATCAAGAGGTTCATTTTTAGTTTTGATGGGTTGCCACCATATACTGCTTGGTGTCACTAGTGGATTTTGGAAACAATTAGAATGATTTGGATGATTGATCATTCTAGTTGTCTGAATCAAAAAAGTTTTGATCCATCGGAAGATGTTTCGATGATGTCAATGATAGAGATCATGACATATCCCATTACCATACAGAACTCAACCTAACTGGATCACACAAATAAGGGTTTGGATTTGAATATCATCAATTGGACTAACTCGTTCAATTGATTTGAATTAGATTCAATTAGGTTCAAAAAAATCATAGTAGCATATGATTGAGTCTAATGTTCTCCTCTACAATCATTAAAAGCTATCTCGATTGAGCCAAATATGTTTGTGCTCACTCAAGTACCTTTACTTGATCTGACTAGATCTTGTTTAGATCAGAAAAGGGTTGTCTTAATTTATGAGATAAATTTGAGATAACACCTGCCATTTTTTGTCACCTGCTAATTCTTGTCTTTTAACTTTGGTCAAATGTTGACCTTTGACACTTACACATCTTTCCATGTGTCATGCACCCATAGGAGAGTAGATAAGGGCTTGTCTCCTTGTGAGAAAGAGGAAAGGAGGGGGTGCATGCCTAAAGAGGCGCACCCAAGGATAGGGATGCCTGGAGTCCCATATAGATTGAACTCCAAGTTGCTTCTTGGAATCAAACTAGGTGGCACCAAGGGACTCTGCTTTGACCAGTCTTGGTGCCACCTAAGGGTGTTGGAGAGGGGCTCTTATCTAATTGGATCAGGTGATGTCATCCCACCAATCAAATTTATATTTGATTGCATGAAGAGACGTGATTGGTCGAGATGATGTGGCACTACATGGTGCAGTAGGGTCTATAAAAACCCTATCTGCACCTAGCTTTTAAGAAGTTCTCCCTTATCCCATGCCATATTGCTCTCTCCCTCTCTCCTCCATGCCTACCTCTGATCCCCTCTCTCCTCTCCATTCCCAAGAGGTTTTATGCTCCAATTTCATGCAATCCAAGCAAGAGAAAGGCAACAAGAAAGGAAGAAGGCAACACTGCTGCAAGAGAGGACATCGGATCTTCAAAAATTATTTTGAAGACCTTTAAGATCGAATCTAGATTTGATCTTTAAAGAATAGATCGAGAAGAAGGAGATATTTAGATCCTGCTTGAGTGGATATCGGTAGAGACCAGACGATTGCATGGCTGTATCCAGAACCTCAGGCAATCAGCAAGATCATCACAGGATAATTAGATTACCCAAGAATAAGGTATAAATTAAATCTGATTTAATTTTTTTATTTTATTTTATTAAATCTATCAAATGATATTTAAAAAAATATCAAATTTGATTTAGATCTAAAAGAAAAATTAAAATATTTCTATTGATCAAATCAGATCTGAACGAATCTGACCCAGAAAATAGGTTTTTCCCTTCAACGGGTATCAAAGCCAGGTTTTCTTAAATTATTTAGATATAATTTTAATTTAATATTAATCTAATAATTAAATAATTTTAAATATCATATGATATATAATTAAATCTAAAATTAAAAAAATTAAAATTAAATAATTTAGATCTAAGTTCTATAAGATGCATGACTAGTTGTAGAATAGAATTATTCTATGTATAGTCTTACATGATTATAATTTAATTTGATTAAGTTATAATTTTAGATTAATTTATTTATTATTTTTTGATGTTATAAATATTATAATAAGATCTAAAAAATAGAAAATATAATTATTTAATTTTAGATTCATATGAGATATGATGAATGCATGTTTAGACTAGTTGTAGAATAGTTCTACATAATTATCTAGAATAGAATTTATTTTGATGTGATCAATTTAAGTTTAATTTTTTAGATAATTATGAGATAATTTAGATCTAAAAATATGCATGATATGATACATGAGATGTATGCAAAATATATTTATAGTTAGATCAATTTTTATATATGAGATATATGATGTAGATCTAACTAGTTTTGTAGTTTTTATATTTCTGATTAAGGTGTTCCTCTTGACCATCCGGTCATAAGAACAAAGTAAGGTTTAAATGCCCTCTCCTTCCATTTGATGGGGTGTTCTTATGATGTGTAGGGATGCTGCGCATTCATCCTTAATCAAAAATCAAAAACTTATTTTTTACAAAATCCTAGATCCTGAAATCCTAGGATTTTATTTACATATTTTATTTATGAATCCTAAACTTAATTAAGAATTAATATTATGAAATATCTTAGGTCTAAAATTAAGAATTTAAGATCTAAGACATATTCATAAAATTGGGTTCGGGCTTTGCTAGCTTAATTACGTCTAAGCAGTTGATCAAATCAAATCAAGAGTTGGTTAGATAGGATCAAGAATTCTTATATTGACCAGTCAAATAGGATTAAGTCTGGATCAAGATCGAATAACATGAGTGATCAATCAAACTAAGACCTAATTAGGCTCAATGGTTAGAGTCTGGATTGTAGGCTAATCCGATTGGTTCTGGCTCAACAATTTGGTATCTAAGATAAGTTTGGTAGATACAATTGACTGATTTTTTTAATTGGGAGATACTTGACTCAAATGCATTCTTGTCGAGTTAATGGCATATCCCTTCCATCGGTCTCACTTACCTGGCCATATTTGTTGGCTCAGTCCTGATCTGAGGTGGCCAATAATCCAAGCTAACCCATACCACTAGGTTAGTCATAATGATTATGACTATGTCAAGTCTAGTTTAATGAGACCTAAATCAAATCTTCCTAAGAAAAGATTAAGTCTAAGATCTTCCACCATTGTAGATGTACAGGCCCTTCTCGAGGTTGATTATTCTCGATTGGTTATAGTGGTTCAGTTGCATCGAAAAGATGCAACCATATCTATTAGGCATTGGATGCTACGAGCTGGAGGATGGATTAGGCTCAATATTTTGGATATGGTGAGAGACTCAATTAGGAATTCAATTTGTGCAAATGGTGGGTCTGACTTAACTAATAAGTGGATCAATATTTCGGGCATGATGAGATTCATGAATTAGAGATCAAGTTTGGATGCACCATGATTAGAGAATCATTGAACAAGAGTTGTTCACTCATTGGCTAACCCATCACCAATAACTGTTAGGTGAGGTGATGAGTCAGTTGGTGGGATCGCACCATCCACTAGAAATTATTAATCATAAAAATTTTTGCATCTCTATAGAGGGAGTGTAGGAATCTAAAAAAATAGTGGGAGCTAATTTATTTAAAAATAAAACTTCTAAATAAATTGGTCAAGTCTTAATTATAATATCTAACTAGAAACTTTAACTCTCTATAGAAAAATATCTGTGTCCAATCCATTAGCACGTATCCTGGACACATGGAGACTGACCAGACCCAATTACAAGGATTAGCTCCAAAACTTTCAAATTATATTGGGTTCCAAGAAGTTAACTCATGTATTGGACTAGGACCCTTCCACCTTACCAGCTCGTTCATCCGCTGAATAGAGAGCATCTCTTGATAAGTGGACAGACGAAGACAACAAGGCCAAATATTACATGTTGGGCTCAATGTCAGATAAGCTTTAGCGCCAACATGAAGATATCAGGACTATCCACCAAATATTGGCTCACCTACAAGAGATATTTAGTGAACTGAGTCGCGCAGCCAAGTATCAAGTTACTAAATGACTATTCAAGGCTAAAATGCATGATGGATAGTTAGTCCAAAATCATTGTCTGATGATGATCAAAGACTTGGAAGACTTAAGAAGCTCAGAGTGAAGTTGGACCTGAATCTATAGAATGATATAATCCTGCAATATTTGACTGATGCATATGGGCAGTTCATCATGAACTACCATATGCATAAACTTCAAAATTCCTTGGTCGAGCTTATGAACATGCTGGTTACTACTGAACTTTCTATGAAAGATTTTAAAGACTCAATGCTTGCTATGGAATGGACCTCTTCCAAGAGAAAGTCTTTTAGAAAGAAGAAGTCTGTGAAAAAGCAGAAGATGGAAGGACGAAAGAAGAAAATTATAAAGCTGAAGAAGAAGGCCGCTGATAAAGAAAAGTATTTTTATTGCAACACTGACGGCCACTGAAAGAGGAACTACCCTACTTACCTGGCCATCCTAAAGAATAAGAAGGAGGCAGGTCCTTCTGGAGGTATACTCGTTATTGAGTCTAACCTTATAATTTCTTCTGCATCCAATTGGATGCTTGACTCTGGTTTTAGTGCTTATTTGTGCACTTCCATGCAGAGTTGTGAGGATAGCAGGTGGTTGAGGGATGTTGAAATGATCCTACGCATCAAAAATGGAGCAAGAGTTGCTGCTATGGCCATGGAAACATACCCTCTTTAACTATCATCTGGTTTAGACTTAGTATTAAAAGATTGTTATTATGTCGCTACAGCAAGCAGGAATTTGATTTCTATTTCATGCCTAGCACTAGAAGGCTATGTAATTAGTTTTCTTAAGGACCATTATAACATTCTTTATGAAAGAAATAAAATTATAAGTAGTTTTCTTATTAACGATCTTTACCAGTTACACATTGATATATCTATTTTTAATATCGAGCAAAATGTGAGTGCCATGAAATGACCTAGGGATAGTCCAAATGATAGGTATCTATGGCACCTAAGACTAGGTCATATAGCAGAAGATTGGGTTAACAAATTAGAGAAAATTGGGCTATTGAGTCCGTTGACTTTCGAGTCATATCCAATTTATGAATCTTATCTACATGGCAAAATGACTAAGCTTCTTTTTGTAGGACATGGGGAAAAGCCATGGATCTTCTTGCCCTAGTACATACTGATGTGTGTGGCCCATTTGATGTGCTGGCTAGAGGCAACTTTATCTACTTCATAATCTGTACCGATGATTTATCTAGGAATGGATATGTGTATCTTATGAGATACAAGTCTGAAATTTTTGAAAAGTTTAAGAAATTCAGACATGAAGTAGAAAAGCAAACTAAAAAATCCATTAAGATTCTTCAATCAGATCGAGGAGGTGAATACCTTAGTCAAAAATTTTTAGACTATCTCAAGAAAAATGACATAGTCTCTCAATGGACTCCATCAGAAACATATAAACTCAATGGGGTTTCAGAATGGAGGAACTGGACCCTATTAGATATGGTCCGATCCATGATGAGCTTCACAGACCTTCCTAATTTTATTTAGGGATATAGTTTGTTAACTGTAATATACTTACTGAATAGGATTCCTTCTAAAACCGTTTCTACCACACCGTATGAGATATGGCATGGTAAGAAACTAAGTCTGAGTTATCTCAGAATTTAGAATTGTCTGGCTCATATCAAAAGACAACAAGCAGACAAGTTAGACTTCAGGTCCTTTAGAGCTCAATTCATAGAATATCCTAAAGAGTCATTAGGATACTATTTCTATATTCCAGAAGATCACAATGTGATTATGAGTCGACATGCCATTTTTCTTGAAAAATAGTTTATTCAAGATAGTGGCATTGGAAAGCAGATCAAGCTCGAGGAGAAAGTCTCATAAGAGCAACGAGCTAAGGACCAAAAGGAACCAAATTAGGTTGAGCCAATACAATCACTACCTCCTCCACCTCATAGATCGAAAGGGTTTTCCGTCCCCCTAAGAGGTACTTAGGTGCTATTTTAGAGAAAATAGAGGAAATGTTCCTTGTAGGTATGGGGTTCATGGTGATGATCCCAAAACCTATAACGAGGCGATATTGGATATCGACTCCGAGAAATGGTTAGAGGCAATAAAGCCAGAAATTAACTCGATGCACTCAAAGCAAGTCTGGACCTTGGTAGATCCACTAGAAGGTATAGTACCTATTGAGTGTAAATGGATCTACAAGAGAAAGATTGGTGCAGATGAAAATGTGGAGACATTCAAAGCTAGATTAGTGGCAAAAGGGTATAGTCAACGCGAAGGCATTGACTATCAGGATACCTTTTAACCAGTAGCTATGCTAAAATTCATCCGCACATTTCTTGCTGTTGCAGCCTATTTTAATTATGAAATATGGTAATAGATGTGAAAACAACATTCTTAAATGGATACCTTAAGCAAGATATCTATATGGAATAGCCGTTAGGTTTCACATCCAGTGATGCTGATTACAAGGTATGCAAACTATAAAGGTCCATATATGGACTTAAGCAAGCATCTCAGAGCTAGAATACTCATTTTAATGATGTAATCAAATTATTTGGTTTCATAAAAAATGAGGAGGAACCATGTATCTTCAAAAGGATCATTGGGAGCGCTGTTGTCTTCCTCATATTGTACGTGGATGATATCCTCCTTATTGGGAATGATATTTTTATGTTGACCATAGTTAAAATATGGTTATCCAAAGAATTCTCTATGAAAGACCTAGGAGAAGCATTCATATTCTAGGAATTAAGGTCTATAGAGATAGACCAAATAGGATGCTAGGATTTTCACAAAAGATGTACATAGAAGAAAGTGCTAAAGAGGTTTAGCATGGAAAACTCTAAGAGGGGTTTGGTATCCTTCAGACATGGCATTCATCTTTCCAAGAAGATGTGCCCTAGGACACCTAAGGAAATAGAATGCATGAGCAAGATCCCTTATGCTTCAGCAATAGGGAGCCTCATGTATGCTATGTTAAGTATACGACCTGATATAGCCCATGCTGTGAGTGTCACGAGCAGATATCAGTCGAATCTAGGTGAAGAATACTAGACTTCTATGAAATATATCCATAAGTACTTGAGAAAAACTAAGGATATGTTGTTGGTTTTTGGTAATAGAGAACTCCAAGTCCAAGGATATATTGACTCAAATTTTATGTCTGATGTAGATGATCGAATGTCGACATCTAGAAGTCTATTTTTGTATAATGGTGGTACTGTCAGTTGGAAGAGTTCCAAGTAGATAGTGAAAGCGGATTCCACCATGGAAGAAGAATACATCACTACGTCAGAAGCTATGAAGGAGGCATTCTGGTATAAAAAGTTTGCCATACAGATCGGAGTGATGCCATCAGATATCATTCCACTATACTGCGATAATAATGGCACTATAGCCCTTGCTAAGAAGCTGAGGTCTCACCAGAAATCCAAGCATATCGAGCAGCGATACCACCTCATCCATGATTATCTTGAGAAGGGTTACGTCAAGGTCAAGAGAGTCGACTCCACAAACAATGCGGTGGACCGACTCACAAAACCATTGGACCAGCAGAAGATCAAAGCCCACCTTGAGAAGATGGAACTTAGATTTATAGCCAATTAGCTTTAGATCAAGTCGGAGTTTGTTAGACATGTGTGCCCTAGAAGCTAGAATTGGCTAACACTTGTTGTACACTTCTAAGGGCAAAATTATAATTTTAACTATAAATAATAAAATAGATTATTTTCTATCACAATGTATATTTAGTGTCTGTGATACATCCCTTGAGTTAATGGTAATGATAATTCTTATTTTCAAGAGTTGAAAATTCAAGACATGAATTTTCATTATTAACTCATAAAATGCTTTCGACCATAGAATTATCATGAGGATGGTGATTGATCCGAAAGGTTGGTGTATAATCACTAGATGAGTCTTGAGTCCATGGTGTAGAGATACTAGAGTGAGAGTATAGATACTCATTAGAGAACAAGGGCACTAAGCATGACCATCTCAAGCAGTAATAAGGAAGTCTACCTTCTCGTCAATGACTGGCTCAAAGCTATAGTGGTGTGTCTGGTTCATTGATCTATGGTACATCGATAGTTTACTTTGAGGATGTTATAGTTTGATTATACCATGACTCAGTCTCCTAGCCATTCAAAATCCTGAGGTGTATATTAGCTATAGCATGTTCATTGTAGGAATTGGATTGCACCAAGAGAGAATCTATCTACCTCGATAGATGAGGAGCAGCCCTATGATGATCATGAGAATCAAGTCCATAAGTCCATGGCCATAGCAGAGTGAAATAATAGAAAGAGTTTCTATTAAGATTTTTACATTAAACTTGAATCAAATGATTAAATCATATAACAGAAATTAGGGTTTGATGAGTTCACCTTAACCCTAATCTGATCGGAGCTCAAGATAGAAGAATTTAATCATACATATAACTGCTCCAAGAGATTTATTTTTAGTTTTAATGAATTGCCACTATATACTGCTAGGTGTCACTGGTGGATTTTGGGAGCAATTTGAATGATTTGGATGATCGATCATTCTAGTTATCTGGATCAGAAAAGTTCTGATCTATTGGAAGGTGTTTCGATGATGTCGATGAGAGAAATCATGATATATCCCATTACCATATAGAACTGAACTTAACTGGATCACACAAATAAGAATTTGGATCTAGATATCATCAATTGGACTAACTCAGTTCAATTGATTTAAATTAGATTCAATTAGGTTCAAAAAAATCATGCTAGCACATGATTAAGTCTTATGTTCTCCTTCTACAATCATTAAAAGTTATCTCGACTGAGCCAAATGTATTTGTGCTCACTCAGGTACCTTTACTTGGTCTGACTGGAGCTTGTCCAGCTTAGAAAAGGATTATCTTAATTTATGAGATAAATTTGAGACAACATCTACCATTTTTCATCACTTGCTAATTCTTATCTTTTCACTTTATCAAACGTTGACCTTTGACACTTAGACATCTGCCCATATGTCATGCACCCATAGGAGAGTAAATAGGGGCTTGTCCCCTTGCTAGAAAGAGGAAAGAAGGGGGTGCATGCCTAGGGAGGCATGCACTCAAGGATAGGGATGCCTGGAGTCCCATACAGATGGGACTCCATGTTGCTTCTTGGAATCAAACTAGGTGGCGCCAAGGGACTCTGCTTTGACCAGTCTTGGCACCACCTAAGGGTGTTGGAGAGGGGCCCTCATCTGATTAGATCAGGTGATGTCATCTCATCAATCAGATTTAGATCTGATTGCACGAAGAGACATGATTGATCGGGATGATGTGGCACTGCATGGTGCAGTAGGGTTTATAAAAACCCTATCTACGCCTAGCTTTTCAGAAGTTCTCCCTTAGCCCATGCCATATTGCTCTCTCTCTCTCCTCCATGCCTACCTCTGATCCCCTCTCTCCTCTCCACACCCAAGAGGTTTTGGGCTTTAGTTTCGTGCGATCTAGGAAAGAGAAAGGCAACAAGAAAGAAAGAAGGCAGCACTGCTGCAAGAGACGACATCGAATCTTTAAAAGTTATTTTGAAGACCTTCAAGATCAGATCCAGATCTGATCTTTGAATGATAGATCGAGAAGGAGGAGATATCCAGATCCTATTTGAGTGGATACTGGTAGAGGCCAGACAATTGCGTGGCTGCATCTAGAACCTCAAGCAATCAGCAGGATCATCACAAGATAATTAGATTACCCAAGAACAAGGTATAAATTAAATCTGATTTATTTTTTTTATTTTATTTTATTAGATCTATCAAATTAGATCTAAAAAAGTATTAGATTTGATTTAGATCTAAAAAAAAATTTTTAAAATATTTTTCTTGATCAAATCAGATTTGAATGAACCTGATCCGGGAAATAAGTTTTTTCCTTCACGAACTCCTTTAGAATTGATATAGCTCAAAGGTCATCACCAACCGATGCCCATCCCTCCAAACTTTGACTATCAAATCTCAAACGGACTGGCACCTCACGATAATAAATACTATCCTTCATAATAAACTCCATGTGGCCCCGAGCAGCCCACTACTCAATAGTTACGACTGTCAATATCAGTTTATTATAGGTTTCGTCTATAAAAGAAACCCTCTAGATACATTTTCTCTAGGCTCTCTTCTCCCTTCTGAAAACTCTGCAACTTTCTTGACTGAGCACTCCATTTCTGTTGGCCAAAAAAGCTAACTTGATCATCGGAGGATCTTGCCGGAGCCACCACCCCGAGCTCTGGATGAGACTTATTTTGCAAATCATCGACGGCGACCTCTTCTTCTCCGACTCCAGCACTTCTCCAACGGCAACCAAATTTTGCCTAAATATATATATATATATATATATATATATATATATATATATATATATATATATATATATATATATATATATAATAGGGAAATGAGAATACCTTAGATCAAGTGGTGGAAGACAGAAATACTAGTGGTGGAAATTATTTTGTAGATGGCAGAGTGCTGGCGATTGTCACTCTATAGCTCAAATTGATGGATCCAATCGACGGTGATCAAAGAGAGATCGAAGGAGGAGAAGATCGAGATGTGGTGGGAGGAGAAAGAGGGTTTTGATTTGAGACTCTGAAGAGGGGGTGGATGAGGTGGAGAGTTTTGGGAGAGAAAAAGGGTGAGGGTCTCAATTTGGAGACAAAGGTTAGGGATAAGAGTTAGATTTTAATGATGCCTAATGGCCTCCATCGATGCTTTAAAGTATCGTAAAATGCCGACGCTTTAAAGCATCATAACATGCTGATGCTTTTTAAGAGAATGACCAGATGGATGCAGTATTTTAAATTTATCGATGCTCATCGACAATTTAAAGTTATTAATTCCTCATATTCTTGAATTGTATGGTATCAAGTGCTAATATATAACCCCACTGGTAGGGTATTGAAAGACTAGCACATAACCTCCACTAATAAGATATCGAAGTACTGACATACAATCTCCATTGGTAGGATATCATAATATCAATATATATATCTATTGGTGTAGAATCTGGTCGACGTCAGATTGAGCTGGAGTTGAGAAAAAAGAGATCGCCGCTGGTGACCTACAAAACAAAGTCCCATCTGGAGTCGGTGGTGGAGACTCCGGTAGGACCCTCCGATGATTAAGTTAGCTCATCTGATCAATAGTGTTAGATATGTGTGCCCTAGAAGCCAAAATTGCTTGACACTTGTTGTACATTTCGAAGGGCAAAATTATAATTTTGACTAAAAATAATAAAATGAGTTATTTTCTATCACAATGTGTATTTAGTGTCTGTGATACATCCCTTGAGTTAATGGTAATGATAATTCTTATTTTCAAGAGTTGAAAATTTAATACATGAATTTTCGTTATTAACTCATAAAATGCTTCCAACCATATGATCATCATGAAGATGGTGGTTGATCCGGAAGGTTAATCTACAATCGCTTTTTTATAGTAGATGAGTCTTTAGTCTACAGTGTAGAGACATCGAAGCTGAAGGAAAATCCTGATTTTCCGATCCAGGTTCGTTCAGATCTGATCAGATCAAGAGATATATTTCAAAAAATTTTTTCTTGATCTCAATCAGATCTTGATATGTTTAAGATCTGATTCTTATTATTTTAATAAAATAAAATTAAAAGATAAATTAAATCAAATTTAATTTACCTGATCTGGGTAATCCTATTATCCTGTTGATGATCCTGTTTGCAGCGGAAGGTTCTGGATCTTAGCCACGCAAGTGCCTGGCCTCTACCGATATCTACTTGGATTGGATCTGGAGATCCTCTTCTTCTCTATTATGCCTCCAAAAATTAGATCTGGATCTGATCTGGAGGATCTTCAAAACTCTTTTTGAAGATGAGCAGTCGTCCTTTGCAGCAGCGCAGCCTTCTTACTTTTGATCGCCTTTCTTTGATCTGAATCGCACCAACCAAGGTCCAAAACTCCTTTTGGACATGGAGAGCAAGGGGAGAAGGTAGTTTGGCATGGAGAGGGAGGGGAGAGGACAGCCTTGGGGCATGGGGAAACTATGATCTCATCATATATCTTAATCTGAGTTGGATACAGGGTCTTATTTATAGACTAGCTATGATCCAACTCCTCTTCTTCCCAACCAATCACAACCCTTTGTGAAATCAGATCTAAATCTGATTGGTGGGAATAGAGACCCCTGGATTCCTCCTTAGAGGGATGCCTAAGACCAGTCAAAGTTGGTTCTTAGAAGAACTCTAATTGGAATCCAAAAAGGAGATGGAGTCCTTGTCCAACAAGGACTCCTAGGCGCCTCCAACTTGGGCACACGCCTAGGGTGGCGTGCGCCCTTCTCCTTGCCAGGTTCTGGCAGGGGGACAGGCCCCCACCAGCTCTCCAATAGGTGCATGACATGTGGTCAAAAGTCAAAGCATCAATGGTCAACGTTTGACCAGTCAAAGGTAGACTTTTGACCAAAGTCAAAGAACAAGAAATGGCAGGTGACCAAAAATGGCAGGTAATGTCTTATAAAATAAGACAACCTATTTCTGACTTGGACAACCTCCAGTCAGACCATATGAAGGCCTCTGATTGAGCACAAACTCCTTTGGCTCAGGCAGGACAACTTATTTATGATAGTAAAAGAAGAACGTTAGGTTCAATCGAGTGCTAGCACGATTTCCTTGAACCTAATTGAATCTCATTCAGATCAATTGAACTAGATCAGTTCAATTGATGATCACCAGATTCAAACCCTTGTTTGTGTGACCCAGTTAGGTTCAGTTCTGTATGGTAATGGGATATGTCATGATCTCTATCATCGACATCATCGAAACTCCTTTCGATGGATCAGAACTCTTCTGATTCGAACAGCTAGAATGATCGATCATCTAAATCATTCTAATTGCTCCCAAAATCCACCAGTGACACCTAGCAGTATATGGTGGCAACCCATCAGAGCTGAATGCGTGAACCTCTTGGTGCAGCTACCTGTGTGATTCAGTTCTTCTATCTTGAGCCCCGATCAGATTAGGGTTAAGGTGAACTCGTCAAACCCTAGTCTCTGTCATATGATGTAATCATTCGATTCGAGTCCAATGTGAAAATCTAAATAGAAACTCTTTCTATTATTTCACTCTGCCATGGCCATGGGCTTCTGGACTTGATTCTCATGATCATCATAGGGCTGCTCCTCTACCACCGAGGTAGATAGATTCCATCTTGATGCCAATCCAGTTCCTACAATGAACATGTCATAGCCAACATACACCTCAGGGTTCCATATGGCTAGGAGACCGAGTAATGGTGTAGTCAAACTATAACACCCTCAAGGTGAACTGCCGATGCATCTCAGGTCAAAGAACCAGACACACTACTGCAGCATCGAGTCAGTCATTGACGAGAAGGTAGACTCCCTAATGACTACTCGAGGTGGTCACGCTCAGTGCCCTCGTTCTCTAACGAGTATCTATACTCTCGCTCTGGTGTCTCCACACCGTAGACTTAAGACTCATCTACTAAAGAGAAGCGATTGTACACCAACCTTTCGGATCAATCACCATCCTCGTGATGATCCTATGGTCAGGAGCAATTTATGAGTTAACAATGATTATTCATGTCTTAAATTTTCAACTCTTGAAAATATGAATTATCATTACCATTAACTCAAAGGATGTATCACAGACACTAAATACATATATGTGATAGAAAATAACCCATTTATGGCTTTTTATCAAAATTATAATTTTGCCCCTAGAAGTGTATTACAAGTGTCAGCCAATTCTGGCTTCTAGGGCACATATATCTAATAGAAGCAAGAGTACAGGTGCTCATTAGAGAATGAGGGCACTGAGCGTGATCATCTTGAGCAGTCATAAGAAAGTCTATCTTCTCATCGATCACTAGCTCAAAGCTATAGTGGTGTGTCTAATTCTTTGACCTAAGGTGCATCAACAGTTCACCTTGAGGATGTTATAGTTTGACTACACCATGACTCGTTCTCCTAGCTATTCGAAATCATGAGGTATATGTTGGCTATAGCATGTTCATTATAGGAATTAGATTGCACCAAGAGAGAATCTATCTATCTCGGTAGATGAGGAGCAGTCCTATGATGATCATGAGAATCAAGTCCATAAGCCCATGGCCATGGCAGAGTAAAATAATAAAAAAAATTTCTATTAAGGTTTTCACATCAGACTTGAATCAAATGATTAAATCATATAACAGAAATTAGGATTTGATTAGTTCACCTTAACCCTAATCTGATCGGGGCTCAAGATAGAAGAACTTAATCACACAGGTAGCTGCACCAAAAGGTTTATTTTTAGTTTTGATGGATTGCTACCACATACTGCTAGGTATCATTGATGGATTTTGGGAGCAATTAGAATGATTTGGATGATCGATCATTCTAGTTGTTTGAGTCAGAAAAGTTCTGATCCATCGAAAGGTGTTTCGATGATGTTGATGATAGAAATCGCGACATATCCCATTACCATACAGAACTCAACCTAACTGGATCACACAAATAAGGGTTTGGATTTGGATATCATCAATTAGACTAACCCAGTTTAATTGATTTGAATTAGATTCAATTAGGTTCAAGAAAATCATGCTAGCACATGATTGAATCTAACGTTCTTCTTTTACAATCATTACAAGTTATTTCGATTGAGCCAAATATGTTTGTGCTCACTCAGGTACCTTTACTTGGTTTGACTGGAGCTTATCCAGATCAAAAAAGGGTTGTCTTAATTTATGAGATAAATTTGACACAACACCTATCATTTTTCATCATCTGCTAATTCTTGTCTTTTGACTTTGGTCAAACATTGATCTTTGATATTTAGACATCTGCCCATGTGTCATGCACCCATAGGAGAGTAGATAGCAGCTTGTCCCCTTACTAGAAAGTGGAATGGAGGGGGCACATGCCTAAGGAGGCGTGCGCCCAAGGATAGGGATGCCTGGAGTCCCATATAGATCCCCTCTTTTCTCTCCACAGCCAAGGAGATTTGGGCTTCAGTTTGGTATGATCCAGGCAAGAGAAAGGTGACGAAAAGGAAGAAGGCAACACTGCTGTAAGAGACGATACCCAATCTTCAAAAAAAATTTTGAAGATCCTCTAAATTAGATTCAAATTTAATATTTGGAGAAGTGATAAAAAAGAAGATCTTCAGATCTAGTCTGAGTGGATACCGATAGAGGCCAGGCACTTACATGGCTAGATCTAGAACCTCAGGCAATTAGTAGGATCATCATAGGATAATCTGATTACCAAACAACAAGGTATAAATTAAATCTATTTTAATTTATTTTTATTTTATTTTATTAGATCTATAAAATTAGATTTAAAATATTTCAAATTTGATCTAGATTTAAAAGAAAAAATTTTTGAAATATCTCTCTTGATCCATTCAGATCTAAACAAACCTAATCCGAAAAACTAGGTTTTCCCTTCAACGGGTATAAGAGCCATGTTCTCATAAATTATTTAGATCTAATTTTAATTTATTTTTGATCTAATAATTAGATAATTTTAGATGTCACATGAGATATGATTAGATTTAAAATTAAAAAAATTAAAATTAAATAATTTAGATCTAAGTTCTATAATATGCATGACTAGCTGTAGAATAGAATTGTTCCATGTATAGTCTTGCATGATCATAATTTAATTTAATTAAATTATAATTTTAGATTAATTTATTTATTATTTTTTAGTATTATAAATATTATAATAAGATCTAAAAAATAAAAAATAAAATTATTTAATTTTTGGATCATATGAGATATGATGAATGCATGTTTAGACTAGTTGTAGAATAGTTCTACATAATTATCTAGAGTAAAATTTATTTTAATGAGATCAATTTAAATTTAATTTTTTAGATAATTATGAGATAATTTAGATCTAAAAATATATATGATATGATACATGAGATGTATGCAAAATATATTTATTATTAGATTAACTTTTATATACGAGATATATGAAGTAGATCTAACTAGTTTTGTAGTTTTTTATATTTCTGATTAAGGCAGTCCCCTTGATCGTCCGATCATAAGAACAAAGTAGGGTTTAAATGTCCTCTCCTCCCATTTAATGGGGTGTTCTTGTAATGTGTAGGGATGCTGCACGTTCATCCTTAATCAAAAATCAAGAACTTATTTTCTGCAAAACCCTAGATCCTAAAACTCTAGAATTTTATTTACATGTTTTGTTTATGAATCCTAAACTTAATTAAGAATTAAGATTATAAAATATGTTAGATCTAAAATCGAGAATTTAAGATCTAAGATATATTCATAAAATTGGGTTCGGACTTGGATAGCTCAATTAGGTCTAAGCAATTGATCAAATCGAATCAGGAGTTAGTTAGATGGGGATTAAGAATACTTAAATTAATCAGCCTAATAGGATTGAGTCTGGATCAAGATTGAGTCATGTGAGTGATCGATCAAGCTAAGATAGGCTCAGTGGTTAGAATCTGGATTGTAGGCTAATTCGATTGATTCTGGTTCAATAATTTGGTGTCTAAGGTATGTTTGGTAGATACGATCGACTGATTTTTAATTAGGAGCTACTCAACTCAAATGCATTCTTATCGAGTTAATGGCATATCCCTTCCATCGGTCTCACTTACCTAGCCATATTTGTTGGCTCAGTCTTGATCTGAGGTAGCTAATAATCCGAGCTAATCCATGCCACTAGGTTAGTCATAATGGTTATGACTATGTCAAGTCTAGTTTAATGAGACCAAAATCAAATCTTCCTAAAAAAAGATTAAGTCTAAGGTCTTCCATCATTATAGATGTGCGGATCCTTCCCGGGGTTGATTATTTTTTATGGGTTATAGTGGTTCAGTTGCATCAAAAAGATGAAACCATGTCTATTAGGCATTGGATGCTACGGGCTGGAGGATGGATTAGGCTCAATATTTTGGATATGGTGAGAGACTCAATTAGGAATCCAATATGTGCAAATGGTGGGTCTAACTTAACTAAGGAATGGATCAATATTCCAAGCATAGTGAGATTCATGAATTAGAGATCAAGTTAGGATGCACCATGATTAGAGAATCATTGAATAAGAGTTATTCACTATTTGGCTAACCTATCATCAATAACTATTATGTGAGGTGATGAGTCAGTTGGTGGGACCGCACCATCCATTAGACATCATTAATCATGAGGATTTTTGCATCTCTACAAAGGAAGTGTAGGGATCCAAAAAAATAGTGGAAGCTAATTTATTTAAAAATAAAATTCTTAAATAAATTGGTCAAGTCTTAATTATAATATCTAATTAGAAACTTTGACTCTATAGAAAAATATCTGCATCCAATCCACTAGCATATATCCTGGACACCCATAGACTGACCAGACCCAATTACAAAGATTGGCTCTAGAATTTCAAAATCATTTTGGATTTTCAGAAGTTAACTCATGTATTGGACCAGGATCCTCCCACCTTACCAGCTCGTCCATTCGCTGAACAAAGAGCGTCTCTTGATAAATGGATGGACGAAGATAACAAGATTAGATACTACATATTGGACTCGATGTTTGATGAGCTTCAGCACTAACATGAAGATATCGGGACTGCTCATCAAATGTTGGCTCACCTATAAGAGATGTTTGGTGAACAGAGTCGCACAGCCAAGTATCAAATCACTAAATGACTATTCAAGGCTAAAATACATGATGGACAGTCAGTCCAATATCATTATCTGATGATGATCAAGGACTTAGAAGAGCTTGAGAAGCTTAGAGTGAAGTTGGACCTGGATCTGCAAAATCATATAATTCTACAATCTTTGACTGATGCATATAAGCAGTTCATCATGAACTACCATATGCATAAACTTCAAAATTTTCAGGCCGAGCTTATGGACATGCTGATTACTGTTGAGTTTTCTATGAAAGATTCTAAAGGCTCAGTGCTTGCTATGGAACGAACTTCTTTCAAGAAAAAATATTTTAGAAAGAAGAAGAAGCCTATGAAAAAGCAGAAGGTGGAAGGAGGAAAGAAGAAAAGAGAGAGCTGAAGAAGAAGGGTGCTGACAAACGAAAGTATTTTTATTGCAACACTAACGGCCATTGAAAGCAAAACTGTCCTACTTACCTGGCCACCCTAAAGAATAAGGAGGCAGATCCTTCTGGAGGTATGTTCGTTATTAAGTCTAACCTTATGGTTTCTTCTACATCTAGTTGGGTGCTTGACTCTAGTTCTAATGCTCATTTGTACACTTCCATGCATGGTCTTAAGGATAGTAGGAGGTTAAGAGATGGTGAGATGATCCTACACATCGAAAATAGAGCAAGAGTTGCTGCTATGACTGTAGGAACATATCCTCTTCGACTACCATCTGGTTTAGACTTAGTATTAAAAGATTGTTATTATGTGCTTGTAGCAAGAAGGAATTTGATTTCTATTTCATGTCTAGCACTAAAAGGCTATATAATTAGTTTTCTTAAGGACCATTATAACATTCTTTATGAAAGAAATAAAATTGCAAGTGGTTTTCTTATTAACAGTCTTTATCAGTTACATATTGATGTATCTATTTTTAATGTCGAGCAAAATGTGAATGCCATGAAATGACCTAGGGATAGTCCAAACGATAGGTATCTATAGCACCTAAGACTAGGTCATATAGCAGAAGATAGGGTTAACAAATTGAAGAAAATTAGGCTATTGAGTCCGTTGACTTTTGAGTCATATCCAATTTGTTAATCTTGTCTTCATGGCAAAATGACTAAGCTCTCTTTTGTAGGACATGAGAAAAGGGCCACGAATCTTCTTACCCTAGTACATATTGATGTGTGTGGTCCATTTGATGTGCCAGCTAGAGGCAACTTTGTCTACTTCATAATCTTTGTCGATGATTTATCTAGGTATGGATATGTGTATCTTATGAGACACAAGTCTAAAGCTTTTGAAAAGTTCAAGAAATTCAGACATGAAGTAGAAAAGCAAACTGGAAAACTCATTAAGGTTCTTCGATCAAATCGAGGAGGTGAATATCTTAGTTGGAAAATCCTAGACTATCTCAAGAAAAATGGCATAGTCCCTTAATGGAATCCACCCGGAACACCTCAACTTAATGGGATTTTAGAACGGAGGAACCAGACCCTATTAGATATGATCCGATCCATGATGAGCTTCATAGACCTCCCTGATTTTCTTTGAAGACACAGTCTGTTAACTACAACATACTTACTGAATAGGATTCCTTCTAAAATCGTTCCTACCATACTGTATGAGATATGGTATGGTAAAAAATCAAGTCTGAGTCATCTCAGAATTTGGGATTATCCGGCTCATGTTAAAAGACAACAAGTGGATAAGTTAGACTTTAGGTCCTTTAGAGCTCAATTTATAGGATATCCTAAAGAGTCATTAGGATATTATTTCTACATTCCATAAGATCATAATGTGATTGTGAGTCGACATGCCATCTTTCTTAAAAAATAGTTTATTCAAGATAGCGATATTGGAAAGCAGATCAAACTCGAGGAGAAAGTCTTATAAGAGCAACGAGCTAAGGACCAAATGGAACCAAATCAGATTGAGCCAATACAATAACTACTTCTTCCACCTCGTAGATTGGAAAGGATTTTCCATCCCCTGAGAGGTACTTGGGTACTATTTCAGAGAAAATAGAGAAAATATTCCTCGTAGGTAATAAAGTTCATGGTGATGATCCCGAAACTTATAACGAGGTGATATTGGATATCAACTCTGAGAAATGGTTAGAGGCAATGAAGTCGAAAATTGACTTGATGCACTCAAACTAAGTTTGGACCTTGATAGATCCACCAAAAAGTATGGTACCTATTGGATGTAAATGGATCTATAAGAGAAAGATTGGTGCAGATGGAAATGTGGAGGCATTCAAAGCTAGATTAGTGGCAAAAGAATATAGTCAGCATGAAGGCATTGACTATTAGGATACTTTTTCGTCAGTAGCTATGCTAAAATTCATCTGCACATTGCTTTCTATTACAGCCTATTTTGATTATGAAATATGATAAATGGATGTGAAAATGGCGTTCTTAAATGGATACCTAGATGAAGATATCTATATGAAATAGCTGCTAGATTTCACATCCAGTTATGCTAATCATAAAGTATGCAAGCTGCAAAGATCCATATATGGACTTAAGCAAGCATCTCGAAGCTGGAATACTTATTTCAAAAATATGATCAAATTATTTGATTTCATCAAGAATGAGGAGAAACTATATCTTCAGAAAGGTCAGTAGGAGCACTGTTGTCTTCCTCGTATCATACGTGGATGATATCCTTCTTATTGAAAATGATATTCGCATGTTGACCACGTTAAAATATGGTTATCCAAAGAATTCTCCATAAAAGATCTAGGAGAAGCATCCTTTATTCTAGAAATTAAGGTCTATAGAGATAGACCAAATATGATGCTAGGACTTTCATAGAAGATGTACATAGAGGAAGTTCTATAGAGGTTTAGCATGAAAAACTCTAAGAGAGATTTGGTACCCTTCAGACATGGCATTCATCATTTCAAGAAGATATGCCCTAGCACACCTGAGGAAATAGAATGCATGAACAAGATCTCTTATGCTTCAGCAATAGGAAGCCTCATGTATGCCATGTTATGTACACGACCTGATATAGCCCATGCTGTGAGTATCACGAGCAGATATCAGTCGAATCCAGATGAAGAATACTGAACTTCTGTGAAATATATCCTTAAGTACTTATGAAGAACTAAGGATATGTTGTTGGTTTTTGGTAATGAAGAACTCCAAGTCCAAGAATATACAGACATGGATTTTATATCCGATGTAGATGATCGAATGTCGACATCTGAAAATCTATTTATGTGTAATGGTGGTGCTGTCAGTTGAAAGAGTTTCAAGTAGACAGTGATAGCAGATTCCACCATGGAAGTAGAATACATTGCTACGTCAGAAGCTACGAAGGAGGCATTCTGGTACAAAAAGTTTGCCATAGAGATTGGAGTGATGCCATCAGATGCCATTCTTCTATATTGCGACAATAATGGCACCATAGCCCTTACTAAGGAGCCGAGGTCTCACCAAAAATCTAAGCACATCGAGCGGCGATACCACCCCATCCATGATTATCTCGAGAAGGATTACGTTGAGGTCAAGAAAGTCGACTCCACAGATAATATGATGGATCCACTCATAAAGCCGTTGGGCCAACAGAAGATTGAAGCCCACCTTGAGAAGATGAAACTTAGATTTGTAGTCAATTGACTTTAGATCAAGTGAGATTTTGTTAGATTTGTGTGCCCTAGAAGCTAGAATTGGCTAATATTTGTTGTACACTTCTAAGGATAAAATTATAATTTTAACTATAAATAATAAAATGGATTTTTTTCTATCATACTGTGTATTTAGTGTCTGTGATACATTTCTTGAGTTAATGGTAATAATAATTCTTATTTTTAAGAGTTAAAAATTTAAGACATGAATTTTCATTATTAGCTCATAAAATGCTCCCGACCGTAGGATCATCATGAGGATGGTGATTGATCCAAAAGGTTGGTATATAATCGCTTCTTTATAGTAGATGAGTCTTGAGTCTACGATGTAGAGACACCAGAGTGAGAGTATAGGTACTCATTAGAGAATGAGGGCACAGAGCATGACAACCTCGAGCAGTCATAAGGAAGTCTACCTTCTCATCGATGACTGGCTCAAAGCTACAATGGTGTCTCTAGTTCTTTGATCTAAGATGCATCTATAGTTCACCTTGAGGGGTGTTATAGTTTGACTATACCATGACTCGATCTCCTAGCCATTTAGAATTCTGAGGTGTATGTTGGCTATAGCATGTTCATTATAGAAATTGGATTGTACCAAGAGGAAATCTATCTACCTCGATAGATGAGGAGCAGCCCAATGATGATCATGAGAATCAAGTCCATAAGCACATGGTCATGGCAAAGTAAAATAATAGAAAGAGTTTCTATTAAGATTTTCACATTAGACTTGAATCAAATGATTAAATCGTATGATAGAAATTAGGATTTGACGAGTTCACCTCAACCCTAATCTGATCGAATCTCAAGATAGAAGAACTTAATCACACAAGTAGCTGCACCAAGAGGTTCATTTTCAGTTCTGATGGATTGCTACCACATACTGCTAGGTGTCACTGGTGGATTTTGGGAGCAATTAGAATGATTTGGATAATCGATCATTCTAGTTGTCTGAATCAAAAAAGTTTTGATCCATCGAAAGGTATTTCGATGATGTCGATGATAGAGATCGCAACATATCCCATTATCATACAGAACTAAATCTAACTGGGTCATACAAATGAGGATTTGGATTTGGATATCATCAATTGGACTAACTCAGTTCAATTGATTTAAATTAGATTCAATTAAGTTCAAGAAAATTATGCTAGCACATGATTGAGCCTAACGTTCTCCTTCTACAATCATTAAAAGTTGTCTCGATAGAGCCAAATATATTTGTGCTCACTCAGGTGCCTTTACTTGGTTTGACTAAAGCTTGTCTGGGTCAGAAAAGGGTTATCTTAATTTATGAGATAAATTTGAGACAACACCTGCCATTTTTCATCACCTGCTTATTCTTGTCTTTTGACTTTGGTCAAATATTAACCTTTGACACTTAGATATCTGCCCATATGTCATGCACCTATAGGAGAGTAGATAGGGGCTTGTCTCTTTGCTAGAAAATGGAAAGAAGGGGGTGCACACCTAGGGAGGCATGCGCCCAAGGAAAAAAGAAGAGAGATAGTGCTCCATGGTGATGATCCAAACCTACAACGAGGCGATATAGATATCGACTCTGAGAAATGGTTAGAGGCAATGCAGTCAAAATTGACTGATGCACTCAAACTAAGTTGGACCTTGGTAGATCACTCAGAAAGTATATACCTATTGGATGTAAATGGATCTATCAAGAGAAAGATTGGTGCAGATGGAAATGTGGGACATTCAAGGCTAGACTAGTGGCAAAAGGTTATAGTCACACGAAGGCATTGACTATAGGATACCTTTTTTCCAATGGCTATGCTAAAATCCATCGCACATTGCTTGCCGTTGCGGCCTATTTCGATTATGAAATATGGCAAATGGATGTGAAATGGTGTTCTTGAATGGATATCTGAGGAAGATATCTATATGAAATAGTCGCTAGTTTCACATCCAGTGATACTGATCACAAGTTTGCAAGCTGCAAAGTCCATATATGGACTTAAGCAAGCATCTCGAGCTGGAACACTCATTTAATATGTGATCAAAAATTTGGTTTCATCAAAAATAAAGAAAAATCATGTGTTTTCAAAGGGTCCAGTGGGAGTGCT
>QRFJ01001560.1:0-23480 GCA_006176705.1 Cocos nucifera | reverse complement strand
AAAATAGTGGAGACACCTGGAGTCCCATACAGATGGGACTCCAGATTGCTTCTTGGAATCAACTAGGGTGGCACCAGGAACTCTGCTTTGATCAATCTTGGTGCCACCTAAGGATGTTGGAGAGGAGCTCTTATCTTGATTGGATTAGGTGATGTTATCCTCATCAACATATTAGATCTGATTGCATGAAGCGACATGAATTGTCGGATGATATGGCACTGCAGGCATAATGCAGACGCAAGTGGGTATATCTCTCTAAGTATGCATAGTCCCCACCGCACATCATCGAGTGACTCGATTCTTATCGAGAAATGAAGAATAATATTCTGCGTTCACAATCACGCCCTCAAATCGCACACACGCTGCTTACATAGATAATACCTTAACCTATCTCTCTTTCTCTCCTGCCCTCTGATCTGACGTCTCCCTATATATATATAAAATACGATACACGTGACTGCGTGTCTAGGTTCGCGATGCGTCATGCCTGCTGTTCTCAGGGGCCGTATGAAATCTAAATAGTTGTGGCACCCGAAGAACGTCGCTTCACGCATTATCTCAATATGTCAATAGTAAATAAGACACACGCACGACTGCCTGGATACTTAGGTGGACGGCCGGGTTCATTGCGACCTTGTGGCATCATGTGCATAGAGCTAATTGTTTTTGATTGACTACTTCCCTGATTTATAGTGTGAGCAAATATATAGGGTTTGGTTATTGGATTCATATGCACTTTCTCCTCTGGTGTCGGAACCTTTCCAAATTTAGAATCTAAATCTGATATTGTGATGACACCATTTGTAATAAAGAGTTTTAGGAATAGCTCAATCTCCTGTTAGATCATCCAACACTCTTGAATTATTATTGGTGTTGATCTCTATCTGCATAATGAGATATGACACTATGTTTTATTTACTAAATTAAAAGTGATCCACTGATCAGATACTAAAGAAAACAAACAAATCAGGATTACAAGATTAGTCAATGGGGATCATCACAAAAATAATAAAAGTGGAGGGGATAAATCTCAAATTTGGTTCAAAAAAATTATAATCCATTATTCTTTTGTTAAATAAAGAGAGGGATTAAATTATAATTTAAAAGTTTTCTAACTAATCGTATTTTGTAATTTTATTCTGTTTTATTTCCTTTAGAATGTGCCATGGTGATGTTTAAATAATTTTAGCATTTCTATTAAAATTAGAATCGAATATTTCAAATTTCTAATCTAGATCTGGCAAAAAAAAATAACAGTATTGGTATATGTGTCTTCTTATATCACTAATCTCGGATACTCTACTCTTTTTTTGTCTTCCTCGTATTGTACGTGGATGACATCCTCCTTATTGGGAATGATATTCCCATGTTGACATCAGTCAAGATGTGGTTGTCCAAGGAATTCTCCATGAAAGACCTAGGTGAAGCATCCTTTATTCTAGGAATTAAGGTCTATAGGGATAGACCGAATAGGATGCTAGGACTTTCACAGAAGATGTACATAGAGAAAGTACTAAAGAGGTTTAGTATGGAAAACTCTAAGAGGGGATTAATACCCTTCAGACATGGTATTCATCTTTCCAAGAAGATGTGCGCCAGCACACCTGAGGAAATAGAACGCATGAGCAAGATCCCTTATGCTTCTGCAATAGGGAGCCTCATGTATGCCATGCTATGTACACGACCTGATATAGCCCATGCTGTGAGTGTCACAAGCAGATATCAGTCAAATCCAGGTGAAGAACACTGGACTTCTGTGAAATGTATCCTTAAGTACTTGAGAAGAACTAAGGATATGATGTTGGTCTTTGGTAATGGAGAACTCCAAGTCCAGGGATACACAGACTCGGACTTCATGTCCGATATAGATGATCGAAAGTCGACATCTGGGAGTCTGTTTGTGTGCAATGGTGGAGCTGTCAGCTGGAAGAGTTCCAAGCAAACGGTGATAGCAGATTCCACCATGGAAGCAGAATATATCGCTGCATCAGAGGCTGCAAAGGAAGCATTCTGGTACAAGAAGTTTGCTGCAGAAATTGGAGTAATGCCATCAGATGCCATTCCTCTATACTGCGACAACAATGGCGCCATAGCCCTTGCTAAGGAGCCGAGGTCTCACCAAGAAATCCAAGCATATTGAGCGGCGATACCACCTCATCCGCGATTACCTCGAGAAGGGTTACGTCGAGGTCAAGAGAGTCAACTCCGCAGATAATGTGGCAGACCCACTTACAAAGCCGTTGGGCCAGCAGAAGATCGAAGCCCACCTTGAGAAGATGGGACTTAGACTTGTAGCCAATTGGCTTTAGGACAAGTGGGAGATTGTTAGATATATGTGCCCTAGAAGCCAGAATTGGCTGACACTTGTAATACACTTCTAGGGGCAAAATTATAATTTTGACTAAAATCAATAAAATGGGTTATTTTCTATCACATATGTGTATTTAGTGTCTGTGATACATCCTTTGAGTTAATGGTAATGATAATTCATATTTTCAAGAGTTGAAAATTTAAGACATGAATAATCATTATTAACTCATAAATTGCTCCCGACCATAGGATCATCACGAGGATGGTGATTGATCCGGAAGGTTGGTGTACAATCGCTTCTCTTTAGTAGATGAGTCTTGAGTCTACGGTGTGGAGACACCGGAGCGAGAGTACAGGTACTCGTTAGAGAACGAGGGCACTGAGCGTGACCACCTCGAGTAGTCATTAGGGAGTCTACCTTCTCGTCAATGACTGACTCGATGCTGCAGTAGTGTGTCTGGTTCTTTGACCTGAGATGCATCGGCAGTTCACCTTGAGGGTGTTATAGTTTGACTACACCATTACTCGGTCTCCTAGCCATATGGAACCCTGAGGTGTATGTTGGCTATGACATGTTCATTGTAGGAACTGGATTGCATCAAGATGGAATCTATCTACCTCGGTGGTAGAGGAGCAGCCCTATGATGATCATGAGAATCAAGTCCAGAAATCCATGGCCATGGTAGAGTGAAATAATAGAAAGAGTTTCTATTTAGATTTTCACATTGGACTTGAATCGAATGATTACATCATATGACAGAGACTAGGGTTTGACGAGTTTACCTTAACCCTAATCTGATCGGGGCTCAAGATAGAAGAACTTAATCACACAGGTAGCTGCACCAAGAGGTTCGCATTCAGCTCTGATGGGTTGCCACCATATACTGCTAGGTGTCACTGGTGGATTTTGGGAGCAATTAGAATGATTTAGATGATCGATCATTCTAGCTGTTCGAATCAGAAGAGTTCTGATCCATCGAAAGGAGTTTCGATGATGTCGATGATAGAGATCATGACATATCCCATTACCATACAGAACTGAACCTAACTGGGTCACACAAACAAGGGTTTGAATCTGGTGATCATCAATTGAACTGATCTAGTTCAATTGATCTGAATGAGATTCAATTAGGTTCAAGGAAATCGTGCTAGCACTCGATTGAACCTAACGTTCTTCTTTTGCTATCATAAATAAGTTGTCCTGTCTGAGCCAAAGGAGTTTGTGCTCAATCAGAGGCCTTCATATGGTCTGACTGGAGGTTGTCCAAGTCAGAAAAGGTTGTCTTATTTGTAAGACATTACCTGCCATTTTTGGTCACCTGCCATTTCTTGTTCTTTGACTTTGGTCAAAAGTCTACCTTTGACTGGTCAAACGTTGACCATTGACCCTTTGACTTTTGACCACATGTCATGCACCTATTGGAGAGCTGGTGGGGGCCTGTCCCCCTGCCAGAACCTGGCAAGGAGGAGGGCGCACGCCAAGGGTGGCGTGAGCCCAAGTTTGGAGGAGTCTTGGAGTCCTTGTTGGACAAGGACTCCACCTCTCTTTTGGATTCCAATTAGAGTTCTCCCTAAAACCAACTTTGACTGGTCTTAGGCGCCCTCTAAGTAGGAATCCAGGGGACTCTATTCCCACCAATCAGATTTAGATCTGATTTCACAAAGGGTTGTGATTGGTTGGGAATAAGAGAAGCTGGATCACAGTCAGTCTATAAATAAGACCCTGTGCCCAACTCAAAAAAAAAAGTAATTGAATTGAGATCAAAGTTCCCCACACCCCAAGGCTGCCTCTCCCCTCTTCCTCCATGCCAAACCATCTTCTCCCCTTGCTCTCCACGTCCAAAAGGAGTTTTGGACCTTGGTTGGTGCGATCCAGATCAAAGAAAGGCGATCAAAAGCAAGAAGGCTGCACTGCTGCAAAGGACGACTGCAGATCTTCAAAAGGAGTTTTGAAGATCCTCCAGATCAGATCCAGATCTGATTTTTGGAGGTGTGATAGAGAAGAAGAGGATCTCCAGATCCAGCCCGAGTGGATACCGGTAGAGGCCAGGCGCTTGCGTGGCTAGATCCAGAACCTTCCGCTGCAAACAGGATCATCAACAGGGTAATAGGATTACCCAAATCAGGTAAATTAAATTTGATTTAATTTATCTTTATTTTATTTTTATTATTAAAATAATAAAATTAGATCTGAAACATCCCAGATCTGATTGGGATCGAGAGAAAAATTTTGAAATATATCTCTCGATCTGATCAGATTTGAACAAACCTGGTCCAAAAAATCAGAATTTTCCTTCACGGGGGAGATCTTATCTCCAACTGAGGTTGAAGAAGATCTTATCTCCTGTTGATGTTGGAGCTCGGAGGAGATTCTATCTCCAGCTGAGGTTGAAGGAGATCTTATCTTCTGAAGCTTGGAGGAGATCTTATCTCCAGCTGAGGTTGAAGGAGATCTTATCTCCAGTTAAGGTTGGTGCTTAGAAGAGATCTTATCTCTAGTCAAGATTGAAGGAGATCTTATCTCCCATTGATGTTGGAGCTCGAAGAAAATCTTATCTCTAGTCGAGGTCAAAGAAGATCTCATCTTCTAAAGCTTGGGAGAGATCTTATGTCCAGTCGAGGTCGAAGAAGATCTTATATCCTGTTGAGGTTGAATCTCGGAGAAGATCTTATCTCTAGCCGAGGTTGAAGGAGATCTTATCTCCTATCGATGTTGGAGCTCAAGGAAGATCTTATCTCCAGTCGAGGTCGAAGAATTTTGATCCCAAGTTCAAATTTTGAAGGAAGGGAGTAAAAAAGGCGATGGCCAAAGTCCAATCCTAGATTCCCATGCTTGTTGCTTGTTATGGACGTCGAGCTCGTTGTGGACATCGGGCCTATTGTGGACGTCGAACTAGGACCTCTCTTGCAAATCAGGATAAGGTTCTGTCTTTTGCATTAGACATAGTCAGGTTATCATGAAAAATTATGTGTAGGGATTCTCAACCGAGCTTCTTCTTTTTTCATATTTTTGGTCTACAAGATTCCAACTTTTGCTCATGTTAGGATGAGGCTTTTTTTCTATTCTTAACATGGTTTACGGGGTTACGTTAGGGTCGTTGGTAGGGCCTCTCTCTCCATCTTATCTTATATCGATGCGGTCTTCGAATTTGCTCACGTTAGGATGAGGTTCTCCTCCTGTTTCTAACGGACTATAGGGGCACATTAGGACCGTTGTCGGGGCCTCTCTTATCACCTCATTTAGAATGAATGAGGTCTTCGACTTTGCTCACGTTAAGATGAGATTCTCTTCCTATTTCTAACGAGTCGTAGGGGCACATTAGAGCCATTGTTAGAACCTCTCCTCTTGTCTTAAATAATTGGAGGTCATTGATTTGCTCATGTTAGGATGAGGTTCTTCTCCTGTTCCTAACATGACCATTTTTTATTGCTTCTTTCCTATCGTCATATAGTTTTTGCACCAAAAAATAATAATGTTGAAATGAAGAAGTTTTATTGAAGAAAAATTACTGACAGTATATTCTCAGACTTTCTGAGTTTCAAGGTCGTGGGAGCATTGTTCCTTCGAGCTCCTTCAGACAATAAGTTTCGGGCCGGACGATCTCCTTTATTTCATATGGACCTTTCCAATTTGGGACAAGCTTCTCCTAGCTTTGAGGCTGAGAGATAGCGGCTCGTTGAAGTACTAAGTACCCCAAAGATAGTATTGATGATACTGAGAGACGGCCGATCTTCTTGTTGTTCCTCACTTATTGATGTTTCTGGCTGCGGTAGCACCCTTGGCTGATCTTCTCTTGCTTCAGATCGATATTTGAGAAATCGATCTAGTCGGCCTTTCTTGATGAGCTTCTCAATCTCGTCTTGGAGCTGAATGCATTCTTTAGTATCATGGCCGTGATCATGATGATATAAATAGTACTCACTTCGATTGTGCTTGTTTGAGGGAGATCGTAATTCTTCTGGTCTTGGTAGTTGATTCTTAATTTTCATTAGAACTTGAGTTTTAGGAGCATTAAGGGGGACATAGTTGTGAAATCTTTTGAGAAAAGAGCTTCTTCGCATCCTTCTGTCAGGGCTTCTTTAATGACGAGCTCGAGGAGGAGTTTAGACTCACTTGCACCCAGGAAAAATCCGTGAGCATGGCCAAACTTCATTTAGTCCTCCATCAGTAGTGGATCTATTAGACTCGCCCGCCCACCACTCTCCGACAGCTTTCTCATCCTTCAATCTGAAGGCTTCTTCTGCTCGGGCATATCCTTTAGCTCGAGCTAATAGATCAGTAAAGTTTTTGGGATACCTTTTTTTTAGGAAGAATGACAAATCATTTTTCTAAAGTCTTCCCTTGAGTGCAGCTATTGCAACAGACTGGTCCAGGTTCTAGACCTCCAATGTAGTAGTATTAAATCGGATGATATAAGCATGGATAGATTCTTTCTTCTTTTGCTTGATATTCATCAAGAAATTCGAACCTCAGTGGGGACGTCGACTGCTAACAAAATGAGCCACAAATTGATGGCTCATCTGATCAAAGAAGAAGATTGTACCTAGCTTCAATATTGAGTACCAATTTCTTGCTGCTCTCTTTAAGGTAGATAGAAAAGCTTGGCATAAGATGGCATCTGGTGCACTATAGAGCAGCATCATGGTCTGAAAGGCCTCTAGATGATCGACTGGATCAGAGGTTCTATCGTAGTTTTCAAATTGGAGAAGCTTGAAGTTTGGTGGAATGAACTCTTGCATAATTTGAGAAGATAAAGGAGGATCGGTGTAGACATCATCATGGTGAGTCGGGGTGATGTGGTGGAGTTTCTCAATCCATCGATCCATCTTTCATAGTTTCTGATCGAGGACATCATCTCAATTGTAGATCTTGGAAGACTTCCGACTGTAGATGAGGAAGGTATCTTCTGGAAAAGAATTATGATTCAAACAAGAATCCTCTGCTCTCTATTTTTTCTTCCCAGGGGCGACGGATATGCTAGCTCAAGTGCTCCTCTTTGGGATTGATTTCTGACATTTCGATGGTAGGTTTTCTGGCAAAACCACCACTGAAGGTTGCCACATGGTCTGCACCATTTCGATGAGGCTCCGAATCCGCTGCATCAGCAGGTTAAACTACTCCGAATCTACCATGACCGCTGGTGGAGGAGGAGGTGGAAGCGTCGATGATGGAATAGGGATGGGTGGATCTGGCTCAGATCTGATGTTAGAAATGGTAGATCTCCGAATAGTCACCTTCTTTGAAAGCATTTCTTGGGATTGAGGGAGAGGATGGAGATGAACCTTGAAGAAGAAGATCCATAGGATTGACTAAGCACTACTTTAAGAATAAAGGTTCCTCAAAAATAGAGGGCCCTTCCTCTAGTGTCAATCCTATTAGTGTAGAATTTGGTTGACATCGGATCAAGCTAAAGTTGAGAAAAAAGAGGTCACCATCGATGACCTACAAAATAAAGTCCCATTCGGAGTCAGTGGTGGTGGCTCCAATAGGATCCTTCAACGATCAAGTTAGCTCTTTTGGTCAATAGAAATGGAGTGCTCAAGAAAGAATTCAGCAGATTTTGAAAAAAAGAAGAGAGCTTAGAGAAAATATATTTGGAGGGTCTCTTTTTATAGACGGAGCCTGTAACAGACTAATAGTCGTAATCGTCCAGTAATGGGCTGCTCAGGGCCATGTGAAATTTATTATGGAGAGAGATATCATTCGTAGCAGACTGATAATGACAGTCGTAACCATCTAATAGTGGGGTCGTCTGTAGCAGACTGGTAATGATGGTCGTAACCATCCGATAGTGGGGTCGCCTGATCGTTAAGATTTAATAGTCAAAGTTTGAAGGAAGCAGATGTTGGTTGATGAAGAGCTAAGACATATGTCAAGTCCAGAGGAGTTCAGACTCCTAAAGAAAATACGATTAGAGAGAATCATCCGAGAGAAATGTTAGTTGACATCTGAAAGTAATCCACTAGAGAAATCTGAATGGAGTTCGACTGATGGAGAAGTCTAGAAGGAGTCTGACTGGTGGAAAAGTTCGACTGAAGGAGAAGTCTGAAAGAAGTTCGGCTCCTAGAGAAATCCAACTAAAGAAAAAGTTCGGAAGAAGTTCAGCTCTTGGAGGAATCCGACTGAAGAAGAAGTCCAGAAGAAGTTCGGCTCCTAGAGGAATCCAGCTGAAGGAGAAGTCCAGAAGGAGTTTGGCTCCTAAAGAAATCCGACTGAAGGAGAAGTCCGGAAGGAGTTTGACTCCTAGAGAAATCCAACTGAAAGAAAAGTCCGAAAGAAGTTCGGCTCCTAGAGAAATCCAGCTGAAGCAGAAGGCCGGAAGGAGTTCGACCGCTAGAAGAATTTTCGATCGAAGCTCTTCTATGATTACCAGTTATATTAGGCTAAGCATCAGACTGAATTTCGACGGAAGCAGGGTTTAACCCCAACAAACACTTATTAGTAGAGTGTTAAAATATCAGCATATAACCTCCATTGGCAGTGTATCAAAATACCAACGTATAATCCCTACTAGTAGAATATCAAAATATCAATATATAACCCCTATTGATAGGATATCAAAATAAAATCTGACTGTGAGTCAAAATCCATCTTAAATCAAAATATTTTTTTGAAGTTATTTTATATTCTAAATCGAATAATTCATAAAATCATGCCATGTCAAAATCAATCAAACATAATCTATATTAAATTCTAAATGTTCAATTATAAATTATTTAATATTTTGGAAAAGGGCATATTTAGTAATTAAAAATATAATGCATCAAATTCATAAATCATGATTAATTTAATATAAAAAATATTTTATAATTTATTAATAAATCTAGAAAAAATGAAGCATTACTTACATTGTATGTGAACCAACCAACTGATCCAAGTAATTTTGAAAATCCCTCTCAAAGCCTAATATTTAAAAATTATATTTATCCTATTTTTAGCATGATTATTTTAAGAATAAAAATCTTTAATCCTGACACTCTCATAGAGTTGGCCAAGTGATAACGCTTAACATTCCTTTCAATCAAATCAAGGTAGTTTCATTTGATCATGATTGAATTACGGTATACATGGTTCAATAGAAATAATGAATGATCAAATCTAGTATTATTCGGCGTGGCCAAGGTGAGTGCTAGCACGCTGCCCGGCAGCCATGGTCAAGACCCCATCAACAAGATCGATCAAGATTTTTGAAGGAAGACTTTTGCTGGATCAAACAACCCTAGAGACACCATGGATAGAGAAATAATTTCATGGAAAAAAATAGAAAGAGGAAGTGGAGAGAGAAGCTAGTAAAGAGAGAGAAAGAGGAGAGAGAAACTTTTCCTTTTCTTCTCAATTTTTCTTTCTTTCCTCTATCTTTTCTTTTCTTTTCTTTCTTCTTCCTCTTTTCTGGGTGAAATGGGGGATTCTTGCTTCCTATGTCACCCATTCATTCCGAGACAAGGTAGCCTCACTAGCGATGGTGGCTAAGGCCGACGATCGAAGAGCAATGATGTAGCCAATGACCGATAGCATGCTGGCTACAGAAGAGGGAAAGAACTAAGAATCCAAGAAAATAGGGGCTCAATCTTCCAATAAAAATTTGATGATGGTTGGAAATTATGATTTATGGTCATAGATGATATATAGGGATGATGATTATTCGAAAGATTGAGAAAATCTTATCTCGTCTTCGATGGTACTCAAGCTGTGGTGGTCGCAAAATTTGTCCATGAAAACTCGGTGAACTTTGATGAAATCCTTTAAACTCTGATGCGGGATTTGAAGAGGAAGTTTGGTTTCCCTAAATAGAATGGACCTTTTTAGAGTTAGCTTTTCTTTAGCAAAATCGGGAGGAGGACCAAAATTCTTCTTTTGATCTTCTTTTATTTACCTTTGCTTTTGAAATTCATGCAACTCTCTATTGGATCTTTTTTCTTGGTGGCTAGGCTGGTCAAGTAGACCAGCCTAGTTCAATATTGGGCCCATTAGGGCTGGTGTATTACATCCTTAGCCTTCTTGAATTATTCCAACCTCCTACTTAGCCATGATAAATTTGTTTATTTTATTGATGCTTATTTGTGGCCATGTGCACATGCTTAACCATTAAATTGCGGCATATCTAAGAAATAAGTGATTTTAGAGCAGGTTTAATTGCATGCACATGCTATGTGTATGTGCTTGATTAATTTAAGCTAAGTGATTCTTCGTGTGCAGTGCACTCCATTTACTTGCATTTTCATGTGGAATTATTAAATTTTAGATCCTATGGTTTGATGGGAGCAGATGATTACTTCTTTTCATAATAATCTTTTTCTTTGTTTCTGGTGAAAAATATTTTTTTTATTTACTAAAAATTATATTTGTCAATGTTTGTATATATATATATATATATATATATATATATATATATATATATATATATATGGAAGGAAAAAATATCGGAGCCCTTGGAGGTGGCGAATCTCGTGGGCACGTGGAAAAGTCGGCAAATCCACGAGCGCTCCGAGCTGTCACTCGCGAATCGGAAACTTGCGCCACCACCCAGACTTTACCGGCTACCGACAGCGAAGCCAACGCGTGGAAGGTTCCCTGTCACGCGCTATGCGCGTGCCATCCCTCTATAAAACAAGCCCTGTCGTCTCACATCGGGCTTCACCTCTCGGATCTTCTCAATCGCATTCTTGTCCAAGCCCTCTCTTTCTTTAGGTAAAGAAAAAGAAGTAGAAATGGCAGACGAAGGGACGGCCACCTGCATCGATATCCTTCTTGCCATCATCCTTCCTCCTCTTGGAGTCTTCCTCAAGTTTGGCTGCAAGGTATATACTTCACCTTCTCTACTTCTGTTTCTTCTAACCTTTCTGGATCTGTGAGTTTTTCTTAAGGGAAACTTAGGTACACCATCTAGATGTAAAAGGATCATTTTTTTTTTCTTTTCTTGGGGTGTTTTTCCTTTTTTTCAACTTTTTGGACATCCATCTTTCTCTTTATTTAGATCAGTCTGAATCTGTCACTCTCTTTAGTCCGAAATTTGGTCCTGCTTTATTTTCTCTGCGTAGAAAATGATGTGGAGAGCCTAAAAATTTCATTTTTTTCTTTTTTTTAAAAAAAAACTAGCTGAGATAAAGTTAAAATCCTCGGCTAGATACAAAAAGAAAGGTGGTTTCTTGGTTCGTCTTTTTTCTGGTTTCCCTTGACTTGTCTGTCCTTTTTTGATGTTTGGTCTTGAACAAGTTAATATCAAGAACCTAAATTGATTTTTTTCTTCTACTTTTTTTTTTTTAAAAAAAAAAAAAAACTAGGTGGAGTTCTGGATCTGCCTGTTGCTGACGATATTGGGATACATCCCCGGGATTATCTACGCCGTTTATGCCATCACCAAGTAAAATGATCAGGTAATTAAGTGTAAATTTTTTTCTTTTTCTTTTTTTTTTTTTTGGCTGTATAAACGCACCAAAATATTAAAAAAAATTGGTAAACTTGGCTTGGCAGGCAGCGGTGGTTGGTGGTGACTTCGGTAATCTTTGTTTTCCAACCGTTGGATGGTGCTGATTCTTCTTCTTTATCCCGTTTTGTTCATGGATGATTAATCTGTTCTTTGTCTTGTATATTTCCGTCCCTTATTTTCTAGAGGTTTCTCTGGGTGTATAATCTTTGTATTGGTGTCTGTTGGTTACCGCTACAAAGGGTTTTCTTATCAATAAATCAGCATTAAATAATTTGGATCTCATGTTGTTTTCATGCATTGCACCAGCCATAGCCGCTGTTATTGACTTATTTCTTTATTCCCCACTTAACAAAAGTTAAAATCTATTCCACTTTTTCGAGAAAAGAAAGCAACGATTTGGTGCCAAGAGAAAACGGCTATCTTATCGAATGAATCTGGTAACGTAACGCCAATTTCCGAACCGACCTGCCTTAAAAGTCACAAACTTTATATCCACCTCTTTGATGTCGAAGATGCGAGATAAAGTAGAGCAAGGTTAATGCTTCACAGGTCAGCACTTGTTCTCCAGGAGCAATCATCGTAGGGAGGTCAGGCTAATTGATGATAAGCTTCAGTGAAAATTAAAGTCTCCAGGCCTATGGTATCATCACAACGTTTATGGTAGTAGGTCGTTTGATGACGCACAACCGATCTACATGCTTCTCCGTGCCAATCAATCAATTGACCACCTACTTCCGACACTAGTGGGGTCAACTCACCTCACAACCAGAGGCGATATGAATGGGAAACTGTAGAACTGTACATGGGGCCATTCACATCATTTGCTATTTTTTTCCTATTACTTTTGCAACCTTCATCTGAAGTTTGGCGACGAACTACCGTTCGTTCCTTTTACCATCACGCTTGCGGCAGTTTCAGGCAGGTGTCTGGATCGTTCTATGCCAACTCACAATTCACATCATCTCCGGGCCACATGTAAAGAATCCAATTCCAAAAGGCTTAACAGGTGGAGCCAACGTTACATGAAAGGTGATGGGGATGCGTTGCTATTTGGATGTCACGCCGTGGGTTTCGAAAAGGCAACATAACCACGGCACTAGTGGTCCACATGGACACGTGGGGAGAGAGAGATAGTAGGGCTGGCAATTTATTTTGTCCATCGTACATTTAATCCGATACGACCCCGAAAGGGATGGATTTTGTCTGATTCACAATAAATTTCGGAACGAATACAGGATATGGATAATCTACATCCGATCCATATTTATCCTGTTGCCATCCATAACAAAGAGATATATATTTTTTTAATATAACCTGGTTAGATGTGATGAAAGAGAAGCTGAAGCAAAATCAAATTAGTAGAATAAATATGCAATATTACTGCAAAATAGGAAACTACTTCGCAATACAATCCAATAAATCAAATTACTACGGGTATGTTCAATTGCGAATTATGAATCATTGAGGTCCACTCCTTGAAATTTAGCAGGCTGCACCATCATCGGAGATGTCAAGAATTCTCGCTTCAAATCAAACCATGGATGGGACACGTTTGAATTTTTATGCTAAAGCTGCTCCATTGTTAATACATTGTTACAGCAACCATAAACAATGTCCATCCTTCCTTTTCCTTTCAATAATTATATCATCAACCGACACCATTTTCAATAACTACATTGTTAATGGCCAAAGCTGAAACTTGGTTTTGATGTGATGGGGAATGTTACCAAATGAGGGAACAGAGAGCAAAGGCCGCAGCAATCTTCAATAAACTCAAGATGTCCTCCAGTACCGGGAAGAGAACTTAAAATTGTTACTTAGCTTGGAACATAATAGCCAAGCATTCAACTTTAATTTCTCAACAACCATACCACAACGTTGGAATATTTATGCTTCACTGCCTCCCTTTATGACGCACGGGGCAATGTGGCCTTAGAAACGTTTACTTGATCCCTTTTTGTATGAATAGAGATGGGTTGGTTCGTTTGTTCGAAGAAAATGGAGTGGTTAAAGGATCCCCAAATTGCGGAAGGATCCTGATAAGATCACAGATATAATAAGAAAAAATTTGGAAATATTAAAGAGCACAGGAAAGTTTTCCTACAAAAAAAGAAAAAAAGTACTCAAGAAAATCATGAATTACTAAAAAACCTCAGCTCCTTAGCAACAATCAAACAATGAACTTAAAGTTGAGGCAGATATGGCAAGTTGACAGTGAAATCAGAAGAAAGAGTTAGCCAGAAGAATGGTTCAAAGAAATATAGATTGATATTTAGAAGCCATCCATCAGTCTACTCAGGTGGATGGGATCTGCTGGCTCATCCATCTTGCAGTTTCTAAAAGTCTATCCACACCTAGTCAAGATCCTAGACTTTGGACTGTATGATTTTTTTTTCCCCATAGGATTTAGGTTGGATGGTATTTGGTTGATACATAGCGATGGTTAAATATTGGAGGGTCCAATCCATGATTTTCAGTCTAATTCTATAAGATGGCTCTTGATTATTTTATGCCACCATAAATGGTGGCACTTCATGGAATCATGTAAAGATCTACACCATTTATGAAATGTATCTATCATGCCCCCAACCCGAGATGATGAGCCAAGGATCATAGTGACCACCGCATACTTATGAAGAATTTTTTCCTCAAACATGCAAGATATCTCATCATGATATTATAAAACAATAGTGAAACAAAATTTAAATAATTAATGTTCAACTCTCTTTTAAATAACTAAATTAAATATCTTAGAAAATAAAATTTTATAGTTTTGCATCAAAGTTCAATAAATTTTAATCTAAAATAAAATATCAAATTCTACCTCAAATTTGCTCTCTCATATTGAATTCTCAAGTCAAGCTTATCCTTTCAATCTATAAAAATAATAAAATATTGAGTAATGAGCTAGACAATCTATCATGTTTACTTAAGCTAGATAGAATCAGCAATAATAATATATTAAAAATAATCATATAAGGTATATCGATTCAAACATACAAGATTAATCAAAATAAGATCCATACAAATTCAGTTCTTTCAAATTGATTTGTATTCACAAATTGATTACTTTCAAATTCTGATCATCTCGACAGTCATGAACTAAATCAAAGTACTAGTGCATAACTCCCATTGACAAGATATCAAATCACCAGTATTTAACCATCCCACTGGTATGGTATCAAAATACCAATGCACAATCCTTACTGGTAGGATATCAGAGTACCAGCATTTAACCACTCCACTAGCAGGGTATCGAAGTACCAATACACAAGAAAAAATACTATTTTTCACCGTAAGATTATGCAGATCCGATCAGATCTGAGGAGAATTTTTCTAAAAATTTTTAAACAATCCGATCATATCTAAAAGTTCTTAGATCTAATTATGGAATCTAATATCAAAAATTAAAAATTAAAAATAAATTAGATTTAATTTAAAGTACTTGATTGGATAATCTAATTATCCTACAATGATCCTGTTGATTTCTGAGGTTCTAGAAGGAGCCACGCACGCGCCTAGCCTCTACCGGTATCCACTCGGGTAGGATCTGAATGTCTTCTCCCCACGAATCTTTTATCCAAAAATCAAATATGGATCTGATCTGAAGAATCTTCAAAACTATTTTTGAAGGCAGTCCGTCGGTCACATGAATACCATCACGTAGATCCTAAATATTGTGCCAAAAACCTTGGACCTTCTTCTCAGATTTGTGTCTAACTTTTTAGGCTTGTAGAAGAGAAGAAGAAAGAGGATAAAGGGAGCATGCGATATCAGGGATGGCAGAATTTGGGCGTGGAAAATTATTTCTTACGTTGAATGTACTTTGATGTGAGAAAGGATTTTATGTCCAACGCCTACTTAGAGTCCCTTTTGACTAAAATAACTTGTTTATTTTATCATTAGGACTCTAGAACTTATTCTCTATGAAAAGCCATTAGATCTCATCTATTTTTTTTACCAAAAATGATTCAAAAAGATGTCGACATGAGTAGATAAGGAAGAGTCCCTGTGCCTAGGACTCTTTCCTCAAGAGTTTAATCCAAATCAAATTCTATCATAACTCAGTCTAGAAATCTTCAAAAATCATAAAATTTGGTACACCCAATACATAACTCGTGCTCTATCACATATCCAAAAATCAGATCAAAATAATTTTTAAAAAATTTTCTAAAAGCATCTAATTAGGTGACCCTTAATTCTCTCAAATAGGTCAATTTCTATAATTAATCTAACCTAGACATATTCCTGTCAGATGAAAATAAATCCATTCTAAATATAAGAATTAGTCAAATCAAATTTAACTTGGTTATAATGAATCAAAAAGATTTCAGAAGAAGAAAGTCAGGCTCAATCATGTGCTAGCACGATTACCTTGAACCTGATTGGATCCAATCCAAATCAATCAAACTGACTTAGCTCAATTGATGACATCCAAATCCAAACCCTTATTTGTGTGATCTAGTTAGGTTCAATTCTATATGGTAATGAAATATATCACGATCTCCATCATCGATATTATCGAAACATCTTTCGATGGACTAGAACTTTTCTGATTCATACAATTAGAATGATTGATCATCAAAATCATCCTAATTGCTCTCAAAATTCACTAGTGACACCTAACAGCATATGGTGCAATCCATCTGAACTGAAAGCGAACCTCTCAATACAGTTATCTGTGTAATTAGGTTCTTCTATCTTGAGCCTTGATAGGATTAGGATTAAGGTGAACTCGTCAAACCCAATGTCCATCATATCAATTAATCATTTGATTCGAGTCCAATGTGAAATCCTAATAGAAACTCTTTCTATCATCTTCACTCTGCCATGGCTATGGGCTTATGGACTCAATCTCATGATTATCATAGGACTACTTTCATCTACCGAGGTAGATAGAACTCCTATTGGTGCAATCCAATTCATACAATGAACATGCTATAGCCAACATATACCTCAGAATTCCAAATGGCTAGGAGACCAAGTTATGATGCAGTCAAACTATAACACCCTCAAGATGAACTATCGATGCACCTCAGATCAAAGAATCAGATACACCACTGCAGTATAGAGTCAGTAATCGATGAGAAGGTAAACTTTCTTATGACTACTTGAGGTAGTCATGCTCAGTGCCCTTATTTTCAATGAGTACCTATACTCTTGCTTTGATTTCTCCATCGAAGAAAAAAATCTATTTTTTGGATCAGGTTTGTTCAGATCTGATTGGATCGGAAGGGATATTTCAAAATTTTTTTCTGAGATCCTAATTAGATATGAGACTCTTCTGATCTGATCTTATTGATCTGATAATAAAAATAAAATAAAAATAAAAATTTAATTTAATTTAATTATATTTTTATTTTTGGATAATCCAATTATCCTGTGATGATCTCGATGTTTGCCTGAGGTTTTGGATGTAGCCACGCAAGCGCCTGGCCTCTATCGGTATCTACTCAGACAGGATCTGAAGATCTTCTGCTTCTCAATCAATTCTCAAAAAATTAGATAAAGATCTGATCTTGAAGATTTTCAAAACCTCTTTTGAAGCACTATCATTATCTTTTACAGTAGTGTTGTCTTCATCCTTTCTTGGCATCTTTCACTTGCTTGGATCACACCTAATTCATGCCCAAAATCCCTTGGGCCTGGAGAGGAGAGAGAGGACCAGGGGGTGGCTTAGAGAAGGAGGGAGAGAGACTTTGTGGCATGGGCTAAAGGCAGAAGCAGTCAAAACCTAGGTGCAGACAGGGTTTATATAGACCCTGCTGCGCCATGCAGTGCTATATCATCCCAGCTAATCATGGCCCTTTAAGCAATTAGATGTAAATCTGATTGATGGGATAACATCATCTGATCCAATCAGATGAGAGACTCTCAAAACCCTCCTAAGGTGGCACCAAGACTAGGTCAAACAATAGTTCTTGGCGCCATAGAGTTTAATCCCTTAAAGCAACCCTAGAGTCCCATCTATATGGGACTCCTTTATCCTCATGGGGTGCATGCCTCCCTAGGCATGTGTCCTCTTTCTATCTGCATTTAGCAGGGGGACAAGGCTCCAGTATTCTCCTATAGGTGCATGACACATGGGCAGATATCCAAATATCTAGGATCAATATTTGACCAAATGTCCAAAAATAAAAATTAGCAGGTGACAAAAATGGACAGGTAATGTCTTAAATTTATCTCATAAATAAGACAACCTTTTCTAATCTTGGACAACCTCCAGTCAGACCATATGAAGGCCTCTGATTGAGCACAAACTCCTTTGGCTCAGTCAGGACAACTTATTTATGTGATAGTAAAAGAAGAACGTTAGGTTCAATCGAGTGCTAGCACGATTTCCTTGAACCTAATTGAATCTCATTCAGATCAATTGAACTAGATCAGTTCAATTGATGATCACCAGATTCAAACCCTTGTTTGTGTGACCCAGTTAGGTTCAGTTCTGTATGGTAATGGGATATGTCATGATCTCTATCATCGACATCATCGAAACTCCTTTCGATGGATCAGAACTCTTCTGATTTCGAACAGCTAGAATGATCGATCATCTAAATCATTCTAATTGCTCCCAAAATCCACCAGTGACACCTAGCAGTATATGGTGGCAACCCATCAGAGCTGAATGCGAACCTCTTGGTGCAGCTACCTGTGTGATTAAGTTCTTCTATCTTGAGCCCCGATCAGATTAGGGTTAAGGTGAACTCGTCAAACCCTAGTCTCTGTCATATGATGTAATCATTCGATTCGAGTCCAATGTGAAAATCTAAATAGAAACTCTTTCTATTATTTCACTCTGCCATGGCCATGGGCTTCTGGACTTGATTCTCATGATCATCATAGGGCTACTCCTCTACCACCGAGGTAGATAGATTCCATCTTGATGCAATCCAGTTCCTACAATGAACATGCTATAGCCAACATACACCTCAGGGTTCCATATGGCTAGGAGACCGAGTAATGGTGTAGTCAAACTATAACACCCTCAAGGTGAACTGCCGATGCATCTCAGGTCAAAGAACCAGACACACTACTGCAGCATCGAGTCAGTCATTGACGAGAAGGTAGACTCTCCTAATGACTACTCGAGGTGGTCACGCTCAGTGCCCTCGTTCTCTAACGAGTACCTGTACTCTCGCTCCGGTGTCTCCACACCGTAGACTCAAGACTCATCTACTAAAGAGAAGCGATCGTACACCAACCTTCCGGATCAATCACCATCCTCGTGATGATCCTATGGTCGGGAGCATGTTTATGAGTTAATAATGATTATTCATGTCTTAAATTTTCAACTCTTGAAAATATGAATTATCATTACCATTAACTCAAAGGATGTATCACAGACACTAAATACACATATGTGATAGAAAATAACCCATTTTATTAATTATAGTCAAAATTATAATTTTGCCCCTAGAAGTGTATTACAAGTGTCAGCCAATTCTGGCTTCTAGGGCACATATATCTAACAATCTCCCACTTGTCCTAAAGCCAATTGGCTACAAGTCTAAGTCCCATCTTCTCAAGGTGGGCTTCGATCTTCTGCTGGCCCAACGGCTTTGTAAGTGGGTCTGCCACATTATCTGTGGAGTTGACTCTCTTGACCTCAACGTAACCTTTCTCAAGGTAATCGCGGATGAGGTGGTATCCGGCACTTAGCAAGGGCTGGCGCCAGATAAAGAGGAATGGCATCTTGGATCCAATTTATGCAGACATGAAGTCCTTTGTGTATCCTATATTCTGCAGTGGAATCTGCTATGGCAAAGACCATTCCACCATTGCACACAAACAGATCAGATGTCGAGATCACAGAGTACAACTTGGAGTTACCAAAGACCAACATCATATCCTTAGTTCTTCTCAAGTACTTAAGGATACATTTTCCAGTGTTCTTCACCTGGATTTGACTGATATCTGCTTGTGACACTCACAGCATGGGCTATATCAGGTCGTGTACATAGCATGGCATACATGAGGAGGCTCCCTATTGCAGAAGCATAAGGGATCTTGCTCATGCGTTCTATTTCCTCAGGTGTGCTGGCGCACATCTTCTTGGAAAGATGAATACCATGTCTGAAGGGTATTAATCCCCTCTTAGAGTTTTCCATACTAAACCTCTTTAGTACTTCCTCTATGTACATCTTCTGTGAAAGTCCTAGCATCCTATTCGGTCTATCCCTATAGACCTTAATTCCTAGAATAAAGGATGCTTCACCTAGGTCTTTCATGGAGAATTCCTTGGACAACCACATCTTGACTGATGTCAACATGGGAATATCATTCCCAATAAGGAGGATGTCATCCACGTACAATACGAGGAAGACAACAGCGCTCCCACTGACCCTTTTTGAAAACACATGGTTCCTCTTCATTTTTGATGAAACCAAACTTTTTGATCACATCATTGAAACGAGTGTTCCAGCTCCGAGATGCTTGCTTAAGTCCATATATGGACCTTTGCAGCTTGCAAACCTTGTGATCAGTATCACTGGATGTGAAACCTAGCGGCTGTTCCATATAGATATCTTCCTCAAGATATCCATTTAGGAAATGCCGTTTTCACGTCCATTTGCCATATTTCATAATCGAAATAGGCTGCAACAGCAAGCAATGTGCGGATGGATTTTAGCATAGCTACTGGGGAAAAGGTATCCTGATAGTCAATGCCTTCACGTTGACTATAACCTTTTGCCACCTAGTCTAGCCTTGAATGTCTCCACATTCCCATCTGCACCAATCTTTCTCTTGAAGATCCATTTACACCCAATAGGTACTATACCTTCTGGTGGATCTACCAAGGTCCAGACTTGGTTTGAGTGCATCGAGTCAATTTCTGACTTCATTGCCTCAAGCCATTTCTCGGAGTCGATATCTGATATCGCCTCGTTGTAGGTTTTGGGATCATCACCATGAGCACCATTACCTATGAGGAACATTTCCTCTACTTCCTCTGAAATAATACCTAAGTATCTTTCAGGGGGACGGGAAACTCTTTCCGATCTACGAGGTGGAGGAGGTAGTGTTCTTATTGGCTCAACCTGATTTGGTTCCACTTGGTCCTTAGCTCGTTCTGCTTGTGAGACTTTCTCATCAAGCTTAATCTGCTTTCCAATGCCACTATCTTGAATAAACTATTTTTCAAGAAATATGGCATGTCGACTCACAATCACATTGTGGTCTTCTGGAATGTAGAAATAGTATCCTAATGACTCTTTAGGATATCCTATGAATCGAGCTCTAAAGGACCTAAACTCTAACTTGTCCGCTTGTTGTCTTTTGACATGAGCCGGACAACCCCAAATTCTGAGATGACTCAGACTTGGTTTCTTACCGTGCCATATCTCATACGGTGTGGTAGGAACGGTTTTAGAGGGAACCCTATTCAGTAAATAGATTGAAGTTAACAATGAGTGTCCCCAAAGAAAATCAGGGAGGTCTGTGAAGCTCATCATGGATCGAACCATATCCAATAGAGTCCGATTTCTCCGTTCTGAAACCCCGTTGAGTTGAGGTGTTCCTGGTGGAGTCCATTGAGAGACTATGCCATTTTCCTTAAGATAGTCTAGGAATTCCCGGCTAAGGTATTCACCTCCTCGATCTGATCGAAGAACCTTAATGGGTTTTTCCAGTTTGTTTTTCTACTTCATGTCTGAATTCTTTGAACTTTTCAAAAGGCTTCAGACTTGTGTCTCATAAGATACACATACCCATACCTAGACAGATCATCGGTAAAGGTAATGAAGTAGACAAAATTGCCTCTAGCCGGCACATCAAATGGGCCGCACACATCAGTATGTACTAGGGCAAGGAGATCTGTGGCCCTCTCCCCATGTCCAACAAAAGGGAGTTTAGTCATTTTGCCTTGAAGACAAGATTCACAAGTTGGATATGACTCAAAAGTCAATGGACTCAATAGCCCATTTTTCTCCAATTTGTTAATCCTATCTTCTGCTATATGACCTAATCTCAGGTGCCATAGATATCTGTCGTTTGGACTATCCCTAGGTCGTTTGGCATTCACGTTTTGCTCGATAGTTAAAATAGGTACATCAATATGTAACTGATAAAGACCATTAATAAGGAAACCATTTGCAATTTTATTTCTTTCATAAAGAATGTTACAATGGTCCTTAAAAGAAGGTGATCACATAACCTTCTTGTGCTAAGCATGAAACAGAAATCAAATTCCTGCTAGCTGCAGGCACATAATAACAGTCTTTTAAAACTAAGTCTAAACCAGATGGTAATCGAAGAGGGTATGTTCCCACGGCTACTGCAGCAACTCTTGCTCCATTACCGATGCGTAGGATCATGTCTCCATCCCTCAGCCTCCTGCTATCCTCAAGACCCTGCATAGAAGTGCACAGATGAGCACTAGAACCAGAGTCAAGCACCCAACTGGATGCAGAAGAAACCGTAAGGTTAGACTCAATAACGAGCATACCTCTAGAAGGACCTATATGAGCTCAGAAGTGGCACTCCTGAGTCTTGAAAATATGAGAAGACAGGTCATAAGAAGATGGAAGTGAGCCAGAAGAAGAATTAGTCTCAAAAGTAAAGTTCAAAAACTAAGCCGGCTCACTCTGAGATTGAGTCGGCTCAGTTAGAAACTGGGTCGGCTCAGTCCAAAATTGGATCGGCTAAGTCTCAGAGAAAAACTCAGATAGAAAATAGTATTTTCATGCTGTTGGCATGGTACATAATTGGATCGACTCAGTCTGGACTGAGCCAACCCGATCGTAGGTTAGCTGGCTCAGTCTGAAACTAGGCCAGCTTAGTTTTCATGGGTTATTATTTTATGTACATGGATTGTTTGGATTTGGAGAATTTTTCTTTGAGCTTGGGCTTGATCCTTTGTAAAGTATATATACTGAAAATAGGTCAAGATTATAAGAGTGCTAAAATATACTGAATAAAAGCTCTTTTCTTTCAAAAATCTCTTCTTCTCTTCTTTTCTATTTCTTGATTTATTTGATCATGCTTCTATAGAGATCTCTAAGAAGTACTTCCTTATTGCTTGGCTAATCACCGACAGCCACATCGATCCATGTGTAAAGAGTGCATATTCTCAACATTTGGTATCAAAGCAGTGTTGCGTGGAAGAAAGACACCTAGGGTTTACTACATCTAGGATCTGTTGTATAGATTTTATCCTAAAAACTTCTAATTTGCTTCATGGTTGTCTCTAGATTGAGGTGGAGATTGTTTACATGAAAGAACAGTGATACAAAAATTTGGAAAGAGGATCTAGGGCTAGTTAGATCTTCTGTGAAGGGTAGTTTTACTGGTGTATGATCGTGAAGGATGTTAGGGATCTGTTCTTGACTTGTTTGAAGTTATGGGATCAAGTGGATTTAAGATGGATTTTGAGAAGTTCGATGGTAAGAAAAACTTTACTCTATAGCAGCAAAAAGTAAAGGACTTGTTAGTTTAGTAGAGGATCTACAAGATCTTGACGAAAGAAAGATCGAAAAAGATCAGTGCTGAGGATTGAAAAGAGTTGGAGAAAATTGCTTTTAGCATAATTTGGATGTACTTGGCCGATCAGGCTTTGTCCAAAGTTTGCACAGAAACTACAGTAAAGAGGCTTTGGGAGAGACTAGAGAACACATATATGGGAAAGAACATGATGAATAAGCTGTGGTTGAAGAAATAGTTGTATAGCCTGAGGATGTCCGAAGGCGGAGATCTTGTTGCATATATCCAAAGGTTCAATCAGGTGTGTTATGAGGTGATGAGTTT
>QRFJ01001559.1:176397-319242 GCA_006176705.1 Cocos nucifera | reverse complement strand
AAAGAGAGGGCCTTTAAACCCTTCTTCATTCTTATGATCGGACGGCCAAGAGGAACGCCTTAATCAGGAACATGCAATACTACAAAACAGTTTAGATCTATATCATATATCTCATATACAAATTAGATCTAATCATGGCATATTTTGCATACATCTCATGTATCAATCATGCATATTTTCAGATCTAAATTATCTCATAATAATCTAAAAAATTAGATTTAAATTGATCTAATCAAAATAAATTCTAATCTAGACAATTATGTAGAACTATTCTACAACTAGTCTAGACATGCATCAATCATATCTCATATGATATTTAAAATTAAATAATTTTTATTTGCTATTTTTTCAGATGTTATTATAACATTATAATATCAAAAATAGTAAATAAATAGATCTAAAATATGATTTAATCAAATTAAATTAAAAACATGCAAGAACTATTCTATAGAACTATTCTATTCTAGAACTAGTCATGCATATTTCTAATCTTAGATCCAAATCATTTAATTTTAATTTTTTTTTTTTGATTTCAGATCTGATCACATCTCATGTGACATCTAAAATCACTTATTTTCTAATTAAAATAAAATTTAAAATTAGATCTAAACAATTTTAGAACCTTGGCTCTGATACCAGTTGAAGGGAAAATCCTGATTTTCCCGGTCCAGGTTCGTTCAGATCTGATCAGATCAAGAGATATATTTCAAAAATTTTTTTTCTTGATCTAATCAGATCTTGATATATTTCAGATCTAATTCTTATTATTTTAATAAATAAAATAAAATTAATAAATTAAATCAAATTTAATTTACCTTGATTTGGGTAATCCTATTACCCTGTTGAGATGATCCTGATTGCAGCGGAAGGTTCTGGATCTAGCCACGCAAGTGCCTGGCCTCTACCGGTATCCACTCGGGTTGGATCTAGAGATCCTCTTCTTCTCTATCACATCTCCAAAAATTAGATCTGGATCTGATCTGGAGGATCTTCAAAACTCCTTTTGAAGATCAGCAGTCGTCCTTTGCAGCAGCGCAGCCTTCTAGCTTTCAGTCGCCTTTCTCTTGATTGGATTGCACCAACCAAGAACCCAAAACTCTTTTGGATGTGGAGAGGAGAGGGAGAAGGTGCTTTGGCATGGAGGAAGGAGAGGGAGAGGCAGCCTTGGGGCATGGGAAATTCAATTCTTGCATCTTTGAGTTGGGCGCAGGGTCTTATTTATAGACTAAGCGTGATCCAACTCCTCTTCTTCCCAACCAATCACAACCCTTTGTGAAATCAGATCTAAATCTGATTGGTGGGAATAGAGTCCCTTGGATTCCTCCTTAGATGGTGCCTAAGACCAGTCAAAGTTGGTTCTTAGGAGAACTCTAATTGGAATCCAAAAAGGAGATGGAGTCCCTGTCCAACAGGGACTCCTGGGCGCCTCCAGCTTGGGCACACGCCAAGGGTTGGCGTGCGCCCTCCTCCTTGCCAGGTTCTGGTAGGGGGACAAGCCCCCACCAGCTCTCCAATAGGTGCATGACATGTGGACAGAAAGTCAAAGTGTCAATGGTCAACATTTGACCAGTCAAAGGTCAACTTTTGACCAAAGTCAAAGGAACAAGAAATGGCAGGTGACCAAAAATGGCAGGTAATGTCTTACAAAATAAGACAACCTTTTCTGACTTGGACAAGCTCCAGTCAGACCATAGTGAAGGCCTCTGATTGAGCACAAACTCCTTTGGCTCAGTCAGGACAACTTATTTATGATAGTAAAAGAAGAACGTTAGGTTCAATCGAGTGCTAGCACGATTTCTTGAACCTAATTGAATCTCATTCAGATCAATTGAACTGGATCAGTTCAATTGATGATCACCAGATTCAAACCCTTGTTTGTGTGACCCAGTTAGGTTTCAGTTCTATATGGTAATGGGATATGTCATGATCTCTATCATCGACATCATCGAAACTCCTTTCGATGGATCAGAACTCTTCTGATTCGAACAGCTAGAATGATCGATCATCTAAATCATTCTAATTGCTCCCAAAATCCACCAGTGACACCTAGCAGTATATGGTGGCAACCCATCAGAGCTGAATGCGAACCTCTTGGTGCAGCTACCTGTGTGATTAAGTTCTTCTATCTTGAGCCCCGATCAGATTAGGGTTAAGGTGAACTCGTCAAACCCTAGTCTCTGTCATATGATGTAATCATTCGATTCAAGTCCAATGTGAAAACCTAAATAGAAACTCTTTCTATTATTTCACTCTGCCATGGCCATGGGCTTCTGGACTTGATTCTCATGATCATCATAGGGCTGCTCCTCTACCACCGAGGTAGATAGATTCCATCTTGATGCAATCCAGTTCCTACAATGAACATGCTATAGCCAACATACACCTCAGGGTTCCAATGGCTAGGAGACCGAGTAATGGTGTAGTCAAACTATAACACCCTCAAGGTGAACTGTCGATGCATCCTCAGGTCAAAGAACCAGACACACACTACTGCAGCATCGAGTCAGTCATTGACGAGAAGGTAGACTTCCTAATGACTACTCGAGGTGGTCACGCTCAGTGCCCTCGTTCTCTAACGAGTACCTGTACTCTCGCTCCGGTGTCTCCACACCGTAGACTCAAGACTCATCTACTAAAGAGAAGCGATTGTACACCAACCTTCCGGATCAATCACCATCCTCATGATGATCCTATGGTCGGAGCATTTTATGAGTTAATAATGATTATTCATGTCTTAAATTTTCAACTCTTGAAAATATGAATTATCATTACCATTAACTCAAAGGATGTATCACAGACACTAAATACACATATGTGATAGAAAATAACCCATTTTATTGATTTTAGTCAAAATTATAATTTTGCCCCTAGAAGTGTATTACAAGTGTCAGCCAATTCTGGCTTCTAGGGCACATATATCTAAAGTATTGAGGGTAGTTTTTAGTGTCTCATTTTGAAAAGAAGCATGAGTTGACTATCAGGCTTGATTTCTGATCTGCTCTGATGATGTTCCAGCCTAACTTGACTTTGTTTTCTTCTTTAGTTCTTCCTTCCTTCTAAGGGTTAAGAACCAGAAACGAACTCCATAAGTTTACCGACCTTTATGGAGCTGGTGATCCTTCTCAAAGTTTCTAAGTAATCCAGTAAGCTATGGTAGTTTACTTTAGCTTTATCATTCTATAATGAATAGAAAAGGGAGATAGGGCTTTGCAGCGAGTTAGTATTGATCTTTCCAGTTGTTCATGCAAGGAAAATTCAGTTTGCTCAGCACTCTATCAGCTCGTCATATCGTACATGATCAGTGATAGAGGATCCATCTTGCATTTTGAATGTTTAAGATGCATAACTATCTTGTGCCTCTTTGTATTGGGTGTGCAAAAGAATCATCACACTTGAAGCATTCATTTTGGCTGAGCTACTCAACCTATGATAACCTCGTCGCTCATCGTAGCCAGCTAATGCAGCACACCATAGTTCGGTCATGGCCACTTTGATAAGTGTCTCTACTGTTCAATGCATTGACAGCTGGTCCTTAGATGCAGGATCATAGCATATATAGGAACATTCATGCTCCAGGCAATCTTCAACTTTCGGTATCAGCTACCGAGTTAGATCCCACCAACTATCATGTCCAACAAGATTGGAGAGATAGAGAGTGGCCATGTCTGCACAAAGAAAATTAAAACCTATTAGGTAATTGATCATTAAACTTAGATTTGGACTTAATCAAAAAGTTTCTATCACTATTTTATCGATGTAGCTCTACCTCCAATTGAGGAATTACCCTAATGTCTTAGTGGGTATAGATCATATAGACTGTACACTAGCCCACTTTGTTTGCCACCATGTACATCTAAAGTAGTTTAAACCAATTATTTTTCAAATAATTTTCAGTATTAAATTTTGCCCTAGGCCTTGATCAGTTGGCTTTGGCTTCTCAGAAAAGGGTCATTAGGTCAAACATTAACATGACATATATAACAATGATATAGGCCAACTTTGTTGGCCACTGACCACAATTGTAGAGATGAATCAAAACTATAATGAATGATAATTCTACAATCGATAAGCACAGACTTTGGCCCATGATTATTACTGATGATCCTTACATCACTTTAAGGGAGGCTACCATTATCATATACTATTTCTATTAGGGATAAATAATTTTTGAAGATTAATTTATGAAGTGAGTAGGTCAGATTAACCAGTTGTCATGATCTCTCACTAACTTCAAAGTAGCTTAAGGAAGATATTAAAGCTGGTCTAGGAGCACTAAATAGTAACTGATTTAACCAGCTGACATGGGTAGCTTGAATAGTTAAGCGATTTGATCAAACATAATCTCACCAAAGAGCTAGGTAAGTTCGATCAGTGAGGTCGTTTAGGCTTGCTTAGACACCATCAGAATGCCAGGTAAGTGAACTGCATTAACTCATTAGTCTGATTACCTTAGACACCAACTGTTTAATTAGTTTCAATTAGATCAACCTAAGTTCATGCAGACTGTAGCAAGATCAGTCCATTTGTCTTGTTAAAGACAGGATTGACAATACATATTGAATTGATCTAGAGAATCCTTAACTTAATCTAAGACAATAATTGATTAGATTTAGTCAATTCTCTAATTAAGTCCATTCTTTACTCTAACCCTCATTCTAACCTAATTAACGGACCTAATCCCCACTAACCCATTAACCCAATGTGTTATGATTTGTGTCATAGGATCTTCAATTTACAATCCTAAAACCTAATCAAACAACTTCTTAATTCTTAATTAAGTTTTGGGCTGAGGATTGGGGTTTGGCTTTTCGAAAATAGTTTGCATGTTTGTAAAATATTTTTACAATATGGTTCTATCAACCAAATTATATGTTTGATTCATAATCAATATGCAAGTAACATAAACATGAATCTACTTTAGATCTAATCTAAACAGGTTCATGTAATTGAAATAGTTTCAATAATAATCAGTCATAAACTTTTCTAGATCAAATTTAACATATTTATGAAGATTAAAACTAGATTAAAATATTTTTAATCAGATCATAAAATTTCTTTGATCTAATTTAGCACGTAGTAGGATAACCTATTCGCTATAAGAGGTAAACCTTACAACAGGACAACCTTATGACAGTCTGTGTAGTCTAAAATATTTTATTTTTAGATTTAAAAATATTTTAAATCTATTAAATTATAAATAAAATTAGATTAAATTTAATAAATTTATGATTAGAGTTAGATCATCACGAACTAGGACAACCTATTCACTGTAAGGGGTAAACCTTACAGCAGGACAACCTTATGATAGTTCGTGAGATCTGAATTTTTTTTAAAATTTTAGATTTAATAATTAGTTATAAAATAGATCTAATCTAAAAAATAATCAAAACATGCATAAAAGACATATAATAACAACCTTGCTCTGATACCAATTGAAGGAACCAGATCTAGGGTTTTATAGGTAGATCTAGAAAACTTTTCAAGATCTTATAGCGAAAGACTTAAATAAATTAAATATTTATTTAAATAAATATATAAACATCTAGATCTCAGATCTATTACATGATCAAGGCATGATATTAAATCAAAAATTAAAATCAAATAAGAAAGTAAAAGGTTGATCAAATCAACCTAGATTTATACTACATCAAATGCAGGTATGAAGTTAATAGATCATATCTATTACTTGAGCAAGTTAGATGTTCTAACTTACTGATCCAAACCTAAGAATAAAGTCACAAGCTAGACACTTGTTCGACTTTTAGGAGTCATCCGCATAAGCTTACGATCTCTGATCTGAAGTTCGATGTAGGAAATCAGCACAGCATGCTAGTACTGTGCTGATCCTTCTTCGATGGTCGATCCGATGCTTCTTTCTTTAAAATTTGGACTCTTCAAAATATGAGAAGAAAGATGAGAATTTACTGATATGAGACTCTCTTAGAAGAAACTCAGAAAAAGGAGGAGATATTGAAAATAAAATAGCCCTAGAAGAAGTCTTTCTTCTTCTTCTCTTTTCCCTCACTTAGACACCTAGTTTGGTGCCTACGGAACCCCCACTCCCAAGGATCCTCTTCCACCAATTTTTGCACACCCCAAACCTCTTCCAAATCTCTATATTTCATAAAAAATTTAGAATAAAATTCATCCAATAAATGGAGAAAAAGAAGAGTCCAAGTTAGATTAAAATCCTAGACTAGGAATATCCAAACATGGAAAGTTGTTGGGGCGCCCAACTCTTGGGCACCTCCTCCACAATTATTGGTGTGGACCAGCAAGAGAGGGCACACAAAAAAGGAGATTATTTTCATGGAATAAGAGAAGAATTAATTAAAAGAGGGGGCAATACTCAAGGGAAGGTGTTTTGGTCAATAAGGATTCTATCTCATAGAATCCTAAGCAAAACTAACTCCTCTTTTGATTTGGTCTTTCAACAAATTGCCTTATGAGAAAAGGAGGAGAGAAAGAGGGCATGAGAATCCATGGGAGTGGAAAATTTTCATGTAAGAAACAAAACAAAAAGGGCATGGGGCGTGAGGATTAAGTGGCATAAGTGATAGGGAGTCCTAGTCACACTAGGACTCCTATTTTCACTTGGTCAAACAAGATCTTTTAACCAAATAAAATCAAGATTAAATCAACCCAATTAAATAAGATCCTAACCTATTTAATGACTTAATTAAATCAAATTAAATTAAATTTAATTTTAATTTATTTTCTAATCAAATTAGAAAATTGGGTTAATCCGAGTCCTAGTTAGACTAGGACTAGTTCTTTCTTGCACTTGGCTTATCCAATAAATTAATTAGACTTGATCCAATTAAGCCCAAACCAAATCTAATTAAATTATATTTAATTAAACTTAATCTCAACCTATTGGCTTAATCAAATTAAACTAATTAGCAATCTAATTCCTAATCGATCCTCCTGCAATACTTGCACTAGGTTAAATACCAATCGTATTGATTGTTTAACCCTAGAATGATTCTTAATCGTTGATCAACCATCCAATCAGATCATAAGCTCTAATGTGTGTGACCTCATAGGTCCGAACCTAAGTCGATAGCATAGAAATAAATTTTTATACCAATTAAAGTGATCATTTAGCAATGATATCCGACGGTCGAATAGGTCGAAGGTGTATAACACCATCCTTAGAATTCATATGGATATAGTTTTCATATAATTCATCCCCTTGATCACAATGCTCGTAGGACACCTTAGAGTTCAACTATCAACTCTGATCAGATTGTCCATATTATATTTTAAAATATCAAATTCATCTGATGGATTACCCTGGCCAAGAGTTTGCTATATTGAAATATAGTGATACATTCTTCTCCAACTCTTGGAGTGGTTAATTCCATCTTGATCACACTCCGACTTCGCAAGTACTTGATTCTGCTCAGAAGCCTTCCATTATTGAATTAGAAATTCAGTTAGTCTGGTACCAAAGCATAATGAGTTGCTTGCAAGTCACTGAGGTGATCTCAGGTCTAAGGGATACTTACACCTATATCCCATCAAAGACATTCTCAACAGCAGAATGCTCTAAAGTTAATCACGTTCAATGATGATGTACCCATACATCTTACCTATATGCCATACCAGTGTCTCTACACTCCTTGGTTAAGAGGATAACTAACCTATATGGCATATAACAACCTATGCTCGATAGATGCTATTGTCCTAATTAACAGCTTATCATTTGGTCGTGAACAAATTTAATGACTAATCGATAAATCCTCTCTTTATCGAAACTAAACAGTCTTAAGGACTTCATCACAACAATGAAGTTCATTAGAAGATGTAAACTTATGACGAAAAAGATGCCAAAATATTTTTATTAATTAATAAATTAATTATAATTATAAAATAGCTCAACTGTCAATAGATTGATAATTAGCTTTGGGACATAATTTCCAATAGGTGGATCTTCTGAAGGTATGCTCATTATTAAAATGAATTTGACAAATTCTTTTTTATCTAGTTGGATGCTTGGCTCTAGATCTAGTGCTCATTTGTGCACTTCTTTGTAGGATCTTGAGGATAGTAGGAGGTTGAGGGATGGCAAAATGATCCTACATTTCAGGAATGGAGCAAAGGTTGCTACCATGGCTGTAGAAACATACTCTCTACGACTATCATCTGGGAGCATTTTAGCACTTAGGGATTGTTACTTTGTACCTGCTGCAAGCATGAACCTAATTTCTATCTCCTACTTGACGCAGGAAGATTATACAATTAGTTTTAATAAGAACCACTATAACATTTATTTTGGAAATAATAAAGTTGATAGTGGTTTCCTTATTAATGTTCTCTTTTAGTTACATGTTGATATTTTGGTAAATTATGTTGAGCAAAGTGTGAATGCCATAGGATATAAATAGCATAAAGATAGTGTAAATGAAAAGTACAAATGGTGAAGGAATCAGATCTAGGGTTTCATGGGTAGATCTTGAAACTTTTTCAAGATCATGCAGCGAAAGACGTAAATAAATCAAATATTTATTTAATAAATATGTAAACACCTAGATCTTAGATCTATTATATGATCAAGGCATGATATTAAATTAGAAATTAAAATCAAATAAGAAAGTAAAGGGTTGATCAAATCAACCTAGATCTACACTACATTAAATGTAGGTATGAAGTTTATAGATCATATCTATTATCTGAGTAAGTTAGACATTCTAACTTGCTGATCTGGACTTGAGGATAATGTCACAAGCCGCACACATGTCCGATCTCTAGGAGTCGTCCACATGAGCCTACGATCTCTGATCTGAAGTTTGATGCAGGAAATCAGCATAGCATGCTAGTACTATGCTGATCCTTCTTCGATGGTCGATCCGATGCTCCTTTCTTCAAAATTTAGAGTCTTCAAAATATGAAAAGAAAGATGAGAGTTTATTGATCTGAGGCTCTCTCAGCAAAAACTCAAAAAAAGGAGGAGAGATTGAAAATAAAACAGCCCTAGAAGAAGACCCTCTTCTTCTTCTCTTTTCTCTCACCTAGACACCTAGTTTGGTGCCTATGGAACCCCCATGCCCAAGGACCCTCTTCCTTTAATTCTTGCACACCCCAAATCTCTCCCAAAGCTCTATATTCCATGAAAAGATTAGAATAAAATTCATCCAATAAATAGAGAAAAAGAAGAGTCCAAGTTAGATCAAAATCCTAGACTAGGAATATCCAAACATAGGAAGTTGTTGGGGTGCCCAACTCTTGGGCACCTCCTCCATAATTATTGGCGTGGACCAGTAAGGGAGGGTGCACAAAAAAGAAGATTATTTTCATAGAATAAGAGAAGAATTAATTAAAAGAGGAGGTGGCACTCAAGGAAAGGTGTTTTGGTCAACAAGGATTCCATCTCATAGAATCCTAAGCAAAACTAACTTCTCTTTTGACTTGCTCTTCCAACAAATTGTCTTATGAGAAAAGGAGGAGAGAAAGAGGGCATGAGAAGCCATGGGAGTAGAGAATTTTTTACCTAAGAAATAAAACAAAAATGGCATGGGGCGTGAGGATTAAGTGGTGCCAGTGATAGGGAGTCCTAGTCACATAGGACTCCTATTTTGACTTGGTCAAACAAGATCTTTTAACCAAATAAAATCAAGATTAAACCAACCCAATTAAATAAGGCCCCAACCCATTTAAGAACTTAACAAATTAGATTAAATTATATTTAATTCTAATTTATTTTCTAATCAAATTAAAAAATTAGGTTAATCCGAGTCCTAGTTATATTAGGACTGGTTCTTCCTTGCACTTGGCTTATCCAATAAATGAATTAAACTTGATCCAATCAAGCCCAAACTAAATTTAATTAAATCATATTTAATTAGACATAATCTCAACCTATTGGCTTAATCAGATTAAGTTAATTAGCAAATCAATTGCTAATCGATCCTCCTATAATACTTGCACTTGGTTAAACATCAGTCGTATTGATTATTTAACACTAGAATGATTCTTAATCGTTGATCAACCATCCAATCAGATCGTAAGCTCTAATGTGTATGACCTTATAGGTCCGAACCTAAGTCGATAGCATAGAAATAAATTTTTATACTAATCGAAGTGACCATCTAGCAATGATATCCGATAGTCGGATAGGTCGAAGGTGTAGAACACCATCCTTAGAATCCATGCGGATATAGTTTTCATATAATTCATCCCCTTGACCACAATACTTGTAGGACACCTCAGAGTTCAACTGTCAACTCTGATCAGGTTGTCCACATTGTATTTCAAAATATCAAATACATCTGATGGATTACCCTGGCCAAAGTTTTGCTATATTGAAATATAGTGATACATTCTTCTCCAACTCTTGGAGTGGTCAATTCCATCTTGATTACACTCCAACTTTGCAAGTACTTGACTATGCCTAGAAGCCTTCCATTGTTGAATTAGAAATTCAATTAGTCTAGTACCAAAGCACAGTGAGTTGCTTGCAAGTTACTGAGATGATCTTAGGTCTAAGAGATACTTATACCTATATCCCATCAAAGACATTCTCGACAGTAGAATGCTCTGGAGTTGGTCACGTTCAATGATGATGTACCCATACATCTTACCTGTATGCCATACTAGTGTCTCCACACTCCTTGGTTAAGAGAACAACCAACCTATATAGCATATAGTGATCTATGCTCGGTAGATGCTGTTGTCCTAATTAACAGCCTATCATTTGATCGTGAATCCATTTAAGGACTAATCAATAAATCCTCTCTTTATCAAAACTAAACAGTCCTAAGGACTTCATCACAATAATGGAGTTCATTAGAAGATATAAACTTATGATGAAAAAGATGCCAAAATATTTTTATTAATTAATAAATTAATTATAATTATAAAATAGCTTAACCATCAATAGACTGACGATTGGCTTTGGGACATAATTTTCAACAACTCCCACTTGTCCTAAAGCCACTCGACACAGTATCTAATACCCATCTTCGACTTATAGTTGTCGAACTCCTTGATTGTCAGGGCTTTAGTGAAGGGGTCGGTTAGGTTTTCCTTTCCGTCGATCTTTTGAAGATCGACGTCACCATGATCCACGATCTCATGGACCAAATGAAAGCGGTGGAGAATGTGCTTTATCTGCTGGTGTGCCTTCGATTTCTTTGCCTGAGCTATGGCACCAGTGCTGTCGCAGTAGAGCAGGACTGGACCATCAATGGAGGGTGCTACTCCGAGCTCGGTGATGAACTTTCTCAGCCTTATAGCTTTCTTTGTTGCATCTAATGTTGCCATATACTCTGCTTTGCAAATAGAGTTAGCCACTATATGCTGCTTGAAACTTTTTCAGTAGATGGCTCCACCATTTAGAGTAAAGATATACCCCGACATATTTTTACTGTCATCATGGTCAGATTGAAAGCTAGAGTCTATAAATTTTGCAAGCTTCAGATCTGACTCACCATAAACCAACCATTGGTCCTTAGTATTTCTCAAATACTTAAGGATGGTTTTAACTATCTTTCACTGATTTTCTTCAGGATCAAACTGGTATCTACTCACTACTCCTAGTGAGTATGCTACGTCCGATCTTGTACATGTCATTGCATACATAATAGATCCCACTGCCGAAGCATATGGAATTCTACTCATACGCTCTCTTTCTTCAGGAGTTGTTGGCTAATCTTTCTTAGAGAGAGAAATTTCTTGGCCTATCGAAAGATAGCCCTTTTTGGAATTCCCCATACTGAACCTCTTCAGCATAGTTTCTATGTACATGGATTGGAATATGCCAAGCATCCTTTTAGATCTATCCCTATAGATCTTCATCCCTAGGATGTAGGATGCTTCACCCAAGTCCTTCATGGAGAACTATGATGACAATCGGACATTTATTTCTTGTAGTGTGGGGATGTCGCTCTCGATTAAGAGAATGTCATCCACGTACAAAATAAGGAATACCACTGTTGGACCATTTGCCCATTTGTAAATGCAGAGTTCTTCTCCGTTCTTAATGAAGTCATATGTTTTGATCACTTTATCAAAATGCATGTTCCAACTCCGAGATGCTTGCTTCAATCCATAAATGGATCTATGAAGATTGCACATCTTGGACTCTTCTGTGGATGTGAATCCTGAAGGGAAATCCTGATTTCCCGATCTAGGTTCGTTCAGATCTGATCAGATCAAGAGATATATTTCAAAAATTTTCTCTTTGATCTGTATCAGATCTGGAATATTTTAGATTTGATTAATATTATTTTAATAAATAAAATAAATAAGGATAAATTAAATTAAATTTAATTTACCTGATTTGGGTAATCCTATTACCCTGTTGATGATCCTGTATGCAGCGGAAGGTTCTGGATCTAGCCACGCAAGCGCTGGCCTCTACCGGTATCCACTCGGGCTAGATCTGGAGATCCTCTTCTTCTCTATCATGTCTCTAAAAATTAGATTTGGATCTGATCTGAAGGATCTTCAAAACTTCTTTTGAAGATCAGCAGTCATCCTTTGCAGCAGCGCAACCTTCTTGCTTTTGATCGCCTTTCTCTTGCTTGAATCGCACCAACAAAAATCCAAAACCCCTTTTGGAAGTGGAGAGCAAGGGGAGAAGGTGGTTTGGCATCGAGAAGGAGGGGAGAGGCAGCCTTGGGGCGTATGAAAACTCTTAGCTTCAATCTCATGTCAATCTGAGTTGGGTACAGGGTCTTATTTATAGACTAGTTGTGATCCAACTCCTCTTCTTCCCAACCAATCACAACCCTTTGTGAAATCAGATCTAAATTTGATTGGTGGGAATAGAGTCCCCTGGATTCCTCCTTAGAGGGCACCTAAGACCAGTCAAAGTTGGTTCTTAGAAGAACTCTAATTGGAATCCAAAAAGGAGATGGAGTCCTTGTCCAACAAGGACTCCTAGGCGCCTCCAACTTGGGCACACGCCTAGGGTGGCATGCACCCTTCCTCCTTGCCAGGTTCTGGCAGGGGGACAGGCCCCCACCAGCTCTCCAATAGGTGCATGACATGTGGTCAAAAGTCAAAGTGTCAATGGTCAACGTTTGACCAGTCAAAGGTAGACTTTTGACCAAAGTCAAAGAACAAGAAATGGCAGGTGACCAAAAATGGTAGGTAATGTCTTACAAAATAAGACAACCTTTTCTGACTTGGACAACCTCCAGTCAGACCATATGAAGGCCTCTGATTGAGCACAAACTCCTTTGGCTCAGATAGGACAACTTATTTATGATAGTAAAAGAAGAACGTTAGGTTCAATCGAGTGCTAGCACGATTTCCTTGAACCTAATTGAATCTCATTCAGATCAATTGAACTAGATCAGTTCAATTGATGATCACCAGATTCAAACCCTTGTTTGTGTGACCCAGTTAGGTTCAGTTCTATATGGTAATGGGATATGTCATGATCTCTATCATCGACATCATCGAAACTCCTTTCGATGGATCAGAACTCTTCTGATTCGAACAGCTAGAATGATCGATCATCTAAATCATTCTAATTGCTCCCAAAATCCACCAGTGACACCTAGCAGTATATGGTGGCAACCCATCAGAGCTGAATGCGAACCTCTTGGTGCAGCTACCTGTGTGATTCAGTTCTTCTATCTTGAGCCCCGATCAGATTAGGGTTAAGGTAAACTCGTCAAACCCTAGTCTTCTGTCATATGATGTAATCATTCGATTCGAGTCCGAATGTGAAAATCTAAATAGAAACTCTTTCTATTATTTCACTCTGCCATGGCCATGGGCTTCTGGACTTGATTCTCATGATTATCATAGGGCTGCTCCTCTACCACCGAGGTAGATAGATTCCATCTTGATGCCATCCAGTTCCTACAATGAACATGCTATAGCCAACATACACCTCAGGGTTCCATATGGCTAGGAGATCCGAGTAATGGTGTAGTCAAACTATAACACCCTCAAGGTGAACTGTCCGATGCACCTCAGGTCAAAGAACCAGACACACTACTGCAGCATCGAGTCAGTCATTGACGAGAAGGTAGACTCCCTAATGACTACTCGAGGTGGTCACGCTCAGTGCCCTCGTTCTCTAACGAGTACCTATACTCTCGCTCCGATGTCTCCACACCGTAGACTCAAGACTCATCTACTAAAGAGAAGCGATTGTACACCAACCTTCTGGATCAATCACCATCCTCATGATGATCCTATGGTCGGAAGCAATTTATGAGTTAATAATGATTATTCATGTCTTAAATTTTTAACTCTTGAAAATATGAATTATTATTGCCATTAACTCAAAGGATGTATCACAGATACTAAATACACATATGTGATAGAAAATAACCCATTTATTGATTTTAGTCAAAATTATAATTTTGCCCCTAGAAGTGTATTATAAGTGTCAGCCAATTCTGGCTTCTATGGCACATATATCTAACAAATCCTTCAGGTTGTATCATATACACCTCTTCGGTCAGCTCTCCATTTAGAAAAGCTATCTTCATATCCGTCTATCAGATCTCATAATCCAGATGGGCAGCAATGGCAAGCATGATCCGAATGGACTTGAGCATTGCCATAGGGGAGAACGTCTCGTCATAGTCAATACCATAACGTTGACGATACCCATTAGCAATCAGATGGGCTTTATAGGTCTCCACCTTTTCGTCTGTGTTCCTCTTCCTTTTGAAGACCCATTTGCACCCAATGGATTTAACCCCTTCAGGTGGGTCAACTAATGTTTATACATCATTAACCTTCATGGAATCCATTTCGAATCTTATGGCTTCTAGCCATTTCTCAGAGTCGGGTCTCTATATCACATCCATATAAGTGATTGGGTCCTCATCATTCTTATCGAGTTTGATGGGATCACCATCCTAGATCAAGAATCCATAGTATCTGTCTGGATGGTGCGGTACTCTATCGGATCACTTTAATGGTGCTGGTTCATTAGGCTTCGAATTTGATCTGATCAAATCTGACTTAGGTTCAACATTTTATATCAAACTTTCTATCTTTTGAACTTTATCAAGTTCAATCTTAGAGGCAACAGTTCCTTCACCAAGAAACTTCTTTTTCAAAAAGATTGCCCTAAGGCTGACGAACACCTTTTGTTCATTAGCATGGTAGAAATAGTATCCTTTGGTCTCTTTTGGGTACCTTATGAATGTACACTTGTCAGACCTAGGTCCAAGTTTGTCTGTAATTAACCATTTGACATAAGTCAAGCATCCCCAAATCCTATGGTGTGAAAGTGCTGGCTTACGCCCTGTCCATATCTCATATGAGGTTTTAACAACAAACTTACTTGGAATCCTATTTAATAGATAACAAGATGATTCGAGTGCATATCCCTAGAAGAATATTGGCAAGCTAGTAAATCACATCATGGATCGGACCATGTCTAACAAAGTTCGATTCCTCCTTTCAGACACACCATTATGCTGTGGTGTTTCAGGAGTCCATTGGGAGAGAATTCTATTCTCTCCTAGATATGTGAGAAACTCACTAGAAAGGTATTCTCCTCCTTGGTTAGATCGAAGAGTTTTAATACTCTTTTTAGTTTATTTTTCTACTTCACTTCGGAATCGTTTGAATATTTTAAAAGAATCTGATATATATTTCATCAGATAGACATATCCATTTCTGGATAGATCATCTGTGAAAGTGATGAAGTAGACATATTCACCTTTGGTACTTATGCTCCTTGGTCCACATACATCAGTATGTACTAGACCTAAGAGCTCATTGGCTCTCTCACCTTTTTTAGTAAAAGATGACTTGGTCATTTTACCAAGAAGACAGGACTCACAGGTTGGAAGTGATTCACAATCATTGACTTCGAGGATTCCCTCCTGAGTCAGCCTATTTATCCTATTCTTATTTATATGACCTAGCCTATAGTGCCATAAGTAGATTTCTGATACACTATCTAATCTAGGATGCTTGTCAGTAGAATAGACTACATTAATAGGTTGTGATAACATATATACACCATTATTCAATAGTCCATAGAAAGCAGTAACACCATTCACAATGACATTACAAACTCATTTCTTTATTAAAATTTTATAATTGTTCATGGCCAAAATGCCTACAAAAAAGATATTTAAAAAAAAACTAGGATAGAAATGATAATCACTAAGAACAACGGTATGAGATTTAAGTACAAGTTTCAAAATTTCTAAAGCTAGAACTAGAACTGGTCTTCCATCTCCAACATTTAGGAATCTCTCACCTTACTCGAATCCTCTACTGACCTGCAACCCCTACAATGAATTGCAAATATGGTAAGAGCTACCGGTATCTAATACCCGATCAGTAATATCACAAATAGAAAAATTGCAAGGAGTTATCATATAAATACCTTGCCCAATAACAGCTTGCTTCTTTCTCTTCCTGTTTGGGTCTAGGGAGATAATATATTGAGGTCAGTTTTTCTTTTAGTGCCCCTACTTCTTGCAAAAGAAGCATTTAGCTTGACTCTTATCAGGCTTGATCTTCTTGGTCTGGCCCTGCACTGATGTCCTAGCCTGAACTTGCACCTTCTTTATTTTCTTCTTCTTGTTCTTCTTCTCTTTTCTAAAGGGTCGAGAACCAAAAGATGAACCTCCCACTAAGTTCACCAACTCTTTATTGAGCTGGTGATCGTTCTCGAAGTTTTGAAGTAATCCCAGTAAGCCATGGTAGTTTACTTCAAGCTTTGTCATTCTATAATGAGTAAGGAAAGGGAGATAGGACTCTGGCAGCAAGTTTAGTATTGCATCTTTTCCAAGTTGTTAATGCAAGGGAAAGCCGAGTTTGCTCAAGTGCTCTGTCAACTCAATCATATACAGTACATGATTAGTGACAGAGGCTCCATCCTGCATTTTGGCATTGAAGATGGCGCAACTAGTCTTGTAACTCTCAACATCATCGGGTGTGCCAAAAGAATCCTCCAACACTTGGAGTATTTTATTTGACTGAGCTATCTCAAACCTATGATTGAACTCATCGCTCATCGCAGCCAGCATAATGTAGCGCACTGTGGTTCGGTCACTGAGCCACTTTTGATAAGTGTCTCTGACTGTTCCACATGCATTGGCTGCTGGCTCCTCAGATGCAGGATTCGTCAGCATATATAGGATCCATTCATGCTCTAGAATAATCTTCAACTTTTGGTACCAACTAACGAAGTTGGGTCCCACCAACTTATCATTGTCCAACAATGATTGGAGCAATAGAAAAGTGGCCATGTCTGCACAAAGAGAAATCAAAATCTAATTAGTAATTGATTCATTAAATCTAAACATTTGGACTTTAATCAAAAGATTTCTCCTACTATTTTATTCAAATTTATAGCCTCTACCTCCAACTCAAGGAATTATCCAAACTTCTTAGTAGGTACTAGAATCCACATAGACTGTACACGAGCCTAATTTTGGTTGGCCCATCCATGTGCATCTAAGGGTAGGTTCATAACCAATTATTTCTTCAAATAATTTTCAGTAATTAAATTTTGCCCGAGGCCCTGATTAGTTGGCTTTGGCCTTCTCAAAAAAGGGTCCAGTTAGGTCCAACCATTAACATGACTATACTTGGCCCGTCCAACGAATGAATGATCAGGCCCAACTTTGGTTGGCCCATTTAACCACCATTTAGAAAAATGTATCTAAGAGATCATATAATGAATAATAATTCCATCAATTGATAAGCACCAGGCCTTTGGACCTCCAATGATTATCCAACTGATGGACCTATTATCATCCACTTTAATGGAAGGCTATGATCCAATTATTATATAATTATTTTATTTTAGAGATTTAATAATTTTAAAAGATTTAATTTATAGAAGCAGTAGATCAGATTAACCAGCTTGTCATGATCCTTCCACTAACTTCATCAAGTCAGCTTAAGGGAGACCATTAATAGGCTGGTCTAGGAGCATCTAAATCAGTCAAACTGATTTACCTAGCTGACATGGGTTAGCTCAAATAGTTAAGTGATCTGATCAAAACATAATCTCACTAAGAGATCAGGTAAGTTCGATCAGTGGAAGGGTTTGCCAGGCTTGCCTTAGACACCATAAAAAATGGTTAGGTAAGCGGGCTGCCAATTAAAAATCACTGGTCTGATTTACCTTAGACACTAACTGATTTAATTAGTTTCAATTAGATCAACCTAACAGTTCATACTAGATCGCATAGCCAATTATCAAGTCCATCTTGGGTCTTGTTAAAGACATCGACTTGAGCAACTACAACTATTACAATTAATCTAGAGAATCCTTGACCTAATCTAAGACAACAATTGATTAGATTTAGTCAATTCTCTAATTAAATTTATTTTTTAATCTAACCCTAGGTCTAACCCAATTAATGGACCTAATCTTCACTAACCCATTAACCCAATGTGTTATGATTCGTATCATAGGATCTTTAATTTACAATCCTAGAATCTAATCAAATAACTTAATTCTTAATTAAGTTTTAGGCTGAGGGTTGGGATTTGGCTTTTTAAAAATAGTTTTTATATTTGTAAAATATTTTTACTATTTGGTTTTATCAACCAAGTTGCATGTTTGATTCATAATCAATATGCAAGTAACATAAACTTGAATCTACTTCAGATCTAATCTAAATAGGTTCATGTAATTGAAATGGTTTCAATAATAATCAATCATAAATCTTTCTAGATCAAATCTAATATATTTATGAAGATTAAAATTAGATTAAAATATTTTTATTCAGATCATAAAATTTCTTAGATCTAATCTAAAATTTTATGATCAATATTTTAGATCAGCACGTACTAGGATAATCTATTCACTATAAGGGGTAAACCTTACAGCAAGACAACCTTATGGCTATCCATGCAATCTAAAATATTTTATTTTTAGTTCTAAAACTATTTTAAATCTATTAAATTATAAATAAAATTAGATCAAATCTAATAAATTTATGATTAGAGTCAAATCATCATGAACTAGGATAACCTTTTTACTGTAAGGGGTAAACCTTACAGTAGGACAACCTTATTGTAGTTCGTGAGGTATAAATTTTTTTTCTCAAATTTTAAATTTAATAATTAGATTATAAATTAGATCTAATTTAAGAAATAATCTAAACATGCACAAAAATCATGTAATAACAACTTAGGCTCTGATACCAATTGAAGGAACCAGATCTAGGGTTTCACGGGTAGATCTTGAATTTTTTTTAAAATCATATAGTGAAAGACTTAAATAAATTAAATATTTATTTAAATAAATATATAACACCTAGATCTCAGATCTATTACATGATCAAGATATGATATTAAATCAAAAATTAAAATCAAATAAGAAAGTAAAGGATTGATAAAATCAACCTAGATCTACACTACATCAAATGCAGGTATGAAGTTTATAGATCATATCTATTACCTGAGCAAGTTAGACGTTCTAATATGCTGATCTAGATTTGAGGATGATGTCATGAGCCGTACATACATCCGGCCTCTAGGAGTCATCCACGTGAGCCTACGATCTCTGATCTGAAGTCCGATGCAAGAAATCAGCATAGCATGTTAGTACTGTGCTGATCTTTCTTCTACGGTCGATCCGATGCTCCCTTCTTTAAAATTTGGACTCTCCAAAATATGAGAAGGAAGATGAGTATTTACTGATCTGAGACTCTCTCAGCAAAAACCCAAAAAAAGGAGGAGAGATTGAAAATAAAACAGCCCTAGAAGAAGACCCTCTTCTTCTTCTCTTTTTTCTCAACTAGACACCTAGTTTGGTGCCTATGGAACCCCCATGCCCAAGGATCCTCTTCCTCTAATTTTTGCACACACCAAATCTCTCCCAAATCTCTATATTTCATGAAAAATTTAGAACAAAATTCATCCAATAAATAGAGAAAAAGAAGAGTCCAAGTTATATCAAAATCCTAGAATAGGAATATCCAAACATGGGAAGTTGTTTGGGTGCCCAACTCTTGGGCACCTCCTCCATAATTATTGGCGTGGACTAGTAAGAGAGGGTGCACAAGAAAGGAGATTATTTTCATAGAATAATAGAAGAATTAATTAAAAGAGGAGACGGCACTCAAGAGAAGGTATTTTGGTCAACAAGGATTCCATCTCATAGAATCCTAAGCAAAACTAACTCCTCTTTTGACTTGGTCTTCCAACAAATTGTCTTATGAGAAAAGGAGGAGAGAAAGAGGGCATGAGAAGCCATGGGAGTGGAGAATTTTCATGCAAGAAACAAAACAAAAAGGGCATGGGGCGTGAGGATTAAGTGGCGCAAGTGATAGGGAGTCTTAGTCACACTAGGACTCCTATTTTGACTTGGTCAAATAAGATCTTTTAAGCAAATAAAATCAAGATTAAACCAATTTAATTAAATAAGGCCCTAACCCATTTAAGAACTTAATTAAATTAGATTAAATTAAATTTAATTCTAATTTATTTTTTAATCAAATTAGAAAATTTGGTTAATCCGAGTCCTAGTTAGACTAGGACTAGTTCTTTCTTGCACTTGGCTTATCCAATAAACCAATTGAACTTGATCTAATCAAGTCCAAACCAAATCTAATTAAATCATATTTAATTAGACTTAATCTCAGCCTATTGGCTTAATCAAATTAAATTAATTAGCAATCGAATTGCTAATCGATCCTTCTACAACACTTGCACTAGGTTAAACACCAATCGTATTGATTATTTAATCCTAGAAAGATTCTTAATCATTGATCAACCATCTGATCAGATCGTAAGCTCTAATGTGTGTGACCTCATAGGTCGGAACCTAAGTCGGTAGTATAAGAATAAATTTTTGTACCAATCGAAGTGACCATCTAGCAGTGATACCCGACAGTCGGATAGGTCGAAGGTGTAGAACACCATCCTTAGAACCCATGTTGATATAGTTTTCATATAATTCATCCCCTTGACCACAATGCTCATAGGACACCTTGAAGTTCAGCTATCAACTCTGATCAGGTTGTCCATATTGTATTTCAAAATATCAAATCCATCTGATGGATTATCCTGACCAAGATTTTGCTATATTGAAATACAGTGATACATTCTTCTCCAACTCTTGAAGTGGTCAATTCCATCTTGATCACACTCTGACTTTGCAAGTACTTGACTGTGTCTAAAATCCTTCCATTGCTGAATTAGAAATTTATTTTGTTCGGTACCAAAGCACAGTGAGTTGCTTGCAAGTCACTGAGGTGATCTCAGGTCTAAGGGATACTTATACCTATATCCTATCAGAGACATTCTCGATAGCAGAATACTCTGGAGTTGGTCACGTTCAATGACGATGTACCCATATATTTCATCTGTATGCCATACCAGCATCTTCACACTCCTTGGTTAAGAGGATAACCAACCTATATGGCATATAGCGTCCTATGCTCGATAGACGCTGTTATCATAATTAACAGCTTATCATTTGGTCATAAACTCATTTAAGGACTAATTGATAAATCCTCTCTTTATCGAAACTAAACAGTCCTAAGAACTTCATCACAATAATGGAGTTCATTAGAAGATGTAAACTTATGATAAAAAAGATGAAAAAATATTTTTATTAATTAATAAATTAATTATAATTACAAAATAGCTCAGTCATCAATAGGCTGATGATTGGGTTTGGAACACAACTCCCAACATGGGGCATCTAAGGCTAGGTCATATTGGAGAAGATAGGATTAACAGATTGGAAAAAATTAGACTATTGAGTCTGTTGACTTTCAAGTTATATCCAATTTATGAATCATGCCTTCAAGTAAAAATGACTAAGCTATCCTTTATAGGACATGAAGAAAGGACCACCAAGTTACTAGCTCTAGTGCATTCAGATATTTGCAGCTCATTTGATGTGCTGGCCAGAGATGGTTTTGTCTACTTTATTATCTTTATTGATGATTTTTCTCAATATGGATATATGTACCTTATGCATCACAAGTCTGAGGCCTTTGAAAAGTTCAAAGAATTTAGACATAAAGTAAAAAAATAGACTTAAAATTTTTTTAAGTATCTTCAATCAGATCGAGAAGGTGAATACCTTAGTAGAAAATTTTTGGACTATCTCAAGGAACATGGCATGGTCTCATAGTGGACTCTGCCTGGAATGCTGATAAGTGTTATAAAAATATTAATAAAAGTATTAATTATAACATAATTTATTTTATTCTTAAGAAATTGATACTTTTATTTATATTTTGCAGGAAAGATGGTTGCCAATGAGAAGAGCTTGATTTTCTAGTTCTAAGAAAAATATTTGAAACAAATCAGACTGCAATTGGCCCTAGAATCAATATTTAAAAGAAAAAAAAATAGCTGGCCCATTCGGTCAGAATCAAATTAGCAAAAGTTAGCTCAAAAAATCAATTTGGCCTGACTATAGACCAATGCACACACAAACCAACCCATGCCCATCAACCCATTCCGGTCCAGCATGGACTGGAATAGTGATTGGAGTATGGTGGACCCTTAATGGGTCCACACCACCCTTAACGGGTCCATGCCCAAAAAATGCGATGCACAAGTATTATAGTCATTTTGCATGGCGTGGCACATTCTAGTTGGCACTGTCTACGTAAGAACTATTAGATCCCAATCCTCTTGATATCGCTCTATTAGGAACTATCCTTACTACTTGATGATTGCGGAAACAACAATAAGGATCCAAGAAAATAGATGGCCATCCTATCAAACCCTAGAAAATCCTAGGATGAGGAGAAGAGAGGGAGAACGAGAGAGGAAGAGAGAATTTTCAGGGAGAAAAGGGCTTGTATTTCATTCATGTTAATTTATAGACTCAATATAGAGTATATATACCTGGTCAAATTAACCCAATCCAAAAAAACTTTCCTAGCTAACCTAATGTGATGCACTGTTCGAGCCCATGTACACCCATGTCATATATGCACACATTTATTGGACTAATCCCTAGTCTAAGTCATAGGTTAGCCCCTTAGTGAAGGAGAAATTCTGATTTTCTGGATCAGGTTCGTTCAAATCTAATTGAATAAAGAGAGATATTTCAAAAAATTTTCTTTTGAATCCAGATTAGATCTAAGATATTTTAGATCTGATTTTAAACATCTAATAAAATAAAATAAAAAAAATTAAATTTGATTTAATTTTGTACCTTTTGTTGGGTAATCAGATTATCCTATAATGATCTTGCTGATTGCTTGAAGTTCTGGATCTAGCCACACAAGCATTTGGCCTCTACCAGTATTCACTTGAGCTAGATTTGGAGATCTTCTCCTTCTTTATCATCTCTTCAAATATCAGATCTGGATCTGATTTAGAGGATCTTCAAAACTCCTTCTGAAGATTTAGAATCGTCTCTTGCAGCAGTGCTTCCTTTTTCCTTTCTCGTCATCTTTCTCTTGTCTGGATTACACCAAACTGGAGCCCAAATCTCCTTGGGCATGGAGAGGAGAGAGAGGATTAGAAGAAGGCATGGAGGAGGGAGAGGGGTAGCCTTGGGGCATGGGCTAAGGGAGAACTTCCATAAAGCTTAGCGCAGACAAAGTTTATATAGACCCTGCTGCGCCATGTAGTGCCACATCATTCCAGTCAATCACATTGCTTCATGCAATCAGATCTAAATTTGATTGGTGGGATGACATCACCTGATTCAATCAGATGAGAGCCTCCTCAAATCATCCTTAGGTGGTGCCAAGACTGGTCAAAGCTGAGTCTTAGGCGCCTACCTATGTTGATTCTAAGAAGCAACCTAGAGTCCCATCTGTATGGGACTCCAGGCATCCCTATCCATGGGCGCATGCCTCCCTAGGTGTGCACACCCTCCTTTCCAATTTCTATCAAGGGGACAAGCTCCTATCTACTCTTCTATGGGTGCATGATACATGGACAGATGTCTAAGTGTCAAAGGTCAACGTTTGACCAAAGTCAAAAGACAAGAATTAGTAGGTGACGAAAAATGGCAACTGTTGTCTCAAATTTATCTCATAAATTAAGACAACCCTTTTCTGACTTGAACAAGCTTCAGTCAGACCAAGTAAAGGTACCTGAGTGAGCACAAACATATTTGGCTCAGTCGAGACAACTTTTAATGATAGTAGAAGGAGAACGTTAGACTCAATCATATGCTAGTACGATTTTCTTAAACTTAATTGAATCTTATTCAAATCAATTGAATTGGATTAGTCCAATTGATGATATCCAGATCCAAACCCTTATTTGTATGATCTAGTTAGGTTCAGTTCTATATGGTAATGGGATATGTCATGATCTCTATCATCGACATCATCGAAACACCTTCCGATGGATCAGAACTTATTCTGATTCATACAACTAGAATGATCGATCATCCAAATCATTCTAATTGCTTCCAAAATCCATCAGTGACACCTAGCAGAATATGGTGGCAATTCATCAGAATTGAAAATAAACCTTTTGGTGCAGCTACCTGTGTGATTAAGTTCTTCTATCCTGAGCTTCGATCAGATTAGGATTAAGGTGAACTCGTTAAACCCTAATTTCCACCATATGATTTAATCATTTGATTCAAGTCCGAAGTGAAAACCTTAATAGAAACCCTTTCTATTATTTCACTCTGCCATGGCCATGAGATTAAGAACTTGATTCTCATGATCATCATAGGGCTGCTCCTCATCCATCGAGGTAGATAGATTCCCTCTTGGTGCAATCCAATTCCTATAATGAACATGCTGTAGCCAACATACACCTCAGGGTACCGAATGGCTATGAGATCGAGTTATGATGTAGTCAAACTATAACACCCTCAAGGTGAACTGCCGATGCACCTCAGGTCAAAGAACCAGACACACCACTACAGCTTCGAGCCAGTCATTGACAAGAAGGTAGACTTCCTTATGACTGCTCGAGGTGGTCATGCTTAGTGCCCTTGTTCTCTAACGAGTATCTGTACTCTCACTTTGGTGTCTCTACACCGTAGACTCAAGACTCATCTACTATAAAGAAGTGATTGTACACCAACCTTTCGGATCAATCACCATCCTCATGATGATCCTACGGTCGGAAGCATTTTATGAGTTAATAATGAAAATTCTTGTCTTAAATTTTCAACTCTTGAAAATAAGAATTATCATTACTATTAACTCAAGGGATGTATCACAGACATTAAATGTACATTTATGATAAAAAATAATCTATTTTATTATTTATAATCAAAATTATAATTTTATTCCTAGAAGTGTATTATAAGTGTCAGCCAATTCTAGCTTCTAGGGCACATATATCTAACAAACTCCCACTTGACCTAAAGCTAATTGGCTACAAATTTAAGTCCCATCTTCTCAAGGTGCGTTGTAAGTGGGTCTGCCGCATTGTCTACGGAGTCAACTCTCTTGACCTCGACGTAACCCTTCTCGAGGTAATCGTGGATGAGGTGGTATCGTCGCTCGATGTGCTTGAATTTCTGGTGAGACCTTGGCTCCTTAGCAAGGGTTATGGCGCTATTATTGTCACAGTATAGAGAAATGGCATCACTCTGATCTCTGCGGTAAACTTCTTGTACCAGAATGCCTCCTTCGCAGCTTCTGACATAGCAATATATTCTGCTTCCATGGTGGAATCTACTGTCACAGTTTGCTTGAAGGTTTTCCAACTGACTGCTCCACCATTACATACAAATAGACTTTCAGATGTCGACTTTCGATCATCTACATCGGACATAAAATTTGAGTTTATATATCCCTGAATTTGGAGTTCTCCATTACCAAAGACCAATAGCATATCCTTAGTTCTTCTCAAGTACTTAAGGATATATTTCACAGAAGTCCAGTGTTCTTCACTTGAATTCGACTGATATCTGCTCATCACACTCACAGCATGGGCTATATCAGGTCGTGTACATAACATGGCATACGTGAGGATCCCTATTGCTGAAGCATAAGGGATCTTGCTCATGCGTTCTATTTTCTCAGGTGTGCTAGGGCACATCTTCTTGGAAAGATGAATGTCATGTCTGAAGGATACCAAACCCCTCCTAAAGATTTCCATGCTAAACCTCTTTAGCACTTCCTCTATGTACATCTTCTGTGAAAGTCCTAGTATCCTATTCAGTCTATCTCTATAGACCAAATTCCTAGAATAAAGGATGCTTCTCCTAGGTCTTTCATGGAGAATTCTTTAGATAACCACATTTTAACTATGGTCAACATGAGAATATTATTCCCAATAAGGAGGATATCATCCACGTATAATATGAGGAAGACAACAGTGCTCCACTGATCTGTTTGAAGACACATGGTTCCTCCTCGTTCTTGATGAAATCAAATAATTTGATCACATCATTAAAATGAGTATTCTAGCTCCGAGATGCTTGCTTAAGTCCATATATGGACCTTCGCAGCTTACATACTTCGTGATCAGCATCACTAGATGTGAAACCTAGCGGCTATTCCATATAGATATCTTCCTCAAGGTATCCATTTAAAAATGTTGTTTTCACGTCCATTTGCCATATTTCATAATCAAAATAGGCTGCAACAGCAAGTAATGTGCGGATAGATTTTAGCATAGCTACTGATGAAAAAGTATCCTGAATGCCTTCGCACTGACTATAATCTTTTACAACTAATCTAGCTTTAAATGTTTTCATATTCCCATCTGCACCAATCTTTCTCTTGTAGATCTATTTACACCCAATAGGTACTATATCTTCTGGTGGATCTACCAAGGTCTAGACTTGGTTTGAGTGCATCGAGTCAATTTTTGACTTCATTGCCTCTAACTATTTCTTGAAGTCGATATCTAATATCGCCTCGTTATAGGTTTTGGGATCATCATCATGAACCCCATTACCTACGAGGAACATTTCCTCTATTTTCTTTGAAATGGTATCTAGGTACCTCTTAGGGGGATGGAAAATTCTTTCCGTTCTACGAGGTGGAGGAGGTAGTGATTGTATTGGCTTAACCTAATTTGGTTTCATTTGGTCCTTAGCTCGTTGCTCTTGTGAGACTTTCTCATCGAGCTTGATCTGCTTTCCAATGCCGCTATCTTGAATAAACTATTTTTCAATAAAGATGACATGTCGACTCATAATCACATTGTGATCTTCTGGAATGTAGAAATAATATCCTAATGACTCTTTAGGATATCCTATAAATCAAGCTCTAAAGGATCTAAAGTCTAACTTGTCTGCTTGTTGTCTTTTGACATGAGCCGAACAACTCCAAATGCTGAGATGACTTAGACTTAATTTCTTACCATGCCATATCTCATATGGTGTAGTTGGAACGATTTTAGAAGGAACCCTATTCAGTAAGTATATTGCAGTTAATAAACAGTGTTTCCAAAGAAAATCAGAAAGGTCTATGAAGCTCATCATGGATCGGATCATATCTAATAGGGTCCGATTCCTCCATTCTGAAACCCTGTTGAGTTGAGGTGTTCTAGGTGGAGTCCATTGAGAGACTATGCCATTTTTCTTAAGATAGTCCAGGAATTTTCGACTAAGATATTCACCTTGTCGATCTGATCGAAGAACTTTAATAGATTTTTTAGTTTGCTTTTCTACTTCATGACTGAATTTCTTGAACTTTTCAAAAGCTTCAAACTTGTGTCTCATAAGATACACATACCCATACCTAGATAAATCATCGGTAAAGATTATGAAGTAGATAAAGTTGCCTCTAGCCGGCATATCAAATAGGTCACACACATCAGTATGTACTAGGACAAGAAGATCCGTGGCCCTTTCTCCATGTCCTACAAAAGAAAGTTTAGTCATTTTGCCATGAAGATAAGATTCATAAATTAGATATGGCTCGGAAGTCAATGAATTCAATAGCCCAGTTTTCTCCAATTTGTTAACCCTATCTTCTACTATATGACCTTGTCTTAGGTGCCATAGATACCTATCGTTTGGACTATCCCTAGGTTATTTCATGGCATTCATATTTTGCTCGATATTAAAAATAGATACTTCAATATGTAACTGGTAAAGACCGTTAATAAGGAAACCGCTTGCAATTTTATTTCTTTCATAAAGAATGTTACAATGGTCCTTAAGAAAACTAATTACATAGCCTTCTAGTGCTAGGCATGAAATAGAAATCAAATTTCTGCTTGCAGCAGGCACATAATAATAGTCTTTTAATACTAAGTCTAAATCAGATGGTAGTCAAAAAGGGTATGTTTCCACAGCCACAACAGCAACTCTTGCTTCATCTTCGACATGCAGGATCATCTCACCATCTCTCAGCCTCTTGCTATCCTCAAGATCCTACATAGAAGTGCATAAATGAGCACTAGAACTAGAGTCAAGCACCCAACTGGATGCAGAAGAAACCATAAGGTTAGACTCAATAGCGAGCATAACTCCAGCAGGACCCGCCTCCTTCTTATTCTTCAAGGTGGCCAGGTAAGTAGGGTAGTTTTGCTTCCAGTGGTCATCATTATTGCAATGAAAATACTTTTCTTTGTCAGTGGCCTTCTTCTTCAGCTCTGCCTTTTTCTTCTTTCCTTCTTCCATCTTTTGCTTTTTCACAGACTTTTTTTCTTTCCAAAAGACTTTCTCTTGGAAGAGTCCGTTCCATAGCAAGCACTGGGCCTTTAGAACCTTTCATGGCAAGCTCAGTAGTGATCAGCATGTTCATAAGTTCGGCCAGAGAATTTTGAAGTTTATGCAATGGTAGTTCATGATGAACTACCCACATGCATCAGTCAAGGATTGCAAAATTATATCATTCTGCAGATCCAGATCCAACTTCACTCCAAGCTTCTCAAGCTCTTCAAAGTCCTTGATCATGATCGGATAATGATCTTGGACTGACTGCCCATCATGCATTTTAGCTTTGAAAAGTCATTTAGTGACTTGATACTTGGTTGCACGACTTTGTTCACCAAACATCTCTTATAGGTGAGCCAACATTTGATGGACAGTCCTGATATCTTCATATTGGCACTGAAGCTTATCAGACATCAAGCCCAACATGTAGTATCTGGCCTTGTTATCTTCGTCCGTCCACTTTTTAAGAGATGCTCTCTATTCAGCGGATGGATGAGCTGGTAAGGTGGGAGAGTCCTGGTCCAATACATGAGTTAACTTCTCAAAATCCAAAATAATTTTAAAGTTTCGAAATCAATCCTTGTAATTGGATCTGGTCAGTCTATTGGTGTTCAGGATACGTGCTAGTGGATTGGATGCAGATATTTTTTTCTATAGAGAGTCAAAGTTTCTAGTTAGATATTGTAATTAAGACTTGACCAATTTATTTAGGGGTTTTATTTTTAAACAAATTAGCTTCCACTATTTTCTCAGATTTCTATACTTTCTCTGTAGAGATGCAAAAATCTTCATGATTAATAATTTCTAGTGGGTGGTGTGATCCCACCAACTGACTCATCACCTCACCTAATAGTTATTGGTGATGGGTTAGTCAATGAGTGAACAACTCTTGTTCAATGATTCTCTAATTATGGTGCACCCAAACTTGATCTCTAATTCATGAATCTCACCATGCCTAGAATATTGATCCACTCCTTAGTTAAGTTAGACCCACCATTTGCATATATTGTATTTTTAATTGAGTCTCTCACCGTATTCGAAATATTGAGCCCAATCCAACCTCCAGCCTGTAGCATCCAATGCCTAATAGATATGGTTGCATTTTCCTGATACAACTGAACTACTATAACTAGTCGAGAACAATCAACCCTAGGAAGGGCCCACACATCTACATTGGTGGAAGTGAAGGAAAATCCTGATTTTTCGATCCAGGTTCGTTCAAATCTGATCAGATCAAGAGATATATTTCAAAATTTTTTTTCTTTGATCTGTATCAGATCTGGGATGTTTTAGATCTGATTCTTATTATTTTAATAAATAAAATAAAATAAAAATAAATTAAATCAAATTTAATTTACCTAATTTAGGTAATCTAATTATCCATTGATGATCCTGTATGCAGCGAAAGGTTCTAAATCTAGCCATGCAAGCGCCTGGACTCTACCGATATCCACTCGGACTTGATCTGAAGATCCTCTTCTTCTCTATCACGTCTTCAAAAATTAGATCTGGATCTGATCTGGAGGATCTTCAAAACTCCTTTTGAAGATCAGCAGTCGTCCTTTGCAGCAGTGCAGCCTTCTAGCTTTCAATCGCCTTTCTTTGATCTGAATCGCACCAACCAAAAATCCAAAACTCCTTTTGGACGTGGAGAGGAGAGGGAGAAGAAGTGGTTTGGCATGGAGGAAGAGGGGAGAGGCAGCCTTGGGGCATGGGAATTGTGATTCTTTCAATCACTTCAATCACTATCTGAGTTGGGCGCAGGGTCTTATTTATAGACTATCTTGTGATCCAACTCCTCTTCTTCCCAACCAATCACAACCCTTTGTGAAATCAGATCTAAATCTGATTGGTGGGAATAGAGTCCCCTGGATTCCTCCTTAGAGGGCGCCTAAGACCAGTCAAAGTTGGTTCTTAGGAGAACTCTAATTGGAATCCAAAAAGGAGATGGAGTCCTTGTCCAACAAGGACTCCTAGGCGCCTCCAACTTGGGCACACGCCTAGGGTGGCGTGCGCCCTCCTCCTTGCCAGGTTCTGGCAGGGGGACAGGCCCCCACCAGCTCTCCAATAGGTGCATGACATGTGGTCAAAAGTCAAAGTGTCAATGGTCAACATTTGACCAGTCAAAGGTAGACTTTTGACCAAAGTCAAAGAACAAGAAATGGCAGGTGACCAAAAATGGCAGGTAATGTCTTACAAAATAAGACAACCTTTTCTGACTTGGACAACCTCCAGTCAGACCATATGAAGGCCTCTGATTGAGCACAAACTCCTTTGGCTCAGTCAGGACAACTTATTTATGATAGTAAAAGAAGAACGTTAGGTTCAATCGAGTGCTAGCACGATTTCCTTGAACCTAATTGAATCTCATTCAGATCAATTGAACTAGATCAGTTCAATTGATGATCACCAGATTCAAACCCTTGTTTGTGTGACCCAGTTAGGTTCAGTTCTGTATGGTAATGGGATATGTCATGATCTCTATCATCGACATCATCGAAACTCCTTTCGATGGATCAAAACTCTTCTGATTCGAACAACTAGAATGATCGATCATCTAAATCATTCTAATTGCTCGATCATCTAAATCATTCTAATTGCTCCCAAAATCCACCAGTGACACCTAGCAGTATATGGTGGCAATCCATCAGAGCTGAATGCGAACCTCTTGGTGCAGCTACCTGTGTGATTAAGTTCTTCTATCTTGAGCCCCGATCAGATTAGGGTTTAGGTGAACTCGTCAAACCATAGTCTCTATCATATGATGTAATCATTCAATTCAAGTCCAATGTGAAAACCTAAATAGAAACTCTTTCTATTATTTCACTCTACCATGGCCATGGGCTTCTGGACTTGATTCTCATGATCATCATAGGGCTGCTCCTCTACCACCAAGGTAAATAGATTCCATCTTGATGCCAATCCAGTTCCTACAATGAACATGCTATAGCCAACATACACCTCAGGGTTCCATATGGCTAGGAGACCGAGTAATGGTGTAGTCAAACTATAACACCCTCAAGGTGAACTGCCGATGCATCCTCAGGTCAAAGAACCAGACACACTACTGCAGCATCGAGTCAGTCATTGACGAGAAGGTAGACTCCCTAATGACTACTCGAGGTGGTCACGCTCAGTGCCCTCGTTCTCTAACGAGTACCTGTACTCTCGCTCCGGTGTCTCCACACCGTAGACTCAAGACTCATCTACTAAAGAGAAGCGATTGTACACCAACCTTCCGGATCAATCACCATCCTCGTGATGATCCTATGGTCGGGAGCATTTTATGAGTTAATAATGATTATTCATGTCTTAAATTTTCAACTCTTGAAAATATGAATTATCATTACCATTAACTCAAAGGATGTATCACAGACACTAAATACACATATGTGATAGAAAATAACCCATTTTATTGATTATAGTCAAAATTATAATTTTGCCCCTAGAAGTGTATTACAAGTGTCAGCCAATTCTGGCTTCTAGGGCACATATATCTAACAATCTCCCACTTGTCCTAAAGCCAATTGGCTACAAGTCTAAGTCCCATCTTCTCAAGGTGGGCTTCGATCTTCTGCTGGCCCAACGGCTTTGTAAGTGGGTCTGCCACATTATCTGTGGAGTTGACTCTCTTGACCTCGAACGTAACCCTTTCTCGAAGGTAATCGCGGATGAGGTGGTATCGCCGCTCAATATGCTTGGATTTCTGGTGAGACCTCGGCTCCTTAGCAAGGGCTATGGCGCCATTGTTGTCGCAGTATAGAGGAATGGCATCTGATGGCATTACTCCAATTTCTGCAGCAAACTTCTTGTACCAGAATGCTTCCTTCGCAGCCTCTGATGCAGCGATATATTCTGCTTCCATGGTGGAATCTGCTATCACCGTTTGCTTGGAACTCTTCCAGCTGACAGCACCACCATTGCACACAAACAGACTTCCAGATGTCGACTTTCGATCATCTATATCGGACATGAAATCCGAGTCTGTGTATCCCTTGAACTTGGAGTTCTCCATTACCAAAGACCAACATCATATCCTTAGTTCTTCTCAAGTACTTAAGGATACATTTCACAGAAGTCCAGTGTTCTTCACCTGGATTTGACTGATATCTGCTTGTGACACTCACAGCATGGGCTATATCAGGTCGTGTACATAGCATGGCATACATGAGGCTCCCTATTGCAGAAGCATAAGGGATCTTGCTCATGCGTTCTATTTCCTCAGGTGTGCTGGGGCACATCTTCTTGGAAAGATGAATACCATGTCTGAAGGGTATTAATCCCCTCTTAGAGTTTTCCATACTAAACCTCTTTAGTACTTTCCTCTATGTACATCTTCTGTGAAAGTCCTAGCATCCTATTCGGTCTATCCCTATAGACCTTAATTCCTAGAATAAAGGATGCTTCACCTAGGTCTTTCATGGAGAATTCCTTGGACAACCACATCTTGACTGATGTCAACATGGGAATATCATTCCCAATAAGGAGGATGTCATCCACGTACAATACGAGGAAGACAACAGCGCTCCCACTGACCTTTTTGAAAACACATGGTTCCTCTTCATTTTTGATGAAACCAAACTTTTTGATCACATCATTGAAACGAGTGTTCCAGCTCCGAGATGCTTGCTTAAGTCCATATATGGACCTTTGCAGCTTGCAAACCTTGTGATCAGTATCACTGGATGTGAAACCTAGCGGCTGTTCCATATAGATATCTTCCTCAAGATATCCATTTAAGGAATGCCGTTTTCACGTCCATTTGCCATATTTCATAATCGAAATAGGCTGCAACGGCAAGCAATGTGCGGATGGATTTTAGCATAGCTACTGGGGAAAAGGTATCCTGATAGTCAATGCCTTCGCGTTGACTATAACCTTTTGCCACTAGTCTAGCCTTGAATGTCTCCACATTCCCATCTGCACCAATCTTTCTCTTGAAGATCCATTTACACCCAATAGGTACTATACCTTCTGGTGGATCTACCAAGGTCCAGACTTGGTTTGAGTGCATCGAGTCAATTTCTGACTTCATTGCCTCTAAGCCATTTCTCGGAGTCGATATCTGATATCGCCTCGTTGTAGGTTTTGGGATCATCACCATGAGCACCATTACCTATGAGGAACATTTCCTCTACGTCCTCTGAAACAATACCTAAGTATCTTTCAGGGGGACGGGAAACTCTTTCCGATCTACGAGGTGGAGGAGGTAGTGTTCTTATTGGCTCAACCTGATTTGGTTCCAATTGGTCCTTAGCTCGTTCTGTACTTGTGAGACTTTCTCATCAAGCTTGAATCTGCTTTCCAATGCCGCTATCTTGAATAAACTATTTTTCAAGAAAGATGGCATGTCGACTCACAATCACATTGTGGTCTTCTGGAATGTAGAAATAGTATCCTAATGACTCTTTAGGATATCCTATGAATCGAGCTCTAAAGGACCTAAACTCTAACTTGTCCGCTTGTTGTCTTTTGACATGAGCCGGACAACCCCAAATTCTGAGATGACTCAGACTTGGTTTCTTACCGTGCCATATCTCATACGGTGTGGTAGGAACGGTTTTAGAGGGAACCCTATTCAGTAGATAGATTGAAGTTAACAATGAGTGTCCCCAAAGAAAATCAGGGAGGTCTGTGAAGCTCATCATGGATCGAACCATATCCAATAGAGTCCGATTTCTCCATTCTGAAACCCCGTTGAGTTGAGGTGTTCCTGGTGGAGTCCATTGAGAGACTATGCCATTTTCCTTAAGATAGTCTAGGAATTCCCGGCTAAGGTATTCACCTCCTCGATCTGATCGAAGAACCTTAATGGGTTTTCCAGTTTGTTTTTCTACTTCATGTCTGAATTCTTTGAACTTTTCAAAAGCTTCAGACTTGTGTCTCATAAGATACACATACCCATACCTAGACAGATCATCGGTAAAGGTAATGAAGTAGACAAAATTGCCTCTAGCCGGCACATCAAATGGGCCGCACACATCAGTATGTACTAGGGCAAGGAGATCTGTGGCCCTCTCCCCATGTCCAACAAAAGGGAGTTTAGTCATTTTGCCTTGAAGACAAGATTCACAAGTTGGATATGACTCGGAAAGTCAATGGACTCAATAGCCCATTTTTCTCCAATTTGTTGAATCCTATCTTCTGCTATATGACCTAATCTCAGGTGCCATAGATATCTGTCGTTTGGACTATCCCTAGGTCGTTTGGCATTCACGTTTTGCTCGATAGTTAGAAACAGGTACATCAATATGTAGCTGATAAAGACCATTAATAAGGAAACCATTTGCAATTTTATTTCTTTCATAAAGAATGTTACAATGGTCCTTAAAGAAGGTGATCACATAACCTTCTTGTGCTAAGCATGAAACAGAAATCAAATTCCTGCTAGCTGCAGGCACATAATAACAGTCTTTTAAAACTAAGTCTAAACCAGATGGTAATCGAAGAGGGTATGTTCCCACGGCTACTGCAGCAACTCTTGCTCCATTACCGATGCGTAGGATCATGTCTCCATCCCTCAGCCTCCTGCTATCCTCAAGACCCTGCATAGAAGTGCACAGATGAGCACTAGAACCAGAGTCAAGCACCCAACTGGATGCAGAAGAAACCGTAAGGTTAGACTCAATAACGAGCATACCTCCAGAAGGACCTTCCTTCTTGTTCTTCAGGGTGGCCAGGTAAGTAGGGCAGTTCCGCTTCCAATGGCCGTCGCTGTTGCAATGGAAACACTTTCCTTTGACCATCGGCCTTTTTCTTCGGTTCTGCCTTCTTCTTCTTTGATCCTTCCACCTTTTGCTTTTTCACAGACTTCTTTTTCTTTCCATAAGACTTTCTTTTGGAAGAAGTCCGTTCCATAGCAAGAACTGAGCCTTTAGAACCTTTCATAGAAAGCTCAGCGGTAACCAGCATATTCATTAACTCGGCCAAGGAATTTTGAAGTTTATGCATGTGGTAATTCATGATGAATTGCCCATATGCATCAGTCAAGGATTGCAGAATAATATCGTTCTGCAGGTCCAAGTCCAACTTCACACCGAGCTTCTCAAGCTCTTCCATGTCCTTGATCATTGTCAGACAGTGATCTTGGACTGACTGCCCATCACGCATCTTAGCCTTAAAAAGTCATTTTGTGACTTGATATTTGGCTGCGCGACTCTGTTCACCAAACATCTCCTGTAGGTGAGCCAACATTTGGCGAGCAGTCCCGATATCTTCATGTTGGCGCTGGAGCTCATCAGACATCGAGCCCAACATGTAATATCTGGCCTTATTATCTTCGTCAATCCATTTTTCCAGAGACGCTCTCTGTTCAATGGATGGACGGGCTGGTAAGGTGGGAGGGTCCTGGTCCAGTAAACATGGGTTAACTTCTCTGAACCCAAAACTAATTTTTGTAGTTCCTGAGCCAATCTTTATAATTGGGTCCAGTCAGTCTATGTGTGTCCAGGATACGTGCCAATGGGTTGGACGCAGACATTTTTCCTGTAGAGAGTCAAAGATTCTAGTTAGATACTTGTAATTTTGACTTGACCAATTTGTTTAGGGATTTTATTTTTAAACAAATTAGCTCCCACTATTTTCTCGGATCCCTACACTCCCTCTGTAGAGATGCGAAAATCTCCACGATTAATGATTTCTAGTGGGTGGTGCGGTCTCACCAACTGACTCATCACCTCACCTAACAGTTATTGGTGATGGGTTAGCCAATGAGTGAACAACTCTTGTTCAATGATTCTCTAATCATGGTGCACCCAAACTTGGTCTCTAATTCATGAATCTCACCGTATCCGAATATTGATCCACTCCTTAGTTAAGTCAGACCCACCATTTGCATAGACTGGGTTCCTAATTGAGTCTCTCACCGTATCCAAAATATTGAGCCCAACTCATCCTCCAGCCCATAGCATCCAATGCCTAATAGACATGGTTGCATCTTCCCGGTGCAACTGAGCCACTGTATCCAGCCGAGAACAATCAACCCCGGGAAGGGCCCGCACATCTACAATGGTGGAAGACCTCAGACTTAATCTTTTCTTAGGGAGAATTGATTCAGGTCTCATTAAACTAGACTTGGCATTAGTCATAACAATTATGACTAACCTAGTGGCATGGGTTAGCTCGGATTATTGACCACCTCAGATCAGAACTGTGTCAACAGATATGGCCAGGTAAGTGAGACCGGTGGAAGGAATATGCCATTAACTCGTACAAGAACGCATTCAGGTCGAGTAGCTTCCAATTAAAAATCAGTCGGTCGTATGTGCCAAACTTACCTTAGACACCAAATTGTTGAGTCAGAACCAATTGGGTTAGCCTACAATCCAGACTCTAACCTCTGAGCCTAATTAGGTCTTGCTTGATCGTGACTCGATCTTGACCCAGACTTAATCCTATTAGGCTGGTCAATTTAAGCATTGTTGATCCCATCTAACCAACTCTTGATTCGGTTTGATCAACCGCTTAGACCTAATTGAGCTACCCAAGCCCGAACCCAGTATTATGAATATGTCTTAGATCTGAAATTCTCAATTTTAGACCTAATTGATATTCCATAAACTTAATTTTTAATTAAGTAGGGTTCATAAACAAAATATGCACAATAAATCCTAGGGTTTCAGGATCTAGGGTTTTGCAGAAAGTAAGTTTTGGGTTTCTGATTAAGGACGAACACGCAGCACCCCTACACATCATAAGAACACCCCATCGAATGGGAAGAGAGGGCCTTTAAACCCTTCTTCGTTCTTATGACCGGACGGCCAAGAGGAACGCCTTAATCAGGAACATGCAATACTACAAAACAGTTTTAGATCTATATCATATATCTCATATATAAATTAGATCTAATCATGGCATATTTTGCATACATCTCATGTATCGAATCATGCATATTTTCAGATCTAAATTATCTCATAATAATCTAAAAAATTATATTTAATTTGATTTTATCAAAATAAACTCTAATCTAGACAACTATGTAGAACTATTCTACAACTAGTCTAGACATGCATCAATCATATCTCATATGATGTTAAAATTAAATAATTTTATTTGCTATTTTTTAGATGTTATTATAACACTTATAATATCAGAAAATAGTAAATAAAAGGATCTAAAATATGATTTAATCAGATTAAATAAAAAACAAGCAAGACTATTCTATAGAACTATTCTATTTTAGAACTAGTCATGCATATTTCCTAATCTTAGATCCAAATCATTTAATTTTAATTTTTTTCTAATTTTAGATCTGATCACATCTCATGTGACATCTGAAATTACTTATTTTCTAATTAAAATAAATTTTAAATTAGATCTAAATAATTTAGAACCTTGGCTCTGATACCAGTTGAAGGAAAATCCTGATTTCCCGATCCAGGTTCATTCAGATCTGATCAGATCAAGAGATATATTTTAAAAATTTTTCTATTTAATCTATATCAAATCTAGGATATTTTAGATCTAATTCTTATTATTTTAATAAATAAAATAAAATAAGGATAAATTAAATCAAATTTAATTTACCTGATTTGGGTAATCCAATTACCCGTTGATGATCCTGTATGCAGCAAAAGGTTCTGGATCTAGCCATGCAAGTGCCTAGCCTCTACCAGTATTCACTCGGGCTTGATCTGAAGATCCTCTTCTTCTCTATCATGTCTCCAAAAATCTGATCTAGATATGATCTGGAGGATCTTCAAAACTCCTTTTGAAGATCAGCAGTCGTCCTTTGCAGCAGTGTAGCCTTCTAGCTTTCAATCGCCTTTCTTTGATCTGAATCACACCAACCAAAAATCCAAAACTCCTTTTGGATGTGGAGAGGAGAGGGAGAAGGTGGTTTGGCATGGAGGAAGAGGGGAGAGGCAGCCTTGGGGTGTGAGAATTGTGATTCCTTTCAATCACTTCCAATCACTATCTGGGTTGGGCGCAGGGTCTTATTTATAGACTGTCTATGATTCAACTTCTCTTCTTCCCAACCAATCATAACTCTTTATGAAATCAGATCTAAATCTGATTGGTGGGAATAGAGTCCCCTGGATTCCTCCTTAAAGGGTGCCTAAGACTAGTCAAAGTTGGTTCTTAGGAGAACTCTAATTGGAATCCAAAAAGGAGATAGAGTCCTTATCCAACAAGGACTCCTAGGCGCCTCCAACTTGGGCACGCGCCTAGGGTGGTGTGCGCTCTCCTCCTTGCCAGGTTCTAGCAGGGGGACAAGCCCCCACCAGCTCTCCAATAGGTGCGTGACATATGGTCAAAAGTCAAAGTGTCAATGGTCAATATTTGACCAGTCAAAGGTAGACTTTTGACCAAAGTCAAAAAACAAGAAATGATAGGTGACCAAAAATGGCAGGTAATGTCTTACAAAATAAGACAACCTTTTCTGACTTGGACAACCTCCAGTCAGACCATATGAAGGTCTCTGATTGAGCACAAACTCCTTTGGCTCAGGCAGGACAACTTATTTATGATAGTAAAAGAAGAACGTTAGGTTCAATCGAGTGCTAGCACGATTTCCTTGAACCTAATTGAATCTCATTCAGATCAATTGAACTGGATCAGTTCAATTGATGATCACCAAATTCAAATCCTTGTTTGTGTGACCCATTTAGGTTCAGTTCTGGATGGTAATGGGATATGTCATGATCTCTATCATCGACATCATCGAAACTCCTTTCGATGGATCAGAACTCTTCTGATTCGAACAGCTAGAATGATCGATCATCTAAATCATTCTAATTGCTCCCCAAAATCTACCAGTGACACCTAGTAGTATATGGTGGCAACCCATCAGAGCTGAATGCGAACCTCTTGGTGCAACTACCTGCATGATTAAGTTCTTCTATCTTGAGCCCCGAACAGATTAGGGTTAAGGTGAACTCATCAAACCCTATTTTCTGTCATTTGATGTAATCATTCGATTCGAGTCCGATGTGAAAATCTAAATAGAAACTCTTTCTATTATTTCACTCTGCCATGGCCATGAACTTCTGGACTTGATTCTCATGATTATCATAGGGCTGCTCCTCTACCACCGAGGTAGATAGATTCCATCTTGATGCCATCCAGTTCCTACAATGAACATGCTATAGCCAACATACACCTCAGGGTTCTGAATGGCTAGGAGACCGAGTAATGGTGTAGTAAAACTATAACACCCTCAAGGTGAACTGCCGATGCACCTCAGGTCAAAGAACCAGACACACTACTGCAGCATCGAGTCAGTCATTGACGAGAAGGTAGACTTCCTAATGACTACTCGAGGTGGTCACGCTCAGTGCCCTCATTCTCTAACAAGTGCCTGTACTCTCACTCTGGTGTCTCCACATCGTAGACCTAAGACTCATCTACTAAAGAGAAGCGATTGTACACCAACCTTCCGGATCAATCACCATCCTCGTGATGATCCTATGGTCAGGAGCATTTTATGAGTTAATAATGATTATTCATGTCTTAAATTTTCAACTCTTGAAAATATGAATTATCATTACCATTAACTCAAAGGATGTATCACAGACACTAAATACACATATGTGATAGAAAATAATCTATTTTATTGATATTAGTCAAAATTATAATTTTGCCCTTAGAAGTGTATTACAAGTGTCAGCCAATTCTAGCTTTTAGGGCACATATATCTAATCGGAAGACTTTAGACTTAATTTTTTCTTAGGGAGATTTGATTTAGATCTCATTAAACTAGACTTAACATAGTCATAATCATTATGACTAACCCAGTGGCATGGGTTAGCTCGGATTATTGACCACCTCAGATTAGGATTGAGCCAACAAATATGGTCAGGTAAGTGAGACCGGTGGAAGGGATATGCCATTAACTCGATAAGAACACATTCGAGTCGAGTAGCTCCCAATTAAAAACTAGTCGGTCGTATCTACCAAACGTACCTTAGACACCGAATTGTTGAGCCAGAACCAATCAAATTAGCCTACAATCCAAACTCTAACCACTGAGCCTAATTAGGTCTTAGCTTGATCGATCACTCACATGACTTGATCTTGACCCAGACTTAATCCTATTAGGCTGGTCAATTTAAGCACTGTTGATCCCATCTAACCAACGTTGATTCGATTTGATCAACCACTTAGACCTAATTAAGCTACCCAAGTCCGAACCCAATTTTATGAATATGTCTTAGATCTAAAATTCTCAATTTTAGACCTAACAAATATTTCATAATCTTAATTCTTAATTAAGTTTAGGATTTACAAACAAAACATGTAAATAAAATTCTAGGATTTCAGGATTTAGGATTTTACAGAAAGTAAGTTCTTAATTTCTGATTAAGGACGAACGTGCAGCATCCCTGCACATCATAAGAACATCCCATCGAATGGGAGGAGAGGGCATTTAAGTTCTACTTTGTTCTTATGATCGGACGGCCAAGGGAAATGCCTTAATCAGAAATATAAATCTATAAAACTAGTTAGATCTACATCATATATCTCATATATAAAAATTGATCTAACTTTATACATGTTTTGCATACATATCATGTATCATATCATGCATATTTTTAGATCTAAATTATCTCATAATTTATCTAAAAAATTAAATTTAAATTGATCACATCAAAATAAATTCTAATCTAGATAATTATGTAGAACTATTCTACAACAAGTCTAAACATGCATTCATCATATCTCATATGATCTAAAAATTAAATAATTTTATTTATTATTTTTTATATCTTATTATAATATTTATAATATCAAAAAATAGTAAATAAATATATTTAAAATTATAACTTAATTAAATTAAATTATGAACATGCAAGACTATGTATAGAATAGTTCTATTTTACAACTAGTCATGCATCTTATAAAACTTAGATCTAAATTATTTAATTTTAATTTTTTTAATTTTAGATCTAATCATATCTCATGTGACATCTAAAATTATCTAATTATTAGATTAAAATTAAAATAAAATTAGATCTAAATAATTTATTAGAATCTGGCTTTGATACTAGTTGAAGGAGAAATCCTGATTTCTCGGGTCAGGTTCGTTCAGATCTGATTGGATCAAGAGAGATATTTCATTTTTTTTTTTAAATTTAGATTATATTTAAGATATTTTAGATTTAATTTTATAGATCTAATAAAATAAAATAAAAAAAATTAAATTTTATTTAATTTTGTATCTTTTGTTGGGTAATCAGATTACCTTGTCATGATCCTGCTGATTGCTTGAAGTTCTGGATCTAGCCACGCAAGCGCCTGGCCTCTACCAATATCCACTCAAACTAGATCTAGAGATCTTCTCCTTCTTTATCATCTCTCTAAATATTAGATCTGGATCTGATTTGGAGGATCTTCAAAACTCCTTTTGAAGATCTGGAATCGTCTCTTGCAGCAGTGCTGTCTTCTTCCTTTCTCGTCACCTTTCTCTTGCCTGGATCGCACCAAACTAGAGCCCAAATCTCCTTGGGCATGGAGAGGAGAGAGAGGACTAGAAGATGGCATGGAAGAGGGAGAGGGGGCAGCCTTGGGGCATAGGCTAAGGGAGAACTTCTGTAAAGCTTGGCGCAGATAGGGTTTATATAGACCTTGCTGCACCATGCAGTGCCACATCATCCCGATCAATCATGTTGCTTCGTGCAATCAGATCTAAATCTATTTGATGGGATGATATTATCTGATCCAATTAGATGAGAGCCCCCTCAAATCATCCTTAGGTGGCACCAAAATTGATCAAAGCTGAGTCTTAGGCGCCTACCTAAGTTGATTCCAAGAAGCAACCTGGAGTCCCATCTATGTGGGACTCCAGGCGTCCCTATCCATGGGCGCATGCCTCCCTAGGAATGCACCTCCTTCTTTTCAATTTTTAGTAAGAGGACAAGCTCCTATCTGCTCTCCTATGGGTGCATGATACATGGACAGATGTCTAGGTGTCAAAGGTCAACGTTTGACCAAAGTCAAAAGACAAGAATTAGCAGGTGATGAAAAATGGTAGGTATTGTCTCAAATTTATCTCATAAATTAAGACAATCATTTTGTAACCTGGACAAGCTCCAGTCAGACTATGTAAAGGTACCTGAGTGAGTACAAACATATTTAGCTCAGTCGAGATAACTTTTAATGATAGTAGAAGAAGAACGTTAGGCTCAATCATGTGCTAGCATAATTTTCTTGAACCTAATTGAATCTTATTCAAATCAATTGAATTAGATTAGTCCAATTGATGATATCCAGATCCAAACCCTTATTTGTGTGATCTAGTTAGGTTTAGTTTTGTATGGTAATGGGATATGTCATGATCTTTATCATCGACATCATCAAAACACCTTTCGATGGATCAGAACTTATTCTGATTCATACAACTAGAATGATCAATCATCCAAATCATTCTAATTGCTCTCAAAATCCACCAGTGACACCTAGCAGTATATGGTGGCAATCCATCAGAACTAAAAATGAACCTCTCGATGCAGCTATCTGTGTGATTAAGTTCTTCTATCCTGAGCTTCGATTAGATTAGGGTTAAGATGAACTTGTCAAATCCTAATTTCCATTATATGATTTAATCATTTGATTCAAGTTCAATGTGAAAATCTTAATAGAAACTCTTTATATTATTTCACTCGACTATGGCCATGGGCTTAAGGATTTGATTCTTATGATCATCATAGGGCTGCTCCTCATCCACCGAGGTAGATAGATTTTCTCTTGGTGCAATCCAATTTCTACAATGAACATACTATAGCCAACATACACCTTAGGATTCTGAATGGCTAGGAGACCGAGTCATGGTGTAGTCAAACTATAACACCCTTAAGGTGAACTGGCGATGCACCTCAGGTCAAAGAACTAGACACACCACTACAGCTTCGAGCCAGTCATCGATGAGAAGGTAGACTTCCTTATGACTGCTCGAGATGGTTACGCTCAGTGCCCTCGTTCTCTAACGAGTACCTGTACTCTCGCTCCAGTGTCTCTACACCGTAGACTCAAGACTTATCTACTATAAAGAAGCGATTATACACCAACCTTTTGGATCAATCACCATCCTCATGATGATCCTACGGTCGGGAGTATTTTATGAGTTAATAATGAAAATTCTTGTCTTAAATTTTCAACTCTTGAAAATAAGAATTATCATTATATTAACTCAAGGGATGTATCACAGATACTAAATACACATTTGTGATAGAAAATAATCTATTTTATTATTTATAGTCAAAATTATAATTTTGCCCCTAGAAGTGTATTACAAGTGTCAATCAATTCTGGCTTCTAGGGCACATATCTCTAACACTTAGGACCTCACAAACTAAGGCCCTAAGTTCCTATGATTAAACCCAATCTTAGGTCAGAATAGAAACCACGTCCTATTCTGTTCGCTGCTCGAGCCGGCTCAACTATGATGTCTTTTGTATGAGCCTGAATTAGTGCTCTCTACTTTGAGCCAGCTATGTCAGGATACGAGTTGGCTTGATTTCTACTCGGACTGGCTCTGATAGGAACTAAGCTTACCCTTCTAGTGTGTCAACCTGATACACTTTTTGGACTTCTGCTAGAGCCGACTTTCAGGATTTAGGCCAGCTCGACTGAAGCATTAGCTGAAGCTCTTTGATGGTTGATTTCATTCACTCTTTGCTCTCTTTCCACTTATTTTCAAGGCTTAAGAGCACCATACCTAAGCTACCAATCTCCACCTTGGTACAACCAAGTCCTTATGAACTCAGCTCTAGCCATCATCCCCATTAGTACCATATAATTATGAAAACTATTCTATGGAAGTACCTTTGTAAGCATATCAGTTGGATTTTCTTTGGTGTAAATCTTCACTAGCTCCACTTCACCATTATCCACTAGCTCTCTAATTTGGTGGTATCTAATATGAATGTGCTTGGTCCTTGCATGATATACAGTTATGTACGAGCAACAAAGCATTCTAACTATCACAATGCATTTGAATTGCATCATATGGGAATCTCACCTTCAACGCCAAGCCCTTCAGCCATAAAGCTTCCTTTGTTGCCTCCGTGATACCAATGTACTCTACTTCGGTAGTAGATAAAGCCATTATCGACTGCAAGCATGATCTCTATGAGACTGGACCTCCATATAGGCTAAATACAAAATCTATCATGGAACAATGAGTGTCCACACCTTCACTAAAATCTACATCCATAGATTCCTCCATTAACCCTCGAGCCTCCTTGGAGATGTTAGGATGTTCCTCAGCACCTTGCCACTAACCATAGCAGATGCCAATCCCAATTGAACCTACCAAGAATTTAAAGAAATCCTTCAATGGTCTCTAGTGCTCCTTGCTAGGCTGAGCCATAAATCTATGTTTGATGTGTGTCCTAGAAGCCAGATTAGTTGACACTTATTAAATACTTTCTAGGGATATTTTCATAATTTTATCTTAAAAAGAATTAAAGGATTATTTATTCTATCACATTGTGTATAAAGTATCCATGATACATCCATTGAGTTAATAGGCAGGATAACACATATTCTCAAGAGTTTAGAATTTAAGGCATGTGTTATCATAATTAACTTATAAATTGCTCTCGATCGTAGGATCATCACGAGGATGGTGATCGATCTGAAAGGTCGATGTACGATCACTTTCTTAGGATAGATGAATCTTGAGTCTATGGTATGGAGACATCGAAGTGAGAGTACAGGTACTCGTTAAAGAATGAGGGCACTGAGCGTGATCACCTCGAGCAATCATAAGAGTGCCTACCTTCTCATCGATGACTAGCTTGACACTACAGCGTGTGTCTGGTTCTTTGATCTGAAGTGCATCGGCAGTTCATCTTGAGGGTGTTATAGTTTGACTATATCATAACTCGATCTCCTAGCCATTTAGAATCCTGAGGTGTATGTTGGCTATAGCATGTTCATTGTAGGAATTGGATCACACTAAGATGGGATCTATCAACCTCGGTAGAGGAGGAGTGATCCTATGATGATCATGAGATCGAGTCCTAAAATTCATGGCTATGGTACTGTGAAATAATAGAAAGGAGTTTCTATTAGGTTTTCACTTTGGATTCAAATCGAATGATTCATTCATATGATGGGTGTTGGGTTTGATGAGTTCACCTTAACCCTAATCCCACCGGGGCCATGATAGAAGAATCCAATTATATAGGTAGCTACATCGAGAGGTTCGCTATTCGATTTTGATGGGTTGCCACCATATACTGCTAAGTATCACTGGTGAATTTTGAGATCAATTAGAATTATCTTGATCATCGATGATTCTAATTGGATGAATCGGAATAGTTTTAGTCCATCAAAAGGTGTTTTGATGATATCGTTGATGAAGATCACGACATGTCCCATTACCATACAGAACTATCCTAATTGAATCTCACAAACAAAAATTTGATTCTGGATGTCATCAATTGAGTTAATCCAGTTCGATTGATTTGGATTAGATCCAATTAGGTTCAAGAAAATCATGCTAGCACATGATTGAACCTAACATTCTCCTTCTGTAGTCTTTTTGAGTTGTCTTGACTGAGCCAAATTGACTTTGACTAACCCAAGAGTCTTGTATGGGTTTATCCTAGTCTAACTGAAACTTGTCTAGATCAGAAAAGTCTTATCCTAACCTGATCTAGGCTTGTCCTAATCCATCAGATGGAAATAGGACAAGACCTGCTAATTTTTGGAACTATTTGGATAAGGCTTATCTAGGAAATCTATAGGAATTTGTCTTGATCTGACTGGATCTTGTCCTAGTCTAATCAAGATTTGTCCTAAATTTTATAAGATGGAAACAAGATAAGGGTTGTCTTTGCCAGATTAGGGCTTGTCCTAAAATCATGAGATGAAATTTGGACAAGCCTCTTCCGAAAATTCTAGATAGATTTTTCTTGATCTAACTGGATTGAGTTCTGGTTTGATCAAGGCTTGCTTTAACTTAATTAGGACTTGACATAAATCCATTGGATGGGACTCAAAAAATATTTGTCCAAAATCTCATGAGATAGGAATAGGACAAGGGTCAAATGTTGACCCAATATGCAAGAAAGAAGAGATATGGCGTGTGCCACCTAGAATTTATCTGAGGGCACATGTCCCCTTGGGATTTATGTGGAGTTTATGAGCACATGCCCCTTTATAGCATGCACATCTGATGGATAATAGAAGGCACCCATTCAAATTAGTTTTTACCGGTCAAAGCATTTGAATTTTATTCAAATATCTAGGAAGATAAGAGTTTGCGCCATCTACTCACCTTATCCTTTATTCCATGCCATATTTTTGAGTTTTGTGCAATAAAATATAGAAAATATGTGGTATGGGGCATGGAGATCATGGAAGAGTCCTTCTGTATGTTAAACTTTGACCTGTTCAAAGTTATATGCGAAGGGACTCTTGACTAGGTCTATAAATTGAGCCCTGTGCAAGCTGTTATGCATAGAAAATTCTCTACGATGAAGCCATGCCAAAATCTCCATCTCCATTCTTTTCTCATCTGATCCTCTCTCTCTTCTCCATGCCTAAGAGTTGGACAAAACCTGCGAGCAAAGATCAAGTTCCATCGGTGCGAAGATCAGCGAGAGATGATGATGTTTGTGAGATGAATGCGTAGCCTTCAGAGTTTATTTTGAAGGCTCTATGGAAAGACATCAGATCTGATCTTTAGAGATTAGATCTAGAAGGAGGAGACTTCTAAATCTGATCTGAGTGGATACTGATAGAGGTCGGATGCGTGCGTGGCTCCATCAGAATCTTGGATCAGTCGTCAGATCATCACAACGGATAAACGATTTACTCGAACAAGTGATAATTATTATCATTATTTTTATTTTTATTTTACTTCTAATTTTAGGTTAATCTAATCAGATTTGAAAACTCTTAGATCTAATCAGATCATAAAAAAAATTTAAAAATTATTTTGCTGCAAATCTAATCCGATCAGATGCATCCTACGGTAGAAAAATCTAGTTTTTCCTTCAACTGGTATCAGAGCCAGATTGCTGCTTCCAGATCTATCTTTAGATTGATCTAAAATTATTTTTATGATTTGATTATTTGATTTTTTGATATTACATAGGATGTAATCAGATCTTTAATCAAAAATTGCATGGTTTATATATATATGTTTGACATAAATAATGCATGTTCTAGTCTAGATCCGTTGTTCTATATCATGATAGTTTTCAAATATATTTTAGATTAGATCTGATTTAATTTTTTATGATTTGATCATTTAAGTTTCAAATATTATATTAGATGTAATCAAATCTAAAATATAAGGTCTAATTTAAAATTTTAATATATGTGATATAGGTAGCATATGTCTAGACTATTTCTCTAGTTTAATCTCATAGCCTAGATCAAAAATTTAATGAAATGTTCATTTAATTTTTTGAAGATTATGTGATTAGATTAGTTAAATTTCAAATATTATATGTGATATAATTAGATCAGAAAGCATGAGATGCATTTAAAAATTTCATATGTATGACATATGCAATGCATGTCTAGACTTGTTCCATAGATCTATGCCATAAGTGGTCTAGATTAAAAATTTTTATGATGAAATCATTTAAAATTTTATTTTCAAATATTACATCAGATGTAATCAAATATGAAATATAAATTTAAATGTTAAATTTGATATATGAGATGTTTGCAAAACATGTATAAATTAAATCTTAAATCATGTAACAGTTATATGCTTTAGATCTAACAGTTTTGTAGTATAGTTCATATTTTTGATTAAGGCATTCCCCTTGGCCATCCGGTCATAAGAGTAAGAAGGGTTTAAAAGCCCTTTCTTTTCATTTGATGGGGTGCTCTTATGGAGTGTAGGGGTGCTGCGCATTTATCCTTAATCAGAAATCGAAAACTTACTTTTCTACAAAACCCTAGATCCTAAAATTTTAGAATTTTTGATATATATTTTGTTATTGAACCCTTGAACTTAATTAAGAATTAAGTTTATGAAAATAATTAGATTTAAAATTATGAATTTTTAGATCTAAGATACCTTCATAAATCATGGGTTTGGGTGTGGGTAGCTCAATTAGGTCTAGCGGTTGATCAAATCAAATCAAGAGTTGATTATGGTGGGATCAAGAGTGCTTAGATTTGACCAGCCTAATAGGATTAAGTTTGGATCAAGGTCGACTCATAGTCATATGTGGTTGATCAAGTTAAGACCTAATTTGATTTCGCGGTTCGAGCTTGGATTGTAAGCTAACCCGATCAGTTCTGGTCAGACAAGTTAGTGTCTAAGGTAAGTCTGACAAATATGACCAGTGATCTTTAATTGAAAGTGACTTGATCTGAATGCATTCATGGTGAGTTAATGGCATATTCCTCCCACTGATCTCACTTGCCTGGCCGATTAAGTCAACCCAGTTCTGGTTTGAGGTGGCTAACGATTTGAGTTAACCTATGCCACTAGGTTAGTCATAAATGTTATGACTAGTTGAGTCTAAGAGACCAAATCAAATCTTCCTAAGAAATTATTAAGTCATAGGTCTTCCACCATTATAGATGTGTAGGTTTTTTTCAGGGTTGATTATTCTCGGCTAGATACAGTGGTTCAGTTGCACCGAAAAGATGCAACCATATCTATTAGGCATTGGATGCTATAGATTGGAGGATGGGTTGGGCTCAATACTCCGGATACAGTGAGGGATCCAATCAGAAATTGAATTTGTGCAAATGATGGATTTGACTTAACTAAGGAGTGGAGCAATATTCTAGGCACGATGAGCTTCATGAAATAGAGACCAGATTTGGGTGCACCAAGTTTAGAGAAATATTGGACAAGAGTTGTCCACTCATTGATTGTTCCATCATCAATAACTATTAGGTGAGGTGGTGAGCCAGTCGGTGGGACCGCACCATCCACTAGAAAGCAATGATTGCAAAGATTTTTGCATCTTTGCCAAGAAAGTATAGGGATCCAAGAAAATAGTGGGAGCCTAATTTGTTTAAAAATGAAGCCTCTAAACAAATTGCTTGAGTCAAATTACAAGTATAACTAGAAACTTTGACTTTCTACAGAAAAATGTCTGCATCAAAACCCCTAGCTCGAATCCTAGATACCCACAAGTTGACCAGACCAATTTATAAGGATTGGCTAAAGAACTTCAAAATTATTTTGGGTTCAAAAAAGTTGACCTATGTATTGGACCAGGACCTCCCCTTTACCAGCCTATCCGACTGCTGATCTGAGAACGTCTCATGAGGAGTGGTCTGATGATCATAACAAAATAAGGTGCCATATGTTGGGCTTAATGTTAGATGAATTGCAGCACCAACATGAAGACATCAGGACTGCTTGCCAAACGTTGGCATACCTACAAGAGTTGTTCAGTGAATAGAGTTGCGCAATATGTTATCAAGTCTCTAGAAGACTATTTAAGGCGTAGATGCGTGATGGGTAGTCGGTCAAAGATCATTGCCTAACAATGTTCAAGGACCTAGAAGAGCTTGAGAAGCTCGATGTCTTGATGGACAAGGAACTACAGATTGATGTGATCCTACAGTCCTTGATTGATTCGTATGGTTAGTTCATTATGAACTTCCATATGAATTAGCTCCTGTGCACCTTGGTCAAGTTAATGAACATGCTGGTTACTATTGAGCAAAATTTGAAGAGTTCAAAGGACTCAGTTCTGGCTTTGGAGCAGACTTCTTCTAAGAGAGTCTTTTGGAAAGAAGAAGAAGTCTGCGAATAAATAGAAAATAGAAGGAGAAAAGAAAGGTGAGCTGAAAAAAAAGGCCACGAAGAAGGAAAAGTGTTTCCACTGCAACTCCGATGCCCATTGGAAGTGGGACTTCCCTGCATACCTGATTAGCCTGAAGAATAAGCAGAAAGAAGGACCTTCTGAAGGAATGCTCATCATTGAGTCTGTCGAGCAAAATGTGAATGCCATAAGATCAAAATGTTCTAGAGATAGTGTTAATGAACGGTACCTATGGCACCTTAGGCTAGGTCATATAGATGAAGATAGGATTAATAAATTAGAAAAATTTGGACTAATGGGTCTGTTGACTTTCGAGTCATATCCGATTTATGAATCATGCCTTCAAGGCAAAATGACCAAGCTTCCTTTGTGGGACATGGGAAAGGGCCACAAACCTTTTTGCCCTAGTACATATAGATGTATGCAGCCCATTTGATGTGTCGATCAGAGATAATTATGTCTACTTTATTATCTTTATCGATAATCTTTCTCGATACAGATATGTGTACTTGATATGATATAAGTCTGAAGCCATTGAAAAGTTCAAAAAATTCAGACATGAAGTAGAAAAGCAAACCAAAAAGTCCATTAAGATTCTTCGATCAGATCGAGGAGGTGAATATCTTAGTTGAAAATTTTTGGACTATCTCAAGCATAATGGTATAGTCTCATAAAGGACTTCGCCTGGAATGCCTCAACCTAACGAGGTTTCAAAATGGAGAAAACAGACCCTATTAGATATGATCCGTCCATGATGAGCTTCACGGATCTTTCTGAGTTTCTTTAGAGACATAGTTTAATATGATTCCATCTAAAAATGTTCCTACCATACCATATGAGATATGGCATGGTAAGAAGCCAAGTTGAGTCATCTCAGAATTGGGGTTGTCCGACGGTGGACAAGTTAGAGTCTAGATCCCTTAGAGCTCGATTTATTGGATATCCTAAAAAATTATTAGGGTATTACTTCTATCTTTCAAAAAATTATAATGTGATTGTGGGTTGACACACCATTTTTGAAAATAGTTTGTTCAAGATGGTGGCATCAGAAGATAGATTAGGTTCAAGAAGAAAGTCTCCAAAGAGCAACCAGCCAAAGAACCTCAGGAACCCAGTTAGTCTAAGCCAATCCATAATTCATTGCCTTCTCCACCTCGTAGGTCAAATAGGATTTCTCATCCTCCTAAAAGTACTTTGGTACTATTTAGAGGATATAAAGAAAATGTTCCTCATGAAAAATAGGGTTCATGGTGATGATCCCAGAATCTATGATGAGGGGATATCAGATATCGACTCCAAGAATTGATAAGAGATAATGAAGTCAAAGATTGACTTGATGCACTCAAACTAAATATGGATCTTGGTAGATCCACCTAAAGGTATAGTACCTATTGGATATAAATAGATCTTCAAGAGAAAGATATGTGCAGATGAGAATGTAGAGACATTCAAGGCTAGGCTAGTGGTGAAAGTGTATTAGGTTACCTTCTCGTCAATGGCCATCCATTCGCACATTGCTTGCCATTGTAGTATATTTCAATTACGAAATATGGCAGATGGATGTGATAACGGAGTTCATAATTGGATATCTTGAGAAAGATATTTATATGGAACAATCATTTATTTTCACATCCAGTGATGGTGATCACAAAGGTCTACAAGCTACAAAGGTCCATCTATGGACTTAAGCAAGCATCTCGGAGTTGGAATGCTTGATGTAATCAAATCATTTGGTTTAATCAAGAATGAGGAGAAATCAAGTGTGTTCAAGAAGGTTAGTAGGAGCGTTGTTATCTTCCTCATATTATATGTGGATAATATCCTCCTGATTGGGAATGATATTCCCATGCTGACATAGGTCAAAGTATGGTTATCTAAGGAATTTTCTATGGCAGACCTAGGTAAGGCATCCTTCATTTTTGTTTTTAAGGTCTATAGGGATAGACTAAAGAGGATGCTGGGTTTTTCATATAAAGGAGGTGCTGAAGAGGTTCAGCATGGTGAACTCCAGATCCAGGAATATGCAGACTCAGACTTTATGTTTGATAAAAATGATCAAAAGTTGAAGTCTAAAAGTTTGTTCCTGTGCACTGGTGGTACTGTAAGTTGGAAGAGTTCCAAGAAGATGGTTTCACCTAATCCATGATTACCTTGAAAAGGATACATCGAGGTCAAGAGAGTCAACACCACAGACAATGCGACTGATCCATTGATAAAGCCTTTAGGCTAGCAGAAGATCCAAGTCTATCTTCAGAAGATGGGACATAGATTTATAGCCAATTGGCTTTAGGTCAAGTAGGAGTTTGTTAGATGTGTGTCCTAGAAGCCAGATTAGCTAACACTTATTAAATACTTTTTAGGAGCAATTTCATAATTTTGATTTAAAAAGAATTAAAGGATTATTTATTCTATCATATTGTGTATAAAGGGTTTGTGATACATCCATTGAGTTAATAGTCATGATAACACATATTTTCAAGAGTTGAAAATTTAAGACATGTGTTATCATAATTAACTCATAAATTGCTTTCGATCATAGAATTATCATGAGGATGGTGATCGATCTGAAAGATCGATGTATGATCGCTTTCTCAGGATAGATAGTCTTGAGTCTATGGTATGGAGATACCAGAGCAAGAGTACAGGTACTCGTTAGAGAACAAGAGCACTGAGCATGACTACCTCGAGCAATCATAAGGGAGCCTACCTTTTCGTCGATGACTAGGTCGATGCTGCAACATGTATCTGATTCTTTAATCTGAGGTGAATCAGCAGTTCACCTTGAGGGTGTTCTAGTTTGACTACACCATAACTCGGTCTCCTAGCCATTCGAAATATTGAGGTGTATGTTGGCTATATCATGTTCATTGTAGGAATTGGATCGCACCAAGATGGGATCTATCAACCTCGATAGAGGAGGAGTGATCCTATGATGATCATGAGATCGAGTCCTAAAATCCATGGCCATGGTAGGGTGAAATATAGAAAGGAGTTTCTATTAGGGTTTTACTTTAGACTTGAATCAAATGATTCATTCATATTATGGGTGTTGGGTTTGACGAGTTCACCTTAACCCTAATCCCATCGAGGCTCATGATAGAAGAATCTAATCACATAGGTAGCTGCATCAAGAGGTTTGCTATTCGATTTTGATGAGTTGCCATCATATACTGCTAGGTATCACTGATTGATTTTGGGATCAATTAGAATTGTCTTGATGATCGATGATTCTAATTGGATGAATCGCAAGAATTCTAGTCCATCAAAAGATGTTTCGATGATGTCGTTGATGGAGATCAGGATATATCCCATTACCATATAGAACTGAACCTAACTGGATCACACAAATAAGGATTTGGATCTAAATGTTATCAACTGAGCTAACTCAGTTTGATTGATTTGGATTAGATCCAATTAGGTTCAAGAAAATCATGCTAGCACACGTTGAACCTAACATTCTCCTTCTGTAGTCTTTCTGAGTCATCTTGACTGAGACAAATTGGATTTGGCTCACCCAGAAGTCTTGTATAGGTTTGTCCTAGTCTGACTGAAACTTGTCCAAGTCAGAAAAGTCTTGTCCTAACCTGATCTAGGCATGTCCTAATCCATCAGATGGAAATAGGACAAGACCTGCTAATTTGTGAAACTATTTGGACAAGGCTTATCCAAAAACTCTGTAAAAATTTATCTTAATCTGGCTGGACCTTGTCCTGGCCTGATCAAGACTTGTCTTAAATTCCATAAGATGAGAACAAAATAAGAATTGTCTTTGCCAGATTAGGGCTTGTCCTAAAATCATGAGATGAAATTTGGACAAGCCTCTTTCAAAAATTCTAGATGGATTTTTCTTGATCTGACTAGACCAAGTCCTAGTCTAATCAAGGCTTATTCTGACTTGATTAGGACTTGATATAAATCCACTGGATGGAACTTGAAAAATATTTGTTCAAAATTTCATGAGATGAAAACAGGACAAGGATCAAATGTTGACCCAGTATGCAAGAAAGAAGAGATATGGCATGCACCCCCTAGAATTTATCTGAGGGTGCATGTCCCCTTGGGATTTATGTGGAGTTTGTGAGCACACACCCCTTTATGGCATGCGCATCTGATGGATAAGAAAAAGCACCAACTCAAATCAGTTTTGACTGGTCAAAGCATTTGAATTTGATTCAAATGTCTAGGGAGATAAGAGTTTGTGCCATCTACTCATCTTATCCTTTATTCCATGCTATATTTTTGAGTTTTGTGTGACAAAATATAGAAAATATATGGTGTGGGGCATGGAGATTATGGAAGAGTCCTTTTGCATGTTAAACTTTGACCTATTCAAAGTTATATGCGAAGGGACTCTTGATTAGGTCTATAAATAGGGCTCCTCATAAGCTATTGTGCATAGAAAATTCTCAACAATGAAGCCCTACCAAAATCTCCATCTCCATGCCTCCCTCATCTGATCCTCTCCCTCTTCTCCATGCCTAAGAGTTAGGCAAAACTTGCGAGCATAGATCAAGTTCCATCGGTGCGAAGATCAGCGAGAGACGACGATGTTCGTGAGATGAATGTGCAGCCTTCGGAGTTTATTTTGAAAGCTCTATGAGAAGACATCAGATTTGATCTTTGAAGATCAGATCTAGAAGGAGGAGACTTGCAGATCTGATCTGAGTGGATATCGATAGAGGTCGGGCACATGCGCGGCTCAATCAGAACCTCGAATTAGTCGTCAGATCATCATAATGGATAAACGGTTTACCCGATCAGGTGATAATTATTATCACTATTTTTATTTTTATTTTATTTATAATTTTAGATCAATATAATCAAATCTGAGAACTCTTCGATCTGATCAGATTATAAAAAAAATTTAAAAATTATTTTGCTACAAATCTGATCCGATCAGATGCATCCTACAGCAGGAAAACCTAGTTTTTTCTTCAACCTACTCACCTGACTTACTACATGGGCTATGTCTAGCCTACAACATACCATAGTGTTGATCCTATGATTGATTTTGATGGTCATAAAATATTGAGTAAAAATATTATTAATCATGTGTTTCAAGATTGAATATAGGATTTTTCAAATGCTCATATTAAAGAAATTATCTTTGGAAGAAATCCTCTCAAGATGTCAAGCCAAAGTACTTAAAAGAAAAAGGTTTTATAAATTTAGATGGCTCATTATAAAGAAAATGAAAGAGAAAGAAATAAATATTATTTGAAAGATTTAAGATCAAGAAATTTAAGTTTGGAAGGTCAAACAATAAAGAAAAATAAAGTTGAAAAGTTGACCCACCCAAGAATAGAGCAAGCTCTAGTATGAAATAAGATTGATTCTTTGATTTGATATGCAGTTGAGCCAGCTTGATTTGAATCTGAGCCAGCTCTCTCAGGATGGCAAAAAATATCTTTTTCTATTCTAATGTTTGAGTCAGCTCGATTTGGATCCAAGCTAGCTCTCTCGGAATGATAGAAAATTAAACTTTTAAGTTTCGTAGTTTGAGCCAGCTCGAGATAGAATCAAGTCATCTCTATTAGCTCGAGCCAGCTCGACGCTAGATTCGAGCTAGCTTGACGGTGTCTGATAGGCATAATGGCTAATTCTGCAAAAGCCTGTCTTCGTCTAGAAAAAGTTTCCAACGACTATTTTTTGTCTCCAACAGCTATAAATGGCTAGAAATGAGTTCAAAGGCCATAGAACTTATGGAAAATAAAAGGGAGACTCAAAAGAAGAAAGGAAATAGAGTGAACAAGTGAAAAACTTTCAGATTTGAGTGAGGTCATTGAATATTCTTAAAAAAGAAGAAAAGAGAGGAATAAGTGCATAGTTTTTAGAGGACTTTCAAGAGTGATCTTCTCCAACATTCTCAACATCCTTTCAAGCACTAATTGAAGAGAAGTGAAGCATCACAAGAGCAATCCTTCAGCATCTTTTTCAAGCTTCAAAAGAATTTTTATTTTCTATTTCTTTTATGCTGAAATTGTATTTTATTTTCTTTACAAGTTTCTTTGGAGAAAAGAAACTTGGAATTTAGGCTAGTCCAAGTCCGTAATTGGATATTGTAGATTTTGGTTGGTGATCCCAAAAAATCAACTAGGTTGATAGTGAGCCCGAAAATCTATCGATATAAGATTTTGATTGGTGATCCCAAAAAATCAATGAGGTATGTTTGTGAGCTTGAAAAAATAAATACACTGTAATCAGTGGGATTATAGTAAAATTTTCAAGAGAAACTTGGTAAGTGGATTAGGTGTGGGTTGTACTGAACTACTATAAAATTTTTGTGTGTTTATATTATGCCTTATCTAGTTTATTTTTTCTTACATTCAATTCTTACTTGCTTAGTTTTAATTCTTGAATTGTAATCTTTATATTATATTTTTGTTGCTTTATTGTATGCACTTTACCAACACTTAAGTTAACCTAATTAATTGCATATACTTATTTAGATTTTAAATTTGGTTAAAATTTTATAAGAACTCAATTCACCCTCCTCTTGGGATGCTATCTTTGGACAATAATTGGTATCAGAGCAGGTGCTCTATTATTAGTTGTTGACTTGATGGTTAAGAGCCAAAGATTTTGGCAATCCAAATGGAATCTATTTTTAATCAAGGTCATTCCACAGACAAACCCCTAATGCTTAATGGATTTAATTATAATTATTGGAAGGCTAGGATGAAAATATTTATATAAGTACATGACTATAATTTATGGAGGATTATTATTGATGGCCCACACACATACAATATATTGATCGGTGATGAAGAAACAATCCAACTAAATGCTAAGGCCATGAATATGCTTTATTGTTCTCTAGATATTAATGAATTTAATATATTTTTCACATGTTTTTTAGTTAAATAATTTTGGAAGAAATTGAAAACTACTTTTGAGAGAGCAAATTAAAGAAAAATATCAAGCTTTCAAAAAGAAAAGGAAGCTCATCCCAACCTATGCCTCATGACTCATGAGGATGAAAAGAAGAAAAAGAAGAAGAAACAAAGAAGAAAGAAAGCAATAGTTAAGGGGGAGCAAGTCAAAGAAAAGCTAAATGAGAAAGAGAAAAAAAGTGCTATAAATTCTTGTCTTCTGGCTAATGATGATGAGGTAAACATTAATAACTCCTTCGAGTTTACTTTTGATGAGTTATTTGAAGCTTTTAATGAATTAATGGATGAATTTAAAAATTTAAGACTGAAAAATAAAGAGCTTAAAAGATCAAATCTTCTTCTAGCTAATGAAAAGAATAATCTTTTGAGTGAAAAAGAAGATCTTTTGAAAGAAATAAATTCTTTGGCTAAGAAAAAAGAATGTATTTTTTAAAACTAAAAAATCTTTAGTTGAAGAAAATACTAAGTTGAAAGAGGAATTTAAAAAATCAAAACTTTATATTGAAGAGAAAGAAAAATTGTTAGAAGAAAAGAAATCTCTTATGGAAGAAAATAAAAAATTGAAAAAAGATATTGAAAACTTAAAGCTCATGCTTAAAAAACTTACTATTGGATCTCAAAAGTTTCAAGCAATTTTAAATAATTAAAAGGCTATTTTTGATAAAGCAGGAATTGGTTATAATTTATTAAGAAAATAAAAATTTATCAAAAATATGTTTAGCAAAGCTTCATTTGAAAATTACACAATTACATATTTCAAATATAATAAAGTTGGCCACAAAATTTCTAAATGCAATACCAAAAGAATCGGTCAAATATTAAGTAAGCAAATATGAATTTCAAAAAAAACCATAAGCTCTAACCTAAATGGACTTAAGATGACTTAGATACCAAAAATTAGAAAATAATTTAACAGGTATACCAAGCATCAAATGAAGCAAAAGAAGCTAACTTTTATGGATGGATAGCTTGGACTTAAGAAAATGGATGATGATGTTTGGTAAAAATAAAATATTTCTCTCATCATTCCATTATTAATTACTATAATTATGAAGTATATTTGCTTGATTTTCATGAGTTATTACTATTTATAATGATCATACTCTATGATTTAAATGTTTGGATATATTAATTTTACTTTAATTTTTAAATCTATGTACTCTTATCTATGTTTCATGTTGATTTTTATAAGCATAAGTTTTACTTTAAATTCAGCATGCTCCTCTAACTCCTTATATGATATTTTAATTTGAAAAACTTAAATTGAAATAAACATGAATGTATAAGGATCCTTTTGATTGTAAAACTTATAAATCAGATAAATTTTTAACATTCCCCCCGTAAGATGCTAAATTATCAAAATTTTTCTAAATTTTGCATTACCTAAGTACTTGAAAATAAGACATTCAATTAATATAAGATCAAGTGCTTGAAGTATTGATTTGCATTGCATCATAGGTTGAACCCCTAAGAATTTAAAATTTTCTAGTTGAACTAAACTCATACAGCCTTTATCTTGTTTTTTCTTAACCTAATTTTGATTTAATCTCATTTGATTTGATTGATTATCATACCTCCAATTGATTGATTTTTGATCTCAAAAATCAATATGAATACTTTCTTGATCATTGATTTGATTGTATTTTCTTATCTTTAAAGAAAATTTATTGATAAATATTCATACTTTATTTCAATTGATTAATTTTAAAAATTAAATTTAAAAAATATTCTTTTTGAATTTTTAAAGTTGATATCAAGCAAAATATTTTAAGAAAGTTATCATTTATCTTTAAAGCAAAATATTTAAAGAAAATTTTAATTTTAATTAATTAGTATCAAATAGATTACTATTTATCCTGTATTTGATTGATTTATCATTCTAAATCCTTAAAACTATTTGATTTGAATCGATTCACCTTTATTATTTCAAAACTAAAATGATTGGTATTAAACTAAACTTGGAAGATTTTAACTCTGACAAAATAAATTTGATTATTATAGAGAAATAAATTTAACAAATGTTCCTTTTAAATATTTAATTGGTATCAAGAATTTTTTTTAAAAAATTATCAATTGATTTAAATTTTAAAGCAACTAGTATCATTATTCTCATAATTGGTATCAAATGGTTTGTTGTTGCCTTAAATTTCATCACTTTATCTTTTGGCAAAAAGAGAAGAATATTTTATCTTAAATTTAATTTTGCATAGTTAACAGGATATTATTTAAGATAAATTCAAAAAATTTTATATATTTTCTAAACTTAATTAAGTGATATCTTTTAAGAAAAGAAAGATCTAAATTTACATAAAAAATCTCTCTATGACTTATTTTGCATGATCCATTGGTATCAATTAAGAAGGATTTATCAGAACAATCTGATCTAAATTTAATTAATTTATCTTTTTGATCAAAAACTTTAATAATTGGTATCAAATAGACCACTCTTGTCTTGCACTTTATTGCATTAGTTTTGGTAAAAGAAATTAAATATTATATCTTAAATTTATTTTGTATTGATATACTCTTGATGTGACACCATTTTAGATAAATTTAAAAAATATATACTTCTTTTGAACTTGATGGATTGATACCTCTTAAAGAGAAAGAAAAGATATTTTCTGAAAAATTGAACATATCTTATGCTTGTTTTGATACTCAAAATCCTTAATAGTAAAAAGCTCTATCCCTTTTGAATTTTTAAAGCTCAAAGCATTTTTCTATCTAAGTTTAAGAAAATATTTTTGCATCCATATCTTTGAAAATGGGAAGAATTGTAATTAGATTTATATTATTAAAAAAATAACTAAAACATACTTTTTGAAACTAGCCAATTTTAATTTGAATTTAAAAAAAATTATAAAATCTAAATTCAAGTTAAATTTAAAAAATATGAAAAGAAAATAATAAAGAAGAAAATGTGCTTAATTTTAAAATAGCTTTGATTGCAAAAGTAAGGAAAAAAATTAAAAAATAAATAATTATTTAATTAAAAAGATCTTTGAAATTGAAAACACCTTTTAAATTTAGAAAATTCAAATTTAATAGTTAAATTCATCTTAAATATGCTTGATTTGAAAGAAAAATGGAGAGAAAAGTTGAAAGATAAAATAATCTAGCTATACTTATGAAAAATAGGAGGAGAAATGCTTTTTATCTTGATTTGATTAAAAATTTTAATTAATCTACATTGAAAAAAATAAATTTTAATCTTAAATTCTTAATCAATTACTTTAAGATCTTCTTAAATTGAACTTTCATAAATTTATTCAATTCGATATGCATGATTTGGTAGCCTAATCATTCTTGATAATTAATTAAACTTAAATTAAATTTGAAATATAATCTTACTCCAAGAATTGATTTTGATATATATTTCTAATTTTAAAACTTATTTAAAAATTTGAATATAATAAAGAACTTTTAATGTTCTTTGAAAATCCTTATAAAATCATTTATATCAAAGTAATTGTTTACTCAAGAAAAAAATTTAAAAAAGTAATTCTTATTTGGTTTGATACTATTATGAATTTACTCGATACATTCTTGATACATGTCTTTTCTGAATTTAAATGATGAATTTTATTAAGAAAAGAAAAGATTAAATATTGATGTCCATACTATGCTTAATTTCGTGTTCAAATATTTTGAAAAGTGCTATTTCTTTTAAATGTTACAAGTGCATATTTAAAAATCTAATTAAAAAAATCATATTTATTCAAAAAGAGGGAGAGCCTTTGATATTTGAATTCAAACCAATTTTTGAAAAGAAAAAAATATTTTAAGCATATTTTGAGTCAAAAGATAAGTTTTCAAAGGAGAGAGGATTCATTTAAATTGATTTTCTAAATTTGATACATCTCTCATTTTGATACATTCTTATATATTATTGATTTTGATGATTTTTTCAACCTTCCCATGAGCTTTTTCATGCTGTCAAAAAGGAGGAGAGGAATGTTAAGTATATGCTTAACGAATTAATTCTTAAGATGCTTATTAATTTGATGCTTTAAATCTTAATGCTTATTGATTTGAATTGAGAGATTAATTTGAAATGAGTATATGAAATATGTGTAATAAACTAAATATGTGCAATGAACTAAAGACTATTTAAGAATATTCATGAAGTGTGCATTTATGTTTTCGATCTAGTACTTCATGATACATATTGGATTGAAATACATTATTTATTTTTATTGCATATATATTTAAAATTTTATCGTTATCAAAAAAGAAAAGATTATTGATCCTATGATTGATTTTGATAATCATAAAATATTGAGTAAAAATTTTATTAATCATATATTTTAAGATTGAATATAGGATTTCTCAAATACTCACATTAAAAAAAATATCTTTGGAAGAAATTCTCTTAAAATGTCAAGCCAAAGCACTTAAAAGAAAAAATTTTCATAAATTTAGATGGATCATTATAAACAAAATGAAAGAGGAAGAAATAAATATTATTTGAAAGATTTAGGACTAAAAAATTCGAGTTTGAAAGATCAAATAATGAAGAAAAATGATGTTGAAAAGTTTAGAGCTGACCCACTTAAAAACAGAGCAAGCTCTGGCATGAAATAGGATTGATATTTTGATTTAGCATGCAGCCAAGTCGGCTCGATTTGGATCCGAGCTAGCTCTCTCAGAATGATAGAAAAGATGTTTTTCTATTCTGTTGTTCGAGCCAGCTGGATTTGGATATGAGCTAGTTCTCTTAGGATAATAGAAAACTGAATTCAAATCCAGCTGGCTCGAACAACAGAATAGAAAATAAGTTCTATGGCCTTTGAATTCAAGTTCTATGGCCTTTGAATTTATCAAACTTATTTCTAGCCGTTTATAGTTTGAGCCAGCTCGAGATAGAATCAAGCCAGCTCTATCAGCTTGAGCCAACTTGAAGTCAGATCCGAGCTAGCTCGATGGTGTCTACGGGTAGTTCTATAGAAGCCTGTCTTCACCTAGAAAAGTTTTTAATGGCTATTTTTTGTCTCCAACAGCTATAAACAGCTAGAAATAAGTTCAAAGGCCATAGAACTTGTAGAAAATAAAAGAGAGACATAAGAGAAGAAAAAAAATAGAGGGAACAAGTGAAAAACTTTCAGATTTGAGTGAGGTCATTGAATATTCTTGAGAAAGAAGAAAAGAGAGGAATAAGTGCATAGTTTTTAAAGAATTTTCAAGAGTGATCTTCTCCAACATTCTTAACATCCTCTTAAGCACTAATTGAAGAGAAGTGAAGCATCACAAAAGCAATCCTTCAACATCTTGTTCAAGCTTCAAAAGAGTTTTTATTTACTATTTCTTTTGTGCTGAAATTGTATTTTGTTTTCTGTACAAATTTTTTTGGGGGAAAGAAACTTGGGGTTTAGGCCGGTCCAAGCCCATAATTGGACATTGTAGATTTTGGTTAGTGATTCCAAAAAATTAACTAGATTGATAGTAAGCCTAGAAAATTATCGATGTAAGATTTTGGTTGGTGATCCCAGAAAATCAACTGAGTTTATTTGTGAGCTCGGAAAAACAAACACATTGTAATCAGTGGGATTATAATTAAATTCTCAAGAAATGCTTGGGGAGTGGATGTAGGTGCGGGTTGCACTGAGTTGCTATAAAGTTCTTGTATGTTGGTGTTGTGCCTTGTCTAGCTTATTTTTTCTTACATTCAATTCTTGCTTGCTTAGTTTTAATTCTTGAATTGCAATCTTTATATTATATTCCTGTTGCTTCATTGTATGTACTTTACCAACACTTAAGTTAACTTAATTAATTGCATATACTTATTTAAATTTTAAATTTGGTTAAAATTTTATAAGAATCCAATTCATCCCCTCTTGAATTGCTACCTCTGGGCAACACAGAGTACATAATGCTTCCCACACCAGTAGCATATGGAACCTTTTCCATCTCTTGAACCTCCATCTCAGTCTGTGTTGACATGGTCTTAGAGAGTCTAACATGCCTGGCAAGTAGCAGCTCTGCCTATTTGGCCTTCTTCATTCCAAATCTCTCTAAGATCTTCTTGATATATCCTCCCTGAGATAGATGTAGCAGCTTCTTGGTTCTATCTCTGACAATTTTCATACCCAGGATCTTCTTCACAGGCCCTAAGTTGTTTATCTCAAACTCATGAGACAAAGCTTCTTTCAACTCCTGCACAACCTCCTTGCTCTTGCATGCTACCAGTATGTCATCTACATACAAGAGTAGGTGTAATCAAGATCCATCTTTCAGAGACCTCACATATACACATGGGTTATGATCACATCTACAAAGGCCAATACTTCTCACATATGTGTCAAATCGCTTATACCACTATCTAAAAGACTGCTTCAACCTATATAATGATTTCTTCAATAAACAGACCTCTTTCTCTGACCCAGGCTCTCTGAAGCCCTATGGCCGCTCCATGTATATATTTTTCTCCAAATCCCCATGGAGGAATGTTGTCTTAATGTTCATTTGCTCTAGCTCTATGTCATGAGCAGCAACTATGCTCAACATCATGCTAATGGACGTGTCTGACAATTGGAGAGAAGACCTCTGAGTAATAAATCCCTTCTCTTTATGAGTATCCTTTAGCTACCAGTCTAGTCTTGTACCTCACTTCACCTTACTTTGAAGGTGCTTCTTTTCTGGTGAAAACCCATTTGGAGCCAACGAATCGAGCATCATTCGGTAGATCCACTAGCTGCTATGTTTGGTTCTTCCTGAGAGACTCCATCTCCTCCATCATAGCTTACATCCATGATTTATGATCCAAACTTTCCATGGCCTCCTCAAAGCTCTCTGGATCTCCATTAGCAGTGATGAGAGTATATGAGATAGTTTCATCAATGCTATATCATACCGATTTGTAAATAGTGCGCTTCAGCTTATACAATGCTACTCCTCTTGCGGTATCCTATAAGTTTGCTGCCTGTGGCTGCGTTTGCACCTCTTCCAGGATAGATTGCTCTCTTTGCTAAACCTCCATAGATTCATCACCATGCTAGCCTAACTCCACCTCAAACTGAACATGACCTGAGGTTGATGTTGAGGGCAAATCACCTGTATCCGAGAACTATCCCATGCTATCCTGTGTTGTCTTGACAACTTTATCTGCACTTTCCAGCTTCAACACGATGCTTTTCTCATCAAATATCACATTTTGATTGATGATACTCCTATGAGATTGTGAATCCTACAGCAAGAAATCCTTCACACCTCATGGAAATCTGATGAATACCATCTTCTATGACTTTGGATCTAACTTGCTCCTATCGGCTTCTTCTATCAAAGCATATGCAGGATAGCCGAACACCTTCAGGTGGCCTAGCTCCACCTTCTTTCCACTCCAGATAGCTTCTAGAAGTTCTCCATTCAATTTTCTATGGAGAGTCCTGTTAACAAGAAAACAAGAATAAGTAAGAGCATTACCCCAAAAGGATTTAGATAGTGATGCCTGTAGCCTCAAGCTCTTGACCTTCTCCATCAGTGTCTGATTCATCCTCTCCACGATACCATTCTGTTGAGGGATTATTTTCACTGTGTAATGGCATTTTATACCATTTTCCTCATAGTATCTTCTGAATGCTAGGCTGGTGTATTCTCCTCTATTATCAGGCCTTAAACACTTCACTGGCTGCCTTGTCTTCTTCTTCACCTCAGCTTTCCAGATTTTAAATTAGGCAAAAATATCTATTTTTTTCTTGATCAAATATACCCATACCTTTCTGAAGAAGTCATCTATAAAGATGACAAAATATCTTGCTCCACCTCGAGATGAAATAGGTGCCGGTCCCCATACGTCCAAGTGAACTAGCTCCAAAATAGCTTTACTTCACTTGGTACTACTGGCAAATGTAACTCTATGCTATTTGCCATAGATACAAGGCTCACATAGGTCACTCCTTCTTTTCTGAGTGCTAGAATCTGACCTCTCCTACTCAACTCTGTGAGCCCCCTGTCACTTAAGTGACCCATACAATAGTGCCACAGCTTATAGGTTAGCTATTCCTCCTATGCTGCTAAAGATACCTCTGCATCATCTATAACCACCGAGCCCTCCATCCTGTATAGGTTGTTGCTCAGTCTTCTTCATTTCATCACTACTAATGAACCCTTAGAATTCCTCAAACACTTGCTACCTGGCTGACAACTGAAAGCATACTCCTGTCCTTCCAACTAGTCTAGGGATATCAAGTTCTTCTTTAGTTCTAGTAAATGCTTCACATTACTGAGTGTTCATATTGATGGAAAATATGCAGGGTTTCATGCTTGAATTTTAAAATATTTTTGAAATTAAACATAGTGAAAGATATAGATTAAACTATTTAATCTATAAAAGTATGTAATCTAGTTACTAAACACTACATCTAGGACCTATAACATGTCATAATGCATGCATAAATCTAAAAATAAATATTTTGGTATTGATCAAATCAATACCATAGATCTAGAATAGTTCTAGATCTTGATCCTAAATCGCATCTAGGTCAAGAAAAGATCAGATCTCTTACCTTCACATGGGTCAAGAACTCTGTGGTTGATTTCTATTGTTATCTTTGGAGCCACACATGCGTCCGACCTCTACAGAAGTCCACATAAGGCTACAACATAAATCGAAGGTTCGTCGAATGAAGATCCACTTGAAGTGCTAGCTTCTCGTGAATCCCTCTTGATGGTTAATTTAAAAATTATTCTTCACATCTCTTGGACACTCCAAGAGATGAAGAATAAGATGAGAAATAAGGAAGAAATCCAACCCTTGGATCTCCCAAATATCAGAAAATAAAAGGGCTAAGAAAAGATCCTGAGAGAAGACACATCTTCTCTTCTCAAGACATCAACCATTGATGTCCTGAATCGACGTTCATACCTAGACAAGAGGAGACCTTTTTCTTTAATATTTTTCACACATCCAGATCTCTTTCTCTCTAATTTTTCTCATAGAAAAAATCATACAAAAATGAAGAAGAAGGGCTTTCAAAGAAATCCTAAGAGAAGACTTTCTTCTCTTCTTCTTCTCTCATCAGGATATAATCAAATCATGTCCAAAAGAAACCTCCATGCCCCAACTTCTTGGAGCATTCATCCCTACGCCCTCTTCCTCTCTCTCTCTCTCATATTTTTATTACATAAAAATTAGAAGAAAATAAACCTTGAAAGAAAACTATAGAGAAGACATTCTTCTCTCTTACCTTTGTCTTCATCAAGATATGAACTTTTCATATCTTAATGAAAACTTTTTCTCTAAGGAAGTAGGCACCTCAAACCACCATGCCCTCTCTCTCTTTTCTTCTAGTTTTTATCATGGAATCTCAAGAATTTTTCATGCCTATTTTCTATCTCATAGGAGGCGTGCAAAGATAAGGCATGACTAGGTCAAAAGATCTAGTCAAAGAGGGAAAGCATGGACTCTTAAGGGAGGCATCCAACTCTTGGACGCCCCATCCTAAAAATCAGGCATGAGATCCCTCAATTCCATGCACAAAAAGAAACAAAAAGTGGAGACAAAAAAATATGGGCGTGGGAAAAGAATGCATAAGAGAGAGGGAGGAAATTTGGTTTCATGGGACTCTTTCTCATCTTGCCATGTTTGACTAATTCAAACAAGATACCAAATATAAATTTTAATTTCCAAAAACATTTGATGTGGGGCATGGGGACCTCTCATTAGCATGAGAAATCTCATGCAAATAATGAAAAAAATGGCATGGGTTTTTTTATCTTGGTGCAAGGGAAAGAGTGAGAGTCCCAGTCCAATTGGGACTCCTCTTATTTGACCAGGTCAAAACTATTTTGAATTTAATTCAAATCAAATTAAATGTAATCTAATTAAGGATGATCCTAGTCTAACTAGAAGCCTAATTAAATTAGATTAAACCATATTTAATTTTGATTTAAATCCTAACTTAATTAGGAATTAGGTGCACTTAAATCCTAGTCCAACTAGAAATTATTTTTTCTTGCAATTGGCTTATCCAAAAACTAATTAGACTTAATCAAATTAAATATAAATTAATTATAATTAAATCTAATTTAATTAGACTTGATCTCAGTCTAATTGCTCAATCAAATTGAGCCAATTAGCGATTCAACCCCACAACACTTGCATTAGGTCAAACATCAATTGTATTGATAGTTTAACTTAAGAATGATTCTCAATTGTCGATTAACCATCAGATTAGGTTATAACCTCTTATGTGTGTGGCCCCATAGGTTTGAACCTAAGCCGATAGTATAGAAACCAATTTTTGTACTAATCAGAATGACCATCTAGTAATGGTACCCGACGTTCGGATAGGTCGAATGTATGCAAAGCAACATTCTTAGAACCTTGATCCATGGTTACCGTATAATTCATCCCTTTGACGAATAATGCTCAAAATGACTTCAAGTATGCTGTCAACACTCATACAAGTCATCTCTATTGTATCTCAAAATTTTGCAAATTTCGTGACTCCTCATGAGGATTACCTAGGCCTAGATTTTGCTAAATTGAAATACAACGAGTCATTCTCTTCCTAAAGTTAATCAGGAGTGGTCAATCCCATCTTGACTCACACACCAACTCTACAAGTACTTGACTATACCAAAAAATCTTTCAAATATATATTAAAAATATAGGCAGTCCAATAGCAAAGTACCGTGAGTTGCTTGCAAGTCACCGTGATAATCTCAGATCGGAGGGACACTTATACTCATTGGCCTTAGCTAGCTACTCTTGACAGTAGAGTGCTACATTGATCATGTTCAATATAGATGTACTCCTACATCTCATATGGATGCCATACCAGTGTCTCCACACTATTTGGTTACGAGGACAACCAATGCATATAGCATACAGTGACTTACACTCGATAAGTTATCGTCCTTATTAATAATTTATCATTTGATCATGAACAGTTTAAGAACCATTCGATAAATCCTTCTTTATCGATTGATTGTGGTTCTAAGAACTTTATCATAATTTAAGAGTTTATTTAAGAAAGATAGAACTTTTATGATGAACCAGTCAAATAACTATTATTTATTAGATAATTTATATACTAATTTCAATCATCTACCACTTAGATGATTGGCTTTAGGATATATTTTCCAACACGTATGACACCATCATACATCCTCATTTTGATTGTGCCACCACCAACAACTTTACATTGATGATCATCTCCAAGACTAACACTTCCTCCATCGGATCTCTCATATGATGAGAACCACTTCCGATGTATAGTATAATGGAGGGAACATGCTGAATCCAGTATCTAGTAGCTATCATACTTTGTGACTCTATCTGATACTACTAGTATATCATCTCCACTATTTTCAGATGATAGAGTACCAGTCCCGCTGGTCGATCCATCCTTAAAAGTGCCCTTCCCCTTTTCATTCTTCAAAAGTAGGCAATTTTTTTCTAATATGACTAGGTTGATGACACTTATAGCATTTGAAATCCTTTTGATTTCCTCAAAACTTCGATTTGCTTTTAAATTTATCTCGAGTCCTCTCCTTAGACCTTTCTTGCCTCTCATTCATAGATAACACCTTTGAACTAGGGTTTTCATTAACTAGCCTCTTTCACTACTTGTTAGATCTGAGAACTCTAACTACTTTCTTGAAGTTTGATGTCTTCTTTCCATACACCAAAGTAGTAATGAGACCATCATATGCTGCTGGCAGCGAACACAACAATAGGAGAGCTCTATCCTCCTCATCAATCTTCACATCAAGACTCATGACATTTGAGTATATTTGATTGAACTTCTAGATGTGGGAAACTAGATCTCCTCCTTCGAACATCCATAAGCTGTACAGCTATTTCTTCAACCACAGCTTGTTTGTCATATTCTTGCCCATATACGCATTCTCCAGTTTTTGCCAAAGTCCCTTTGGTATGGTTTTCATGTTGATTTCTGGTAAAACTTTATCAGCGAGGCACATATGAATCATGCTGAAGGCTATCTCTTCAAGTTCCTCTCACTCTTCAATAGACGTCTTTTTTAGTCTTTCCCAAGTCAAGATCTTGTAGATTCTATTATGCACCAGTAGATCCTTCATCCTTTGCTACCAAAGATTGAAATTTTCCTTGCCATCAAACTTTCCAAAGTCCACCTTGATGGTACTCAATGCTATCCCAACTAGATTTTCAATAACCAAACACAAAAGAGAATAAATAGTGTTTAAAGAAATCTATTCAATACCTTACCATAATCTCGATGAAACTTTGATCTTTCCTCCACTAGATTTAACATCAGGGCTCTGATACAAATTGTTAGATCCCAATCCTCCTGATTTTGCTTTGTTAGGAACTATCCTTGCAACTTGATGATTGCAAAAATAGCAATAAGGATCCGAGAAAATAGATGGCCATCCTATCAAACCCTAGAAAATCCTAGGGCGAGGAGAAGAGAGGGAGAACAAGAGAGGAATAGAGAATTTTCAGGAAGAAAAGGACTTGTATTTCATTCATGTTAATTTACCAACTCAATATAGAGTACATATATACTTGGTCAAATTGACCCAACCCAAAAAAGCTCCCCTAGATAACCTAATGTGATGTACTTTCCGAGGCCACGTACACCAATGTCTCACATGCACACACCCTTTGGACTAATTCCTAGTCCAAGTTATAGGTTAGTCCCTTAGGACCGCATAAACCAAGGCCCTAAGTCCCTAGGATTAAACTCAATCTTAGGCCAGAATAGAAACCACGTTCTATTCTGTTCGCCGCTCGAGCCGGCTCGGTCAGCAGTCAGACTAGATCGACTGTGATGTCTCCTGTGAGAGCTTGAATCACCACTCTCTACTCTACTGCTTGAGTCAACTATCTCAAAGTTCGAGCCAGCTCGACTTCTACTTGGGATGGCTCTGACAAGAACTGAGCCTTCCCTTCCAGTGTGTCAACCTGAAACACTTTCTAGACTTTTGCTTGAGTAGGCTCTCTCAGGATTTGGGTTGGCTCGACTGGCTGAAACTATTTGATGGTTGGTTCCATTTACTCCTTGCTCTCTCTCTCCACCTATTTCTAAGGCTTGAGAGCACCATACCTAAGCTCATAAGAACCTGGTTCACGGGCGGTCCACGTAGACGGATGGCTGAGATTATGGTGCAACTGTGCGGCTGAGGTGGCTGACAGTTTAGATCAGATAGTTGCAGTGGATTCCAGCTTAAACATCTAAAGCCCCCTAGAGTGCCATCTGATGGCCTAGAAACCATCATCAGGTCAATCCAATGGTCAAAAATTGATGCCAGTTTGATATAGGTATTTAAACAAGATTTTTTTAAAGTGATTTTAAGCCGTTTGATGTCTATCTGATGGTCAAGAAGATCCAGATCTTTGTACAGCCTCTACTTGAGTTGTTTCAGGAGTTTTAATCCTGATTTCATGAGGATTCCTCCCTGATCTCACCCTCTCGACCCTATTTAAACTCCTATTGTCAAACAAAAGAAAAAGAGAGAGGTTGCATAGTAGAGTATAGAATAGGTTCAGCGAGGTTTTTGGGAGGAATAGAAATAGAGGAATAAAATCAAGGGTTTTAGGAGGATCTGAGAGAGAAGTCTGTAGTTTTTTAGAGGATCTATGGTGTGATCCGAGAGAGTCTGAGATAGAGAGAAGACCTCCCCCTTCTTTCTTCTCTCTTTTCTTCTTTCTCTTATCTTCTACGTCCATCACAAGCCGCAGCTCTTCTCCATCAACTTCTTTATGCCAAAAGTAACGATCGGCAAAATTCAGCAACAAGCAATTCTCTATTTGAAATTTCTTATATCTTCTATTTTATTTACTATTTTTGTTCTGTTTATCATGAACTAAATTTATTTTGCTAATTCTAAGGTGTAGCCACTCTTTTGATATAATATTCAGTATGATTGAATTTTAGATTTATATTTTATTCATGAGGAGTATATAAATCTATTTTTAATCCTTTTAGATTACTAGCTATCTTCTAATTATTTTGATGGACATAGATGATACGGACCAAGTATGTCTATGTCAATGCTTCTTGATTTATATACCTTGTATTTGAATCAGATTAAGATTCTTATGCATATGGTAATTTTAGTGTGCTTTAGACATAGCATATTTTAATTAAAAAATTTTATATAAATTAATAAATCAATATTTATTTAAATTATGTCTGGACCAAAGGATGGGTAATAAATATTGATAGTTTTGCTATGCTTGGACCAAAAAATGGTGAATATCTTAGGAGATTCTGCCATCACATGAAACAAAATTGACCTAATTTACATTATTACTTGCATATTGTATTGATTGAGTTGGTAAACCAATTGCCTTAGTATTCTACTGCTCTTGAATTCAATCCTAAAAACTACATTCTTTCTATTTTCTTATAATTTCTTTATTATTCCTTTATTTTTTTTATTTTTTATAAATTGATTTTCTAAATAAAGTGTAGGAGAGTATTTTTTAGTACTTATTTTTTAATTTTCAAGGGATGATATTTTACTCATACACTTTATTACTTGATCGACTGGTGTATTTGTCATAGCAATAGATTTACATGCATCAAGTTTTTGGTGCCATTATCGGGCATTATGTCTAAAATAATATTAAAATTTTGATCCTTATTTTGCTTTAAAATTTTAGTTTTATTCTTATTTTATTTTTAAGTGCATGTTCAATGCATGACACGCACTGGACATTGTGACTTAGTACCTCTTCACCTAGAAATAGAGAGAACAATTCAAAGATTAAATCAAGAAAGAAATATGGCAATCGAAGATCCTAACGATGTTAATATGGGATTAGATATGGTGGCATAGAGATGGCAAGAAGCTATTCGAGCAACACATCATCCATTAAATGATTACATCATACCATCAGTAGCTAATGCAACTTCGAGCATCAGAAGACCGTCCGTTGAGTAAATAACTTTAAAATAAAATCTACATTGTTCCAGATGATTTAAGTATTGGAAATTATGTTCCAAAGTCAATCGTCAATCTATTGACGATTGTGTTACTTTGTAGTTGTAAATAATTTATTATTGATAAAATTATGATATTGTTGTTAAGGCACCGTGTTTATCAGTTTAATTCAACTTTTTAAAATAATTAAGAATATATAGATAGCAGTGAGTTGAATCAAATCCACAGAAAAGATAGTATTTTTAGATTTAAAATCTTTCATTTTTTAAAAAAAAGAAAAAAATTTGAAAATAAAATTTGAAGTTGAAAATTAAAAATTAAAATTATAAAATAAAAATTAAATTAGGTAGAAAATTAAACTTGATACTAAGATCTAGTAATTAGATCTTAGCATCTACTTGTAGTAACTAAAGAATAATAATTAAAGTACAGAAATTAAATTATAATAAAAATAAAAAGCTGAAATCAAAGTACAAAAAATAAAATTTACATTAATTAAAATTTTAAAATTTAAATATATGAAATTTAAAAAATAAAAAAAATAAAATAGCCTGATCTCTGATCTTGGATCGGTATTGGTGGAAAGATGCTGTAGAAGCTCAGCTTTTTCTCTCGATACCAGTTGCCTCGAAGAAACCATTAACCCAAAGCCTAGCTTCACCCTGTACTAAAGCTTCACCTTGATCAAATCTATTGATTTCTAGAGGCTTGGGTCCTTTTTATAGAGCTAGGAGGGCTAGAGAGTTTTTTTCTAGGCAATGTGGAACTAAGGAGCTCTTTGATCGTCAAAATATGGAGAAATCTGAGTGAAAATCAGATTAAAAGGAGTCCTGGTTGAATTTTACTGCTCTAGATAAAATTTAGCCATTCAATAGGAATCCAAAGGACCAAAAATCATTAGAATTGGATGCGTATCGATCCAGATCAGGTCGGATTAAATTATGGCCGTTGATTGCATGTTAATGGAGAAAATCTGACTGCTGATCGCGCGTTGGGAGTCCTAATCACCAACGAGAGCTTTCTCCACCATTGGATCTTCACCGACTAGTTTTCTAGCCATCAGATCGTGCTAGATTGTTTAGCACTGTTCGAATCAAAGAAGGATTTGTCATGGGCCGTCGGATCTCCATTGGATCGAATGTAGGCCATTGGATCGCGTAATTACTGTAGCCATGGACCGCATGGACCGGCTTCACCATACACCATAATGAATCAGCATTTCCTATCACTGAGTGAAAAGTCCAAAATGCCCTATGAGCCACGATAGATTTTTTGTGAACCCTTTAAGGGTCTAGGTCCCCACCACGTGTCGCTCCGTGATTTGCTGGTTTCTGCTGAGCTGGCGGTCCGCGCCTGCATCGTGGATCGACTGATGACTTTCACGGCTGAGTCGGCTAGCATTGCTGGCTTGGCATGCCGACTTTGTCAGCTTGGCTCAGTGCATTTGGATGCGCCGGCTGATATGGCATAGTGGCTTGAGCCGACTGAGCCATTTTTTTTTATTTAATTAATTTTTTTTAACTTTAAAAATTTATATCTAGTCCATTTTAGCTCTGTTTTACTTTAAACTTATTTCATTGTGACCAAAAAAATGAGCTCTTTCCATTGATTATAAAATTTTATTTTTTATTTTTATTATTTTTTAATTAATTTTTTAATTAATAAAAAGATTAATTTTTTAAAAATATATATAAATTGATCATTAATTCTTTAAAATTAATATAAATTAATTATTTTTATTGGTAATTTTATGGTACTTATCACACTTCCCAACTTAAGCTTTGCTCATCCTCGAGTAAAGAAAAAATTTAGTTTTAAATATCTTTTAACTTTAGAGTTTCGAATTTTATCTAAAGTAGTTTTCAAAATGGCCATTAATATTCAGTAGAGTATAAGTGAGGTATATCATTGGATATTAATACTTATCAATAAAAAAATTAAGTAAAAAATTTTAAATTTTTCTAAATTTTTTCTAAATTATCCCATCTTTATCTCTGATTTGTCTAAACTTTCATATAAGCAAGTGTATTACTACTTCTACCCTTCATTTATTAATTTTTATTTTTACATTGCCCACTTTTTGATGTGAATATCATTGCTTACTTAGGCAATGAGATCTGATTACTCAATAAAAAAGTAATATTTTTTTTTTTAATATCGTACCACTAATGAGTGTCTTAACCCCTTAAGCTTTCTATTTGATCCATATAGCGAGTCTTGGACCAGTGACTTCCAAATTAGTTGGCTTTAGGGCACTAAGTACAGAATACCCCTCGGACTTACTAGCTCGAATCAAACAAGCTACGAGTTAAGACTAGCTTTACAATGAGCTTCCATGTCCTTCCCACCTTTTGATGCAAAACTCAATGCTTGCTTAGGCAAAGAGGTCCAGTTACTCAGTGCGAAGTACTTGAAAAATATTTTATTTAATTTTTTATATGAAGAAATGTATAGTTACCCTACACAAGCCCATAAAAAGTAAACTTTTCTTTGATGCTAGTAGAAAAATTAGAAATGCTCAAACAAAAAACTTTTTATGTTCTAGACTTAACTCTATTGAATTTTCTTAATACTTGATTCCTCAATATCTCATAGATTCTCTGATCTGTGCATCAATTTTTTTTAAAAAATGCTTAGTTTAATTCGATTCTTAAGCATAATCAGGTGTCTAAATACTAAATACTAACTTTTTCGAGGACTTAAAAAATTTTAAAAATTTTATTATTCTCTCCTCCAACTTAATCGATATTGTCCTCAATGGAGAAGAAAAAATAAAGGATGTAATAAAGAACATGAAAGAATACACTTGACTCAGTATATTTTTGGTCCAACACATGCCATTGAAAATTTGGGCTCTCCCTTCAACTTATTCAAATTATCTTAAAAAGAAAATCAAATAAAATGATAAATTAAACTAAAGAAAACTAAATATTGGATTGCCTTCAACAAGTGCTAAGTTTACCATCTTCAATCGGATACAATGCAGCTTACTATCATGTGTCAAATACTAGATTGATAAATTCTAATGGTTTTGAATTGCTAATCTCAGAAAGTTGATTTATAATCTCATTATTGATATAATTATTATTAATTTTAGAGACATAATTTATGACTCCATTCTCAGACCCAGAAAGAGTTCGGTGCTCAGCTTAATGCAACTGATATCCATGAAAGAGATTCAGCGGCTGATCTCCTTCAGACTCCCAGCGGTCGAGCTTTAGCCAAACTGCTCTGCGGTCGGGCCTTAGTTGAACTCCTTCAATCAGCCAAACTCTCCAGTGGTCGAGCTTCAGTCGGACTTCCGCAAGAGCCGAACTTGCTCCGCACCCTTCCAGCCAGAGGCCTGCGAGAGCCGAACTCCCTCCAAGCTTCTCCTTCATCCAGACTTCTTCAGGAGCCGAACTCCTCCCAGACATCCCCTTCGATCGAACTTCTTCAGGAGCCAGACTCCTTCCAGATATCCCCTTTGGTCGGACTTCTTCAGAAGCTGGACTCCTCCCAGACATCCCCTTCGTACTCCTAGTGGTCGGGCCTTAGCCGAACTCCTTTCGAGCTTCCCTCGGTCGAACTCCATTAGGGATCCAAATTCCTCTAGAATGGATACACACCAAACTCCTCTAGTCGAACTTTTCAGAGCCACGGCTATCAAATCTGGATGAACTATCGCCATCAGTCTGCCACAGGCAACGTGATCAGATGACATGGCCACCACTACTGGCAGCACCACTCTCTCCGTAATCAGTCCCATGCGGCCCATGACCTATCAGCATAGCTGCCACTATCCACCTGACGATGCCTTCCTCTCCGTACCGAACTCCATGCAGCCCCGAGTGGCCCACGGTCGGATGATATGGCCGTCACCATCAATCAAGCTCCGCCTATAAAAGGACCCTCCAGATATGCTAACTCTAATCTCTGATCTCTAAGATTTAATTTCTAAGCTCTCCTCTCCTTTCCTAAGCTCCACGAAACTCATTCCCGAGCACTCCATTCCTGTTGGCCAGAGCTGACTTGATCGTCGGAGGGTCCTACCAAAGCCACCCCCCCCACCGACTCCAGATGGGATTTTATTTTGCAGATTTCGGTGGTGACCTCGTCCATCTCTACTCCAGCTGATTTCGATGACAATCAGATTCTGCATCAATAGACTGGTGCTAGAGGAAGGGCCCCGAACCTTTGAGGTTCCCTTGTTCTTAAAGGAATGCTCGATGATGATTTCTCTCTTCCTTCTCCAAAGATCTCTCTGAGTTCTTTCTTGAAGAGAAAATGCCTCTTAGGAGAGCTTCGATTTGGAGATCGGTGGCCTCCATGGCCCGATCCCATCTAGATCCATTTGCTCCTGCTTCAGCCCTAGTAGCTCAGGTTCCATCTATACCCACGGTAGATGTGGAGCATTGCAACTTGCTTGTCCAATAGGTTCGTAGCCTCACGGAGGTAATGCTGGCCATGCAGCAGCCTTCGACGGTGACTTCACTAGGAAACCCGCCATCTGGATGTCGAAAACTGACTCCAAGGAAGAGTACTCGGGCCGGCGTACCCACCTTCCCTTGGAAAGGGAAACAAAGAGTTCGAGATCCATGTTTAGATCATGGTTCTCCTCTGGAGGAGACCTTTTCCGTTTATAGTCGAAAGTCCCTCAAGATCTGCAATCAGGACGGCATCCTTGATCACAGACTGTGGGAGATGGACCAGCGGATTGAAGAGCTCGGCCACGTCACCCTGGCTCATGATGCCGACACCCGCACCGATCCCCCTTTCTCCCTCTAGATTATGCAAGAGTCCGTTCCACCGAACTTCGAGTTCCCTTAACCTGAAAGCTATGATAGAACCTCTGATCCGATTGATCATCTAGAGGCCTTCCGTGCCATGATGCTACTCACGGTGCTTCAGATGCCATACTGTGCCGAGCTTTTCCATCTACCTTAAAGAGAGTAGTTAGAAACTGGTACTTGACGTTGAAGCTAGGTGCAATCTTCTCTTTTGACCAGATGAGCCATCAGTTTGTGGCCCACTTCATCAGCAGCCGATGTCGGCATCGAAGTTCGGATTCCCTAATGAATATCAAATAGAAGCAGGAAGAATCCATCCAGACTTATGTCACTCGATTTAACACCACAGCATCGGAGGTCCGAGACCTAGACCAGTCTGTTGCGATGGCCGCACTCAAGGGCGGGCTTCAAAAGAATGACTTGCTGTTCTCCCTGAAGAAGAAGTATCCCAGGGACTTCACCGATCTGTTGGCTCGGGCCGAAGGTTTTGCCCGGGCTGAAGAGGCCTTCAGGGCCAAGGATGATGAAGGAAAGCTGAGTGAAGCTCGACCGCATTCTCGGACTCCCACTCAGGCCCGGGAGCATGAAAGCCTCGACAAAGGGAAGCCTCTACACAGATTTCATAGGAAGTGAAATGAAGTTTGGCCATGTCCACAACCACCGCAGTGCGAGCGAGGCCGAACTCCCCCTCGAGCTCGCCATCCAGGAAGTACGGACAAAGAAGCATTAAGTCCTCCCGACGAAAGCTTCACAGGAGGGCGGAGTGGAGTTCGGTGCAAGCGAGGTCGAACTCCCCCTCGAGTACGTCATCAAGAAAATCCGTTACGAAGATTTCATAAGTGAAATGAAGTTCGGCTGCGCTCATGACCACCCCAACGCATGTGAGGCCGAACTTGCCCTCGAGTATGTCTTCAAGGAAGCCCCTATAAAGATTTCACAGGAGGTGGAATGAAGTTTGGCCGCGCTCACAACCACCCCAACGCAAGCGAGGTCGAACTCCCCTCAGGCTCGCCATCAAGGAAGCCCGACAAAGGGGCATGAAGTTCTCCTACGGAAGGTTTCACAGGAAGTTCGACCGCGCTCACGACCTCCCCACTGCAAGCAAGGCCCGAACTTTTTGAGCTCGCCACCAGGAAAGCCCCGACAGAAGGGCGTGAAGAAGTCCTCCTTTCAAAAGGTTCCACGACTATGCCCCCTCAACGCTCCTCAAACTCAAATTCTCATGGAAGTTAAAGACCAGCTGCAAAGACCAGTGCCAAGACTAGAAGGACTACGATCTCCCCCAAACAAGCGCGATTGAAGCAAGTATGCCTCTACCATCGCAACCACGGCCACGATACTGAGGAATACATTCAGCTCTGAGATGAAATTGAGGAGCTCACCAGAAAGGGGCGGTTGGGTAAATTCCTCCAATGCCAGTCTGAAGCGGCAGAAGATCGGCCAAGGGCACTGTCGTAGCCAGAAACGATAAGGAGGTCGGCCACCTCATGGCATCATCAATGTTACCTCGATGATTCGTCGTCTCCCAGCGACAAAGTCAAGAGAAGTTTGCTCTAAATTGAGAAGGCTAGCACGAGATAGAGGAGGTCATCCAGCCTGGGCCTTGCTGCCCAAGGGAATCTGAAGGAACAACGCCCCCACGACCCTGAAATGGGGATGTGCTGCCAGTAACTTTTCCTCGATAAAATTCTTCCCATTCCTATTTCTGGGTGCAAAAACTATGTGATGATAGAAAAGAAATGAGCAAAAGTGGCCCATTAGGAATAGGAGGAGAACCTCATCCTAACGCGAGCAAAGTCGAAGGCCTCGTTCACCTTAGACGAGATGGGGGGAGATGGATGACAGTCCAAATGTGCCCTCCACAGCCCATTAGAAATAGGAGGAGAACCTCATCCTAACGCGAGCAAAGTCGAAGGCCTCGTTCACCTTAGTGAGATGGGGGGAGACGTATGATGGTCCAATGTGCCCCCACAGCCCGTTAAAATAGGAGGAGAACCTCGTCCTAATGTGAGCAAAGTCGAAGGCCTCATTCACCTTAGACGAGATGGAGGGAGAGGCATGGACGACGGTCCATATGTGCCCCCATAGTCTGTTAGAAATAGGAGGAGAACCTCATCCCAACACGAGCAAAGTCGAAGGCCTCATTCGCCTTAGATGAGATGGAGGGAGATGGACAACGGTCCGAATGTGCCCCCATAATCCGTTAGGAACAGAAGGAGAACCTCATCCTAACACGAGCAAAGTCGAAGGCCTCATTCACCTTAGACGAGATGGAGGAAGAGGCACGGACGATGGTCCGTATGTGCCCCCATAGCTCATTAGGAACAGGAGAGAACCTCATCTTAATGAGAGCAAAGTCAAAGGCCTCGTTCACCTTAGACGAGATGGAGGGAGACGGACGATGGTCCGGATGTGCCCCCACAGCCCGTTAGGAATAGGAGGAGAACCTCATTCTAACGCGAGCAAAGTCAAAGGCCTCGTTCACCTTAGACGAGATGGAGGAAAAGATGCGGACGATGGTCCATATGTGCCCCCATAGCTCATTAGGAACAGGAGGAGGAACCTCGTCCCAATGCGAGCAAAGTCGAAGGCCTCATTCACCTTAGACGAGATGGGGAGAGATGGACGATGGTCCGAATGTGCCCCCACAGCCCGTTAGGAATAGGAGGAGAATCTCATTCTAACGCAAGCAAAGTCAAAGGCCTCATTCACCTTAGATGAGATGGAGGGAGAGATGCGGACGATGGTCCATATGTGCCCCCACAGCCTATTAGGAACAGAAGGAGGAACCTCATCCTAACACGAGCAAAGTCAAAGGCCTCGTTCACCTTAGACGAGATGGGGGGAGACGGACGACAGTGTGGAGAACCTCATCCTAATACGAGCAAAGTTCAAGTCCAAGCTCCGAAGTCTATAGGAGATAGGATCTCCATCAACCTTGGTAGGAGATAAGATCTCCCTCGAGCGCCCGCATCAACCTTAGCTAGAGATAAGATCTCTCCCGAGCGATCGAGACAACCTCGATCGGAGACAACCTCGATCGTAGGAGATAAGATCTCCCCCGAGGGTCCACGGCAACCTCAGCCCGAGCGACCGAGACAACCTCGGCCAGAGATAAGATCGGAGACAACCTCGACCAGAGATGAGATCTCTCTCGAGTGATCGTGTCAACCCTAGCTACATATCAGATCTCTTTCGAGCACCCGTATCAACCTCGGCTGGAGTTGTGATCTCCTCCAGGCTTTAATTTCAACACCAACTTCGTCTTGAGATGAGATCTCCCTCAAAGCTTCGATCTAAACCAGCACGAAGCTCGGAAGAAAACTTTGGTAGTCACCTTTTCTGCACTCCCTTCCTTCAAATTTCGAACTCGAGAGTGGGGGGACTATTGTTGGGGATAAACCCCACTCCTGTCGAAGTCCAGTTCGATGCTCAGCTTAACGCAACTGGTAGCCATGGAAGAGCTTCAGTGGCCGAGCTCCTTCGGACTCCCAGCGGTCGGGCTTTAGCCGAACTGCTCTATGGTCGGGCCTTAGCTGAACTCCTTCAACCAACCGAACTCTCCAATGGTCGAGCTTCAGTCGGACTCCCACAAGAGCTGAACTTGCTCCGCACCTTTCCAACCAGACGCCTGTGAGAGCCGAACTCCCTCCAAGCTTTCCCTTCATCTGGACTTCTTCAGGAGCCGGACTCCTTCTAGACATCCCCTTCGATCGAACTTCTTTAGGAGCTGGACTTCTCCCAGACATTCCCTTCGATCGAACTTCTTCAGGAGCCGAACTCCTCCCTGACATCCCCTTCGAACTCCCAGCGGCTGGACCTTAGCCGAACTCCTTTAGGGATCCGAATTCCTTTGAAATGGATACACACTGAACTCCTCCAGCCGAACTTCTTAGAGCCATGGCTATCAAATCTGGATGAACTATCACCATCAGTCTACCACAGGCAACGTGATCGGATGACATAGCCACCACTACTGGCAACACCACTCTCTCCATAATCAGCGTCATGCGGCCCATGACCTATCAGCATGGCTGCCACTATCCGCATGATGATGCCTTCCTCTCCGTACCAAACTCCATGCGGCCCTGAGCGGCCCATAGTTGGACGATATGGCCATCACCATCAATCAAGCTCCACCTATAAAAGGACCCTCCAGATATGCTAACTCTAATCTCTAATCTCTAAGCTTTAATCTCTAAGCTCTCCTCTCCTTCCCTAAGCTCCGTGGAACTTATTCCTGAGCACTCCATTCCTATTGGCCAGAGCTGACTTGATCATCGGAGGGTCCTACCGGAGCCACCCCCTCCATCGGCTCTGGATGGGACTTTATTTTGTAGGTCCCGATGGCGATCTCATCCACCTCTGCTCCAGCTGATTTCGACGATGACCAGATTCTGCGTCAACACTCATGAATTGAGTTTTTGTATTAGGAGTTAAGTTTGATTTGATAGATACTGGAAGGATGACTAAAGATGATTTTAATTCTGGAGATAAATTAATATGATCTTGTTTAAATAACTTCATTGACTCTTCATTACATGCCTTTTGATTTTTGTAAGAAGAACCGGCTTCTAGGGTTGAAGGGAATAGGACATTAGGTTTATAAGTCTCGAGTAAATCATCTATTCTCTTTTCCCCTTTTTCTATCTCATTTAAATTGGAACTAGCATCAGTACTAATTCCTGGCTTGAGTTTTTCTATGTGGTTAGTCTCAGTACTAACCTGTTTCTCTAAATTTTTATTTTGGCTAGCATCAGTACTAGCCTCTCTCACCTGATCTTGGTATGGGTCCATAAGAATCCTATAGCTTTTAAGTTCAGGAATTACACTGACATTCTCAAATTGGGGATTCTTATGTGTGACATTAAATTGATAACTTGGTCTAGGTCATTGGTGGATATTAGGTGGATTGTTTGAAATTGGTAGGCTCAATAGTTGATTTAGTTCTCTTCTCATATTAGACTCCACTAATTATCCTATTTGAGCTTCTAACTTGACGATAGATTCTTGTTGAGTTAGAATCAATTGTTGAAGTTGGTTAAATCTATCATCAGCTAGATTGATCTGTTGAGAAGGTGGGTATGAGGGCTGATTATAATGTGGTGGCTGGAAATGACCTCTATTATAAGCATAGTTCTAGTATTGAGATCTATTCTGATAATTTTGCACTAATGGAGTTTGGATCTGATCCTAAGTTTGTTGTGATTTCCAAAAAAAATTAGGATGGTTTCTCCAGCCAGATTTATATAAATTTAAAAATGGATCATTAACTGGCTTGGAGTAGCCTTTAGCAGCTTGGACTTATTTTTGGATAAAAGATAAAAACTATGTAGTCGTAGGACATTCATTCACATGATGAATTGGGCTAGCATAGATTGAATAAATCTTCTGATAATTAGAAGATGATGTAAATTATACAAGAGATTGTTGAGTTGGGTTTAGGAATTGATTTAATTTTTAAGCAAGAAAGTCTACTTTATTTATCAAATTTGAATCAGTCTTAGGACTAGATTCTAGATGTTTAAATTCATGGATCCCTGCCCAGGTTTGGTAGAAAGATAATGAAGCATGGTTAATTGAGTTTTCACTTAAGATTTCAAATAAGGTATAGGCTTTGTCCTCACTCTTGTTCATGAATGCACCTCCACAGGATGCATCTACCATCTGTCTGTATTGATCTTCTAAATCCTCATAGAAAGCTTGAATTATTTGCCACTTAGATAGACCATGGTGTGGGCATTTTCTAAGAAGTTCCTTAAGTCTCTCCCATGACTCGTGAATCTATTTTCCTGGAAGCTGAGCAAATCCAGTGATAGTTTGCCTCATAATGTTGGTTCGGCCTATGTGATAAAATTTCTTAAGAAATTCACTTTGCAATTCAGCCTAAGTTTTAATTGGTCCCCTATTGTGCCAAGCCAATACTTGGCTTTGTCTTTTAATGATAAGAGAAATAAAATTAGTCTAAGAGCATCCTCAGTTAAATTTTGAATTCTCATCGTAGAGCAGATTTCTAAGAATTCATCCAGATGTTTATAAGGGTCTTTATTGGTGTTCCCACAGAAAGATGGGAGCATCTGGATTGTGGTCGGCTTGATCTCATAGTGGATAGCATGAATTTCAGGTAATTGGATACAAGTCGAGGGGTTATAGGTGGAAGGAATAAAGTATTCCTTCATTTGCTTAGGTGGTTCTCTAAAATTTTCAGCCATTTGGTTATTGGGTTTAATATAATTCAGCCTTTCAATTTTATGGTTGGATTCAAATAGATTAGGTAAAGCGATTTTCTATCATGCATGTACTAGTGCAACCCTAACGTGTGGTTCATAATTTTTTTCTTTAAAAATTTTTAAAATTTTTTATATTTTTTTATTATTTTATTATATTAAAAATTAATTTTTTAAAATTTTTTAATTATTTTATTTATTATTTTAAATTTAATTTAATTATTATTTTTAATAATTTTTTAGTTAGTTTAATTTAATTTAATTTAATTTTTAGAGGAGAAAGGAGAAGAAAGAAAGAAAAGTTCTAAAGAAGAGGTCCTAAGAAGTCCTAGAATTAAGAAGAGAGAAGAATTAGGTTTAATTAGTGATAATATTGATTAGCAATCAAATTGGTCAATCAATCTTGGCTAAGGGTTATCCTAGATCTAGACAGCTCCTAACTATCAAGGTCACCTTTAAGCCCTCCAAGTGTAGGATCAGCCAATCAACTGGCTAGGTAAGTGTAAGGTCGGTAGGAGTCCTCCCGTTGCTTGCCTTAGACACCAATTATGCTTGGCTAGGTAAGCTAACGGAACTAATTAGAAACCACCTTCCTTCGGGCTCAGTCATTTTTGAACCACTTTCTTAGACACTAGTCAAATTGACTAATCCTAACCTAGTTCAACTCTTAGGGTTTCTTGTTCTATTGAGCTTGAGTTCCTAGGGTTGATGTCTAATTGATTTTAAAATTAAAAACTTAGGTCAATATGGGATGCTGGTTGATTATTTGTGGGCCAAGGAAGGGTGATCAAATCTCCATCTTATCTTATTTAATTGGGTTGTGCCCTTAAGTTGATTTAAAGATGCATATGCACAATCACTTTCAACAAGGAATTCTATGTAACTAAAGTACATGCATGAAATTAATTGAATTTTGAAAAGCTCACCTTGCCTCCAGTAATCATAAAAAAAAATAAAAATAAAACTAATATAATGCATGCTCTAAATAATTAGGGTTCTTATCATGAAGCTTTTTAATTAGATATTTTTTAATAAATAAATAAAATAAAATAAAAAAGAGGACTAGAGTTAGGATTGATCTCACTAAGCAAAACTGAATGATTTGTTCCTTGCCCCGATTCTTTTTATTCTTTAACCTCTTTTTTTGTAAAATGAAAAAAAGTTAGCAAGCAATATTTATAAGAAAATAAAAATTTTATTTATAATTTATTTATAAAAAAATCAAAGAGATCAAAAATTTAATGTCCGTGCCTTCTCCGGTAATGATGCCAAAAATTTGATAAAATCGTGATGTTATTGTTAAGACACCGTGTTTATCAGTTTAATCCGATTTCTTAAAATAATTAAAAATACGTAGATAGCAGTGAGTCAGGTCGAATCCATAGGAAAGATAGTATTTTTAGATTTAAAATTTTTATTTTTTTTAAAAAAAGAAAAAGATTTAAAAATAGAATTTGAAGTTAGAAATTAAAAATTAAAATTATAAAATAAAAATTAAATTATGCAGAAAAGTAAACTTGGTACTAAGATCTACTAATTAGATCTTAGCATCTACTTACAGTAAAATAAAGAATAATAATTAAAGTGTAGAAATTAAATTACAATAAAAATAAAAAGCTGAAATCAAAGTGCAAAAAATAAAATTTATATTAATTAAAATTTTAAAATTTAAATGCATAGAATTCAAAAAAAATAAATAAATAAAAGAGCATGATCTCTGATATTGGATTGGCATTGGTGGAAAGATGGTGTAGAAGCCCAGCTTTTTCTCTCGACATCAGTTGCCTCGAAGCAGCCATTAATCCAAAGCCTGGCTTCATCCTGTACCAAAGCTTCACCTTGATCAGATCTGTTGATTTCTAGAGGTCTGGGATTCTTTTTATAGAGCTAGGAGGGCTGGAGAGTTTTCTTCTAGGCAATGTGGGACTAAGGAGCTCTTTGATCGTCAAAATATGGAGAAATCTGAGTGAAAATCAGATTAAAAAAAGTCCTGATTGAATTCTGCTAGTCTAGATGAAATCTGGCCATTCAATAGGAATCCAATGGACCAAAAATCATCAAAATAGGATGCATATCGGCCAAGATCATGTCAAATTAAATTTTGGTCGTTGATCGCATGTTGATGAAAAAAATCTGGCCGTTGATCGCACGTTAGGAGTCCTGATCATCGTTGGGAGCTTTCTCCACCATCAGATCTTCACTGACTAGTTTTCTAGCAGTCGGATCGTGCTAAATCACTGAGCACTATTCGAATCAAAGAATGATTTATCGTGGGCCGTCGGATCTCCACCGGATCGAATGCATGCCGTTGGATCGCACAATTACTATAGCTATGGACCGCGTAGTCCGGCTTCATCGTACACCGCAACAAATTAGCATCTCCTATCGTCGAGTGAAAAATTCAAAATATTCTATGAGCCACGATAAATTTTCTGTGAATCCTTTAAGGGTCTAGGTCCACCACGTATCGCTCCATGATTCGTCGGTTTCTGCTGAGCTGGCGGTCCACGCCTGGATCGTGGACTGGCTGACGACTTTCGTAGTTGAGTCGGCTAGCATTACTAGCTTGGCATGCCGGCTTTGTCGGCTTGGCTTGGTGCATTTGAATGCATTGGCTGATATGGCGCGGTGGCTTGAGTCGGCTGAGCCATTTTCTTTTTTTATTTAATTAATTTTTTTATCTTTAAAAATTTATATCTAGTCTATTTAGCTCCGTTTTGCTTCAAACTTATTTTATTGTAACTAGAAAAATGAGCTCTTTCCATTGATTATAAAATTTTATTTTTTAATTTTATTATTTTTAATTAATTTTTTAATTAATAAAAATATTAATTTCTTAAAAATATATATAAATTGATCATTAATTCTTAAAAATTAATATAAATTAATTACTTTTATTGGTAATTTTATGGTACTTATCAATTAGTAAATAAAATAATATTCTAGCTTTTTCATTATAAAATCTACATCTTCTAATGAACTTATTTATTATAATGAAGTTCTTAGGACTATTTAGTTTTGATAAAGAAGAGATTTATCGATTAGTCTTTAAACTATTCATGATTAAATATTTATTTATGATGATATTTTTTATTATAAATAATTTTTTATTTATGATAAATTTTTTTTATCATAAATAATTACTATTTATGATGAATATTTTTTATCATAAATAATTTTTATTAGCAATGAAAATCTTTCATTGAAAATAATTGCATCATAAATAATTAATTATTTTTTTAAAATATAGATAAATATATTTTATACTTTATATTTTTAATATTTATATTTATAATTTATAAAATAAAAATAAAAAATTCATAAATAAATTTTATCATTTCATCCATAAATAAATTTCATCATTTCATCATATAAAAATATAACTACATAAATTTTTTAAAATACAAAATATTCAAAATAAAAATAAAAATATATAAAAATAGATCGTCGGTCATCAAGCATCAGTTATATCTAGAGAAGAGGAATGGGTTGAAGGAGGAGAGTGCTCAAAGAAGCTTAGACCGGCCTGCTGCTATCTCATCGGCTACATCATCTGCTCCATCTACGTCATCCGCTCCATCATCTGCATCTGAAGTAGCTGGTACTCATCGATGCATGCAGTTAACTCAATAGCTCGCTATTGATCCTTAGTCACTTGCCTCTGTATCTCCACCAGCTAGACATCACAAGTAGCATGGATGTCAGCCCTGGATTAATGTGAAGAAGTAGGAGCTCTGATCCCATGCTTTAGCCCCCTAACATAACAGGTTCTCGTACCAAGCACCTGATCATAGATCTCATCATTTATGAGTACGGTAGAGCCCTTTGAGGTAGGCTGGGATCTAATGTCAATCATATGATCCTGAAAATTAAAGTTATAATTATTCTAAGTTTGTGCTAAAAATTAAAATACCAATAAAAAATAATTAAAAAAACTTATGTAAAGCTTCTGGCTCCTGGCCATCCAGTCCCCTGACCATCATTGATGGATCCGCTGGCAGATCTCGATCCTACTAGGAAGCTCTCCACTCTCTACATCTTTCTAAAATTTGAGAATAATATGTAAGGATTTATGGTGCTTTCAAGCCTTGGGGGGCCACGGTGAAGGAAAAAATCTATTTTTTGGATCAGGTTTATTCAGATCTGATTGGATCAGGAGAGATATTTTAAAAAAAATTTCTCTAAGATCCTAATCAGATCTGAGACTTTTCAGATCTGATCTTATTGATCTAATAATAAAAATTAAATCTAATTTAATTATACCTTTATTTTGGGTAATCCAATTACCCTATGATGATTCCGATGTTTGTAGGAGGTTCTGGATGTAGCTACGCAAGTGCCTGATCTCTACCAGTATCTACTCGGGCAGGATCTGGAGATCTTCTCTTTCTCAATCAATTCTCCAAAAATTAGATCTAGATTTGATCTTGAAGGTTTTCAAAACTCCTTTTGAAGAACTGTCGTTGTCTCTTGCAGCAGTGCTACCTTCTTCCTTTTCTTGCGCCTTTCACTTGCTTGGATCACACCTTATTCGTTCCCAAAACCCCTTGATCATGGAGAGGAGAGAGAGGACTAGAGGGTGGCATGGAGGAGGAGGGAGAGAGGCTTTGTGGTGTGGGCTAAAGGCAAAAGCATTAAAAACTAGGCGCAGATAGGGTTTATATAGACCCTGCTGCGCCATGCAATGCCACATCATCCCGACCAATCACAACCCTTTGTGCAATCAGATCTAAATCTAATTGGTGAGATGACATCATCTGATCCAATTAGAAAAGAGACCCTCAAAACCCTCATAAGGTGGTGCCAAGACTGGATCAAATAAGAGTTCTTGGCGCCATAGAGTTTAATCCCCTGAAGCAACCCTGGAGTCCCATCTGTATGGGACTCCTCCTTTATCCTCATGGGGTGCATGCCTCCCTAGGCATGCACCCTCCTCCTGTCTATATTTTAGCAGGGGGACAAGGCCCCAGGTACTCTCCTATAGGCGCATGATACATGGGTAGATGTCCAAGTATCCAGGGTCCATATTTAACCAATGTCCGAAAATAGAAATTAGCAGATGATCGAAAATGGCAGATATTATCTTAAATTTATCTCATAAATTAAGACAATCCTTTTCTGATCTGGACAAGCTCCAATCAGACCAAGTAAAGATTCCTGAGTGAGCCCAAACATATTTGGCTCAGTCGAGATAAGCTATAATGATTATTAAAGGAGAACATTAGGCTCAATCAAGTGTTAGCATGATTTTCTTGAACCTAATTGAATCTTATTCAAATCCTTGTTGCTTGGCTAATCACCGACGGCCATGCCGATTCGTATGGGAAGAGCGCATATTTCCAACATTTGATATCAGAGCAGTGTTGCGTAGAAGGAAGGAACATACCTAGGATTTACTACATCTAGGATCTGTTGCACTAGATTTTATCCTGAAACTTCTAGTTTGCTTCATGGTTGTCTCTATATTGAGGTGGAGATTGTTTACACAGAGGAACGGTGATACAAAAGTTTGAAAAGTGGATCTAGGGCTAGTTAGATTTTCTGTGAAGGATAGTTTTACTGGTGTGTGATCGTGAAGGGTGTTAGGGATCTATTCTTGACTTATTTAAAGTCATGGGATCAAGTGGATTCAAGATGGATTTTTAGAAGTTCAATGGTAAGAAAAACTTTACCCTATGGCAGTAAAGAGTAAAGGACTTGTTGGTTTAGTAGAGGATCTACAAGGTTTTGACAAAAAAAAAGCCAAAAAAGATCAGTGCTGAGGATTGGGAAGAGTTGGAGGAAATTACTTTTAGCACAATTCGGATGTGCTTGGCTGATTAGGTTTTGCCCGAGGTTTGCATAGAAACTACAGCAAAGAAGCTCCGGGAGAGATCGGAGAACACATACATGGGGAAGAACATGACGAACAAGCTATGGTTGAAGAAATAACTGTATAATCTGAGGATGTCCGAAAGTAGAGATCTTGTTGCACATATCTAAAGGTTCAATCAGGTGTGTTCTGAGGTAATGAATTTGGATGTGAAGATCGACGAGGAGGATCGGGCATTGTTGCTATTATATTCTCTCCTAAGTTCATATAATGGTCTCATAACAACTTTAGTTTATAGGAAGGAGATCTTAAACTATGAAGAGGTTGTTGGTATGCTCAGATCAAATGAGCAAAGGAAGAAGATCTACAAGAGAGACCCTAAGTCTGAGATCTTAGCTGTGAACAAAAGATAGTGAAGATCAAAAAAGAAAATAAGAGAAAAATCTAAGGGTAGGTCAAAGTCTTGCGATCAGAGGAAGATGACATTGAAATGTTATAAATGTCATCGTCTGGACACCTGAGGAGAGATTATCCCCTTTTGAGATCAAAAAAAGAAAAGGCCTGCAAGAAAGATGATATAGCTTCTATGAGCAGTGGAGAAGATCTGCTAGTTGTATCAGATAGATCTATAGAGTGCGATACTATGTGGATATTAGATTCAGCATGCTCGCACCACTATACTTCTCATCGGGTGTGGTTTGCTATCTACCAGAAGGTCGATGGTGGAAGTATCAGCCTTGGAGATGATCACCCATGCAAAGTAGCTAGAATTGGCTCTTCCAGGATGAGGATATACGACGGAATCATTCGTACATTATTAAATGTCAGGCATGTATCGGAGTTGAAAAAGAATTTGATTTTTTTGGGCTACTTGGAGGAGCAGGGTTATGCTTTTAGTAGCCAGGCTGGGAGTAGATGTCTGAAAATTTTCATGGGATCTTTAGTGGTGATGAGAGGTAGAAGACTGAGCAACAATCTTTACAGAATGGAAGGCTCAGTGGTAAATGATAGTGCAGAGGTGCTAGCAGCGGCAAAGGAGGAGTAAATTTTATATCGATTGTGGCACTATCGGATGGGTCATATTAGTGACCATGGGCTCACAAAACTAAGCAAAAGAGGTATGATCCCAGCCCTGAAGAAGGAGGGCATAGATCTTTGTGAGCCATGTATCTTTAATAAATAGTATAGGGTGAAGTTTGCTAGAAGTACCAAGCGCAGTGAGAGAGTGCTGGATTTAGTGCACTCGGATGTGTGGGGACCAGCTCCTGTATCAGCTAGAGGTGGGGCAAAATACTTTGTTACTTTTATTAATGATTTCTCAAGGAAGGTGTGGGTTTATTTGATCAGAGAAAAATTAGAGGTGTTTGCCTGGTTCAGAGCCTGGAGAGCTGAAGTAGAGAAGAAGCCAGGGAGATAGATAAAGTGTCTGAGGTCGGACAATGGAGGGAGTATACTAGCCTGGAGTTTAGGAGGCACAATGAGGAAAATGGCATCAAACACCATTACACGGTGAGGATGACTCCCCAGCAGAATGGTGTCATGGAGAGGATGAACTGGACACTGATCGAGAAGACATGGAGTTTGAGGCTGCAGACATCACTCTCAAAGTCCTTTTGGGGTGATGCTCTAACTTTTTCTTATTTTTTTATGAATAGGTTTCCTCATTATAAGCTGAATGGAGGCATTCTAGAAGAGGTTTGGAGTGGAAAGAAGGTGGAGCTTGGCCACTTGAAAGTCTTCAATTGCACAGCCTATGCACATGTGGAGGCAATCGAGAGGAGCAAATTGGACTCGAAATCTCAAAAGATGATATTCATAGGATATCCATAAGGAGTCAAGGGGTACCTGTTGTGGGACTCTCAGGCACAGAAGTTAGTGATCAGCAAGGATATTATCTTTGATGAGAAGAGCATCTTGAGGAGGTTTGGGATAGATGAAATTAGGAAAACAAAGGTGAATAGCGGTGGCCAGTCAGAGAATGATGGCATGCATGTTACATCCACTTATAGGAGTATTTCTGTTGAGGTAGAGCCAGGCAGAAAAGTATTATCTCAGATTAAAAATCAGCATGGAGGGCCGACGGTTCAGACTGATGTGTAGGAGCAGCCACAGACATCAGGCAGAGATGTGCCAATGGAAGTAGCTTTGCATAAGCCCCAGCATACTGTTAGGAGATCGATCAGATATGGCATTGATGAGGTTATCTCCTATGCACTCATCACTGCTGATGGAGATCCAGAGAATTATGCAGAGGCCATGGAGAGTGAGGATCATGATTCATGGATGCAGGTCATGATGGAGGAGATGGAATCACTTGAGAAGAATCAGACATGGTGGCTGGTGGATCTTCTAGAGGGTGCTCGACCTATTGGCTCAAAGTGGGTGTTCACAAAGAAAGAAGCACCTTCAAAATAATGTGGAGTCAGATTCAAAGCAAGGCTGGTAGCAAAGGGATACTCACAAAGGGAAGGGATTGACTACATAGAAATTTTCTCTCCTATGGTGCATCATATATCTATTCGAGTTTTGCTGTCACTGGTGGCACAGCATAACATGAAATTAAAACAGATGGACATGAAAATGGCCTTCCTTCATGGGATTTTGGAGAAAAAAATCTACATGAAGCAGCCAGATGGTTTCATGGAGATGGGACAGAAAGAAAAGATGTGTTTACTCAGAAAGTCTTTGTATGGCTTGAAATAATCCCCTCATCAATGATATCGAAAGTTTGATAGCTTTGTCTTGAGCATGGGTTTCAGTAGATGTGAACATGATTGTTGTGTCTACGTCAAGGATGTTGATGAGAAGAATGCCCTATACTTATTATTTTATGTAGATGATATGCTCATAGCCAATAGAAGCATGGATACTATGAAAAGGTTGAAAAGGATATTATCATCTAAATTTGAGATGAAAGATTTGGATCCAGTTGAGAAAATCCTTGGAATGGAGATTTGCAGAGATAGGTGCAAAGGAGTGCTCCATTTGTCATAAAAAAAGTATGTTCAGAAGGTACTGGAGAGGTTTGGGATGGAGAAGGCCAAACCTGTAGAGACGCTATTGCCGAGCCATATGTCTCTCTCTAAGTTATAGTGCCCCCAGTCAAAAGAGGAGAGAGAGTACATGGAATGAGTCCCTTATGCAAATATTGTAGGCAGTGTAATGTACACTGTGGTGCGCTGTAGACCAGATATAGCACATGCTGTGAGCACGGTTAGTAGATACATGGCTAACCTTGAGAAGAAATGCTGGAAAGCATTGAAATGGATATTGAGATATCTGCATAGAACAAGAGATTATGGTTTGGTGGGCAGTCGGGAGGATTTAGAGAACAATCTGTGAAGATGTGTGAAGGTTTAGATCCTCTGAAAGGATTTGTTGATGCAAATTATGCTGCTGTGTGTATATGGTGGATTGGTGTCTTAGAGATCAATCCTTCAGCCAATCACGGCCTTATCTACCATAGAGGCCGAGTACATTGGGATAACAAAGGCTACAAAGGAAGCCCTTTGGCTGAGGAGGCTGATTGATGAGTGCGAGATAGAGTAGAGCAAGGTTACACTATTCAGTGATAGTCAGAGTGCTCTGTTGTTGGCATAGAACCCAATCTATCATGCGCACACGAAGCATATAGACGTGAGGTACCACGGGATCAGAAAGCTGGTGGAGGAAGGTGAAGTGGAACTGATGAAGGTCAATTCAAAAAGAATCAGTCTGATAAACTCATGAAGGTACTCTCCAGAGATAGCTTTCAGAGATGTATGGCATGGATGGGTCTGTTGAGAAGAGATAAGTTCACAAGGACTTGGAAGCACCAAGGTGGAGAATGTGAGCTCAGAAGTGGCACCCCAAGTCTTGGAAACATTAGAAGATAGGTCATGAAAAGACAGGAGCGAGCCAGAAGAAGAATCAGTCTCAATAATAAAGTTCAGAAACTGGGTTGGCTCACTCTGAGATTGAGCCAGCTCAGCTGGGAACTGGGTCGGCTTAGTCCAGGACTGGGTCAGCTAGGTCTCAGAGTAAAATCTAGATAGAAAGAAGTGTTTTTGGGCTATTAGCATGGTACATAATTGGGTCGGCTCAGTCTGGAACTGAACCGACCAAGTCGTAGGTTAGCTGGCTCAATCTGAAACTGGGTCGGCTCAGTTTTCGCGGATTATTATTTTGTGTACGTGGATTGTTTGGGTTTGAAGAGTTTTTCTATGAACTTGGACTTGACCCTTTGTAAAGTATATATACTAAAAATAGGTCAAGGTTGTAAGAGTGCTGAAATATACTAAATAAAAGCTCTTTTCTCTCAAAAATCTCTTCTTCTCTTCTTCTCTGTTTCTTGATTTATTTGATCGTGCTTTCACAGATATCTCTAAGAAGTACTTCCTTATTGCTTGGGTAATCACCGATGGCCACGCCAATCCATGTGGGAAGAGCGCATATTCCTAACATCATCACCATGAACCCCATTTCCCATGAGGAACATTTCCACTATGTCCTCTGAAATGGTACTTAAGTACCTTTCAGGAGGATGAAAAATTCTTTTTGATCTACGAGGTGGAGGAGGTAGTGATTGGGCTGGCTCAATCTGATTGGGTTTTATAGGATCCTTAGCTCATTGCTCTTGGGAGACTTTCTCCTCGAGCCTAATCTGCCTTCCGATGCCATCATCTTGAATAAACTATTTTTCAAGGAAGATGGCATGTTGACTTATAATCACATTGTGGTCTTCTAGAATGTAGAAATAATATCCTAATGACTCTTTAGGATATCCTATGAACCAAGCTCTAAAGGATCTTACTCTAACTTGTCCGCTTGTTATCTCTTGACATGAGTCAGATAATCCCAAATTTTGAGGTGACTTAGACTTAATTTTTTATCATGTCATATCTTATACAGTGTGGTAGGAACGATTTTAGAGGAAACCCTATTCAGTAAATATATTAGCGGTTCATTAGACTATGTCCCCTAAAGAAATCAAGGAGGTTCATGAAGCTCATCATGGATCAGACCATATCTAATAAGATCCTGATTTCTCCTGTTCTGAAATTTCATTGAGTTGAGGTATTCCTGGTGGAGTCCATTGAGAGACTATGCCATTTTTCTTAAGATAGTCTAGGAATTTCCAACTAAGGTATTCACCTCCTCGATCTGATCGAAGAACCTTAATGGATTTTTCAGTTTGTTTTTCTACTTCATGTCTGAATTCTTTGAACTTTTCAAAAGCTTCAGACTTATGTCTCATAAGATACACATACCCATACCTAGACAAATCATCGGATAAAGGATAATGAAGTAGACAAATTGCCTCTAGCCGGCACATCAAATGGGCCGCACACATCAGTATGTACTAGGGCAAGGAGATCTGTGGCCCTTTCCCCATGTCCTACAAAAGGGAAGTTTAGTCATTTTGCCTATGAAGACAAGATTCACAAGTTGGATATGACTCGAAAGTCAATGGACTCAATAGCCCATTTTTCTCCAATTTGTTAATCCTATCTTCTGCTATATGACCTAATCTCAGGTGCCATAGATACCTATCGTTTGGACTATCCCTAGGTCATTTTGATTATGGCATTCACGTTTTGCTCGATAGTTAAAATAGGTACATCAATATGTAACTGATAAAGACCATTAATAAGGAAACCATTTGCAATTTTATTTCTTTCATAAAGAATGTTACAATGGTCCTTAAAGAAAACGGTAATCACATAGCCTTCTAGTGCTAAGCATGAAATAGAAATCAAATTCCTGCTAGCTGCAGGCACATAATAACAGTCTTTTAAAACTAAGTCTAAACCAGATGGTAATCGAAGAGGGTATGTTCCCACGGCTACTGCAGCAACTCTTGCTCCATTTACCGATGCGTAGGATCATGTCTCACCATCCCTCAGCCTCCTGCTATCCTCAAGATCCCTGCATAGAAGTGCACAAGTGAGCACTAGAACCAGAGTCAAGCACCCAACTGGATGCAGAAGAAACCGTAAGGTTAGACTCAATAACGAGCATACCTCCAGAAGGACCTGCCTCCTTCTTGTTCTTCAGGGTGGCCAGGTAAGTAGTAGGGCAGTTTCGCTTCCAATGGCCGTCATTGTTGCAATGGAAAATACTTTCCTTTGTCAGCGGCCTTCTTCTTCAGCTCTGCCTTTCTTCTTCTTTCCTCCTTCCATCTTCTGCTTTTTCACAGACTTCTTTTTCTTTCCAAAAGACTTTCTTCTTGGAAGAAGTCCGTTCCATAGCAAGAACTGAGCCTTTAGAACCTTTCATAGAAAGCTCAGCGGTAACCAGCATATTCATAAGTTCGGCCAAGGAATTTTGAAGTTTATGCATATGGTAAGTTCATGATGAACTGCCCATATGCATCAGTCAAGGATTGCAGAATTATATCATTCTGCAGATCCAAGTCCAACTTCACACCGAGCTTCTCAAGCTCTTCCATGTCCTTGATCATCATCAGACAATGATCTTGGACTGACTGCCCATCACGCATCTTAGCCTTAAAAAGTCATTTAGTGACTTGATACTTTGGCTGCGCGACTCTGTTCACCAAACATCTCCTGTAGGTGAGCCAACATTTGGCGAGCAGTCCTTAATATCTTCATGTTGGCACTGGAAGCTCATCAGACATCGAGCCCAACATGTAATATCTGGCCTTATTATCTTCGTCCATCCACTTATCCAGAGACGCTCTCTGTTCAGCGGATGGACGAGCTGGTAAGGTGGGAGGGTCCTGGTTCCAACACATGAGTTAACTTCTCGAAACCCAAAATAATTTTGAAGTTCTAGAGCCAATCCTTATAATTTGGGTCCGGTCAGTCTATGGGTGTCCAGGATACGTGCTAGTGGGTTGGATGCAGACATTTTTCTATAGAGAGTCAAAGTTTCTAGTTAGATTTTGTAATTAGACTTAACCAATTTATTTAAAAATTTTATTTTTAAATAAATTAGCTCTCACTATTTTTATCGGATCCCTTACACTCCCTAGGTAGAGATGCAAAAATCTTTGCGATTCAATTGATTTCTAGTGGGATGGTGCGGTCCGACCAACTAGACTCATCACCTCACCTAACAGTTATTGGATGATGGGTTCAATTGCCAATGAGTGAACAACTCTTGTTCAATGATTCTCTAATCATGGTGCACCCAAACTTGATCTCTAATTCATGAATCTCACCATGTCCAGAATATTGATCCACTCCTTGGTTAAGTCAGACCCACCATTTGCATGAATTGGATTTCTGATTGGGTCTCTCACCGTATCTAAAATATTGAGCCCAATCCATCATCCAACTCGTAGCATCCAATGCCTAATAGACATGGTTGCATCTTTTTGGTGCAATTGAGCCACTGTAATCAGCCGAGAATAATCAACCTCGAAAAGGGCCCGCACATCTGCAATAGTAGAAGATCAAGTGACTTAATCTTTTCTTAAGAAGATTCAATTTAGGTCTCTTAGACTTGACTCTGTCATAACAGTTATGACAAGTCTAGTGGCATGGGTTAGCTCGAACTATTAGCCACCTCAAATCAGAATTGGGTTGACACAAATGGCCAGGTAAGTGAGATCGGTGGAAGGAATATGCCATTAACTCGATAAGAACGTATTCAGATCGAGTAGCTCCCAATTAAAAATCAATCGATCGTATCTGCCAAACATACCTTAAACACCAAATTATCGAATCAGAACTAAACGGGTTAGCCTACAATCCAGGCTCAAACCATGGAGCCAGATTAGGTTTTAATTGGATCGATCACATATGGCTGTGAGTCGACCTTGACTCAGACTTATAACTATTAGGCTGGTCAATTCTAAGTACTCTTGATCGCACCTAACCAACTCTTGATTTGGTTTGATCAACCGCTAGACCTAATTGAGCTACGCAAGCCCGAACCTAATTTTATGAAAATATCTTAGATCTAAAAATTCTTAATTTTAGATCTAATTAGTTGCATAATCTTAATTCTTAATTAAGTTTGGATTCATAAATAAAAAATATTTATCAAAATCCTAGGATTTCAGGATCTAGAATTTTGCAAAAAATAAGTTCTGATTTTTGATTAAGCACGAACGTGCAGCACTCTTACACGCCATAAGAACACCTCATCAAATGAGAGGAGAGGGCCTTTAAATTCTACTTTGTTCTTATGATCGGATGGCCAAGGAGAATGTCTTAATCAAAAATATAATTGACACTACAAAACTAGTTAGATCTAGATCATATATCACGTATATAATTAATGATCTAACTAATACATGCTTTGCATATATCTCATGTATCATCACTAAATTAAACATGTATATTTTTTAGATCTAAAATATCATATATAATATCTAAAAAATAGATTTAAATTTGATCATATCAAAATAAAACTATTCTAGATAATTTGTAGAACAATTCTACAACTAGTCTAAACATGCATCTTTTCATATCACATATGAATAAATCAAAAATTAAAAACTTTATTTTTTATTTTTTAGATTTGATTATAATAATTATAATATCAAAAAAATAAAAAATAAATAGATCTAAAATTATATTTAATTAAATTAATAACATGATTATACTAGACTACACATAAAACTATTCTATTCCCAGTCTAGTCATGCATCTCATATATATTATATCTAAATAATTTAATTTTAATTTTTTAATTTTAGATCTAATCATATCTGATGTGACATTTAAAACTTTTTAATATTAGATCAAAAATAAAAATAAAATTATATCTAAAATAAATATGAAGAACTGCAACCTGGCTCTGATATTAGTTGAAAGAAAAACCTAATTTTTTAGCATAGAATCATTCAAATCTGATTGAATCCGAAGGAATATTTTAATTTTTTTTTTAAAATTCTAATTAGATCTGAGACTTCTCAAATCTAATCATAGAGATTTGATATTAAAAGATAAAAATAAAATAAAATTAGATTTAATTTTAAGTATCTAATTTGGTAATCTAATTACCCTACGATGATCCTGTTGATTTCTGAGGTTCTGAAAAGAGCCACGCATCCTATTGATTTCTAAGGCATATAGAAGAGAGGGAGAGAGAGGATAGAGGAGGTGTGGATATTAGAGGGAAGGCTTCTTTGGATGTGAAAAAAATAAATTACGTTGAGGCAATTTCATGAGAAGAGTTCTTATACTAGACATAGAGCCATATAGAATCCTTTTTTTATCAAAATCCTTATTAATTAGATCATTGAGACTTCTAGACTTGATCTTCATGGAAAACCCTAGATCTCATTTGGTTTTGACACCAAAAATCCATCTGGAAGGTAGCGACATGAAAGGATAAGGAAGAGTCCATGTGCGTCTAGGACTCTTCCCTCAAGAGTTTGATTCAAATCAAACTCTATCAAAACCTACTCTAGGCACCTCCAAAATCAAAAAATTTTGCACACCCAAAGTATAACTCATCCTCTATCACATATCTAAAAATTAGAGTAAAATAATTTCTAAAATTCTCTGATCATGTGACCCTCAATTCTCTCAATTGGGTCAACTATTGACCCTAGTCCAATTGCACTAGGAATGAATTTAATTTTCATAATTAATCTAATCTGAACTTATTCCAATTAGATGAAAATAAATTCATTTAAAATATAAGAATGAGTTAAATCAAATTTGACTCGATTGCGATGAATCAAAAAGATTATAGAAGGAGAAAGTTAGGCTCAATCGTGTACAAGCACAATTATCTTGAACCTGATTGGATCTAATCCAAATCAATCGAATTAGGTTAGCTTAATTAATGACATCCAGACCCAAACCCTTATTTGTATGACTTAGTTAGATTCAGTTTTGTATGGTAATGAGACATATCATGATCTCCATCATCGATATCATCGAAATATCTTTCGAAGGATCAGAACTTTTTTGATTCATATAATTAGAATGATCGATCATCAAAATCATTCTAATTGCTTCCAAAATCCACTAGTGACACCTAGCAGTATATGGTGGGAATCCATCAAAACTAAAAGTGAACCTCTCGGTGCAACTACCTGTGTGATTGGGTTCTTCTATCTTGAGCCCCGATAGGATTAGGTTAAGGTAAACTCGTCGAACCCAATATCCATCATATGAATTAATCATTCGATTCGAGTCCTATGTGAAATCTTTATAGAAACTCTTTCTATCATCTTCACTCTGCCATGGCCATGGGCTTATGGACTCGATTCTCATGATCATCATAAGGTTACTCCTCATCTACCAAGGTAGATAGATCCCTTATTAGTGTAATCCAATTTCTATAATGAAGGTACTATAGCCAACATACACATCAAGATTTTGAATGGCTAGGAGATCGAGTTATGGTGTAGTCAAACTATAACACTCTCAAGGTGAATTGCTGATGCACCTTAGGTTAAAGAACCAAACACACTACTACAACATCGAGCCAGTCATCGATGAGAAGGTAGACTTCCTTATGAATGCTCGAGGTGGTCACGCTCAGTGCTCTCATTCTCTAATGAGTATTTATACTCTCACTCCACTATCTCCACATCGTAGACTCAAGACTCATCTACTCAAAGAAAGCGATCGTATACCAAACTTCCAGATTAATCACCATCCTCATGATGATCCTATGGTTGGGAGCAATTTATGAGTTAATTATGAAAATTCATGTCTTAAATTTTTAACTCTTTAAAAATATGAATTATCATTACCATTAACTCAAAGGATGTATCACATATACTTTAAATACATACTATGATAGAAAATAATTATTTTATTAATTTATAGCAAAATTATAAAATTATTCTTAGAAGTGTATTACAAATGTTAGCCAATCTAGCTTCTACGGCACACATCTAACAGTATAAACCATAGAATATATAAACCTAGGCATTATAACCTTTACAAGAAGTGGAATCAAATAGAGCTTTTTTTCCTAACTCTCTTCTCGCTTTTAGGTACCGTCATCAACTTTTGCTCTTCTTCATATTTTTGGATTAACAACCAGGTTCACATAAGAGATCGGATCTACGATTGTGGTTCCAAGCAGCCGTAGGCACAATAATTGGTATCAGAGTAATATCGATTTTTCCAACAAGTGATATTAGAGTCCAGTTGAGCATGAAGGAAGAAGAAGATTAGATTATAGCAGAGATCAGTAGTGAGGTTCAGATCTAAGGCTTTTCTCTAGGTTTCATGAGGAAGGAAGAGATCTAAGGGCTACTGTCCATCATCCCTAGTCATGGTAATTTTTAGATCTACTTGTTGGCTATTTTTGATTCGGTTTGATCATGAAGAATAGCCAATTAAAGATGAAATTTGAGAAGTTTGATGGAAAGGATAGTTTCACGATATGGAAGGTTAGGATGGAGGATCTACTAATTTAGATGAGGCTAGATTCCATCTTGAAGGATAGGTCGGAGGAGATAATAAACAAGGAGTGGAAGTCCTTAGAGAAAAGAACATGTGCCATGATTAGGGCTTGTCTGGTAGATAAGATGCTGTATGGCATGTTGAAAGAGAAGACACTCAAGAATTTATGATCGAGGTTACATCAGTTGTATATAGGAAAGAATATGTACAATAAGTTGGTGCTGAAGAAATAATTGTATAGCTTTTGGATGTAGAGGGTGAGGATATTGTAGGACATATTTAGTGATTCGATCGGATAAGCATGGACTTGCTCAACATTGGGGTGGAGCTTGAAGAGAAGGACAAGAGTTTATAGCTGTTATGTTCACTATCCGAGAGCTTCAATCCATTGATAACTATGCTGCTGTATGGTAAGGAGATACTAGTGTATGAGGAGATCGTATGAGTGCTAAGGTCCAATGAACAGTGGGAACGGATGACAAAAAGGAAGATCATTTAGGAGGATCTTGTAGTTTTAGAGAGGTCAAGAAAAGAGAAGAAGAAAGGCATGCGAGAGGCAGCAATGGATCTAAGAAGTGCTTCAAGTGTGATGAAGTAGGGCACTTTAAGTAGGAGTGTCTGCTTTGGAAGAAGTGCAAGAGAGGAGAAAAGTTGGGTTCCATCATTTCAATCGCTGAAAGTGAAGAGTTTGATGAGCTTTTGATGATCTTAGAGAAGCCTGTGGGGTGCAGTGTATTCGAGATGATTTTGGAGGAGTCTGCAGAATGCAGAGGGTCTGAAGGAGCAGCGACGTGTTCAAGGTGCAACATCAGGCTCAGCAGTATAGCATTGGGTGGTTGGCCTCAGGGGCTCGATTATAGAGTCAGCTTCTATGGTGTCGGGAGGACTTCAGTTTTAGGTGGAGCATCAGGCAGAGGTGGTTTTACAAGTAGAAGGAGATATGACATGAGTTTAGAGTGAAGGAGTGTAGGAGGACCAATATCCTAGCATCAATGTCGGGGATGCATAGATCTAGGTGGAGCAACATGTGCGGAAGGATAGGTGAAGTTCTGAGGTGACCGTGTCAGGGTATACAGCGGGTGTTGACATAGGATTGCTATAGATTCTCCATGAAAGTTCAAGATAAATGATGTGGCTGCTAAGCAGAAGGGTGCCTATAACTCCAAGGATGGTGCATAGATGCAAGCCAAGATTTTCAGCGATGGAGGCAGTCATCCTAATGGCCTTAAAGAGAGCTTAGTAGCTGAAGAATGATGGCAGTGATAAGGAATGCACAAGTAGCTGTTAGGACATGTAGCGATAGTAGGATCATGTAGGAGGGCATTGCTAGGTGTGCCGAGGCTTGGGCGCTCCAAGGTGGAGATTATAAGGATTTGTGGTGCTCCCAAGCCTTGGGAGGCCACGGGAGGAGCTAAGGTATTGACTCCAAAAGATTAGGATGGGTGTGAGTCCTAGGGTTAGAACAGAAGTTATCTCAGGATGAAGGCAACATGTAGCCTTGCACGGACTCGAGGTTCAGGTGTGAGGACCTTGAGGGGCTTGGTAGGTGCTCCGGAGATCTGAAACATAAGGTGGAGCAAAGGACCAAAGCTAGGAAAAGAATCAGCTAAGATAAGGGGCTGACACACAGGCGGGCTAGCTCGGATACGCAGTTAAGCCAGCTCGGGCAGAGACTGAGCCGACTCAGGATGCAGTTAAGCCGACTATCTCAAGCAGATAAAAGATAGGGCTCGAGTGAGATGCAGTCGAGCCAGCTTGGCTACTAACAGAGCCAGCTCGATAGTGGCATACAGAACATGATGGGTTTTCTATTTGGGTCTAGGATAGAATTTTATCCTAGGGTCTTAAGGCCTGGTCCAATAAGATTTTAAGATGGCTAACTCATATATGGATCGAGTTTAGATCCAGGGGATAAAAGCATGGGAGACATGAGTATACATGGGCTCGGTGAGTGCTTTCATGTATTAGATTAGTTTAGGAGAGTTTTTCAGCTAGAGTTTAGATTTATTAGGATATATATGGTATAGCAAAAACCCTAGGGTATATAAACCCAGGCATTGTAACCTTTATAAGAAGTAGATCAATATAGAGCTTTTCTCCCAACTCTCTTCTCTCTTTTCTCTCTGGTTCCAACATCAAGCCTTAGGTGCTGCCATCAACTTTTGCTCTTCTTTATATTTCTGGATTAACACCCAGGTTTGCGTAAGAGATTAGATCTATGGCTGTGGTTCAGAGCAGTCATAGGCACAACAATTGGTATCAGAGCAGTACCGATTGTTTCAACATAATCAATAAAAAAAAAATTTAATAGTCAAAAAGTTAAAATATGATGAATAGAAATTACTTACCATCTACTCCATATGGCGAGCGAATGGCCTTGAACCCCCATAATACGAGATTGTCTATCTCGCCAGATTTGCAGCATTTTTGGCACATCGATCCTACATAATTAACAGTCAAATTAGTTAGTAAGTAACTAAATTTAAAAATAAATGATTTAATTATTAAATTCTAAATAAAAGAAAGTTATCTAATATGCTGGATCCTTGTACGTGTGGTATATGACAGCCATCCTCGATATTGATGTTGTCATATGGCCGCCGACGCGCTACCTCCAACCCTAGTCATGTACTATAGCATACTAGTGGCGATGAATGCGATGCCGATACTCCTTAAAATGCAAGCATAAATGATCATCTATAGCTCGTCGCACACGATCGTGCTCAAAATCAACAATATCAAATATAGCCTACCAATAACAAATATTATAAAAATATAGTATTAATTAAATATTTAAATAAATATTATTATACCTGTAAGTGGGTATAGAAGATCTTCCTCTGAGGCCATGTAACCCGATGTCAATCGAAGAGCATCATTGAGGCATAGCTGCAGCAAATAATGCCCAACTCAGTCTGCCATGGGTCACACCATCTCCTAATAGGCGTAGTGTAGCCTGACAGTATCTTGATGCGGAGATGCTGTCCCTCATGCCCACTTCTCCAATGCTCAAGGGTGAGGTTCCTTGACAGACCTCGCCCTCACCTCACCATCGATAGAGAATGGCCTGAAAAATAATAAATAAAATATTAGTATGATAGCCATCTATCAATCTAATAGGTAAATTAAAATCAAATTTTATTATGTAAAGAATATGAAAATATCAGTCAAGACCAGCTCACTCGAACCCATCTCACTTGCACCCGCCTCTATAGGGCCATCTGGCGACTCCAATGGTGTAGTAGTGGAAATGGGGAAAGGCTCAGGGGTAGGCTATGAACTCAAACATCGTCTCCCTCCTAGCATCATACCTACAATGTTTAAACCATGCATATAATTAACTTGACATATAAATGAATATAATAATGAACAATAATAGCAAAAAATATATAAATGCTGATGAATAGAATTGTATTGCATACTATTATTGTAAAAGAAGATTCAACCAAAAATATAGATCTACTTAACAATATTTGTATCCTCTTTGATTTCTAGATCCTCCTTCGACTCACAATAATCGATTAATATATTGTCTTCTATCTCATCGTCATTTATAAACCGATCATCACCCTTCGAATCATTAAGATTAAATATAAAATCAACTTCAACTTCATTGGATGGTAGATCAACCCTATTCAAAGGAGCTGTCATAAGTTTTTCGTCAATAAGGTGCTCGGTCAATGTTTGTTCTTCTTCTTAAAAAGCTTTCTCTTCATGTAGATTTGAATTATTGTCCATATCTAGTCGGGTTGGTATGTAATACACATCTCTAGGTATTATTCTTTGTACGACATGCCAATCACCTCGATATTTCGGATCCTTTAAATATATTACTTGTTTCACTTGAGTTGCTAATATATATGGCTCATTCTAGTACCAAGTTCGTGCAAAGTTTACACTAGTAAAGTATGGATCAATATGAATATCGATCTTCTTATTTCTAATATCCCACCATTCACACTAAAATAAGAATGCCAAATTTTTAGATCCATACTTCAATTCTATGATATCCATCAATACAGCAAGATATTCAATCTCCTCTTCTCCTTCATATTCTATCATCACAATCCCACTATTCTAAATCCATTTTTGCATCTAAAGCTCTCTTGTATGAAATCTTATTCCTCCAATGATATAGGATGTGTAGTAGTTAACTCTTCGATCGAGGCCACATGCTAAATTGTATAACTCATCGATCACACTCTTTTCTTTATTGAAATACTTAGATTTCACCTACAATATAGCATAAAAAATTATGTTGATATAAGTAATTAATTATATAATTATAAAATATAATATAATACTAGTAAAACTTACATGGTCCCTAAATCATTTTTGAAATTTCATCTTATGTCGATCATCAATATTTGTATTATTCTTCCTGAATAATATATTCTTGTACTCACCGCAATAAGTTAAGATTTTTAATTTTACATCGACATGAAAAAATTAGTTAGAATACTAAAATTACACTATGATAATACTTAATTAAATCTTTAATTTTTTTATAATTATTTAGAATATAAAAGTGTGCCTTGGATAGCTCATTCATATCCATAAACACATATCTTCTTTCACCCATGGGTTAAACCGTTTGTTTGAATATGGGCAGTGTTAGTTCATCATCATCACATTCATGATCAGCATTACGATCTGCATGATTGAATATTATTTCAATATCGTCAAGATACATCGAGCAGAATGTGAGACACTCTGTAGCTATGTATGCTTCCACTATGGACTCTTTAGGTCATGCCTTATTGCGCACATACCTTTTTAGGGTATACAAGAATTTGCAAATATAGATAATTTAAAGAGTTTTAATACATTTACATCTTACAACTAATATATCGAAGAGTTTATTATTTTTTTATCTTTTAATAGAATATATTCATCGATAATGTACCAAATCCGCTAGAAGAGCTTTCTTTGGAAGATGAACAGCCAGGTGCACCATAACAAAAAAAAATGATGGTGGAAAGATTTTTTCTAACTTACAAAGAATGAGCACAATATCATTCTCAAACTTTTCAATTAAGTTAACTTTCAACATTCGGCAATACAGTTCTAAAAAAAATACTTTCAACTTAATTAATGCAGCTTGAACATCACCACTCAGATAGCCATGCATCACCACAGGAAGCAAGCACTGCATCATCACATGGGAGTCATAACTTTTCATGCTTGAGATATTACCATCATTGTTACCAACATATCGCAATACATTTGAAGCATAAGCATCAAGAAACTTTATGATTTTAAACCATCCATTGAAACTTTTTTCTCCTTCCGAAATAGTGAATAACACGCAAGTGGTATAAAAGTTATGACTCCCAAGAAGAGAATGAAGAAGACGCAGACGCAGGAAGCAATTGAAGGCGTTCGAGTTTCTTCAATGTAGTCGAAGACTGGTGGTGCATATCATGGTCCCAGGAGTGGTGCGACCACCTCATCCCCGTAGGGAGCCCTATAGCTTTAAGGCAAAACTTACAAGCTTCTCACTGACCTCAATTGTAAGCTAAATTTGAAAGACAAAACTCAACAAACAAAGAAAACAACATGAAAATGAAAAAAAGAAATTTCGCCTTCCTCTTCCAGTTTAGCTAGATTCCTAGCTTGCCTGGAACTGGGTATGAATCCTATCTCTCGACGAAATGCTTGAATAAGAGCTCCTCACAAGGGGGTAATCTTTTTTGAAACTAAGGAACTATCATCTTGATGAACTAAATGCAACTCCGATTGAATTTTCATTTCTTGTAAGTCAAGATGAGCTTTTGAATTATCTTTTATTTTTTCTGTGATGTTCAATATTGTATCAATGATATTTAATAAGTACCATAAATTCATCAATAAAAATATTAATTTATTAATTAATTTATATTAATTTTTAAAAATTAATGATCAATTTATATATATTTTTTTAAGAAATTAATATTTTTATTAATTAAAAAATTAATTAAAAAATAATAAAAATTAAAAAATAAAATTTTATTATTAATGAAAAGAGCTCATTTTTTTGATCGTAATAAAATAAGTTTGAAGTAAAACAGAGCTAAAATGGAGAAGATATAAATTTCTAAAAATTAACAAAAAAGAAAAATGGCTCAGTCGGCTCCGCAAGCCAAGCCACCAAACTGAGCTAAGCCAACAAAGTCGGCGCATCCAAATGCACCAAGCCAAGCTGATTTAACCATAGAAGCCATCAATCAGTCCACGATCCAGGCATGGACCGCCAGCTCAACAGAAACTAACGAATCACGAAGCGACACATGGTGGACCTAGACCCTTAAAGGATTCACAAAAAATCTATCATGGCTCATAGGGCAGTTTGGACTTTTTACTCAGCGATAGAAGATGCTGATTCATTATGGTGTATGGTGCAGCCGATCCACGTGGTCCATGGGAATAGTAATTACGCGATCGGATGATTGTAGTAGCTTACGGTCAAGATCGGACGGTGGAAGTTTAAAACTGAATTTGATTCAAACTTAGCTTCATACGGATCGCCATCGGACGACAACACTCAAACCAGAAGATGATCTGATGGTCTAGAACACTCCTAACGGTGATCAAGATTCCAAACGCACGATCAGCGGTCAGATTTTCTCCATCAATGCATGATCAATGGCAAGAATTTAATCTGACCTGATCTGGGCTGATATGCATCCAATTTTGATGATTTTTGGTCCGTTGGATTCCTATTAAATGGCCAGATTTCATCCACAGCAGTAGAATTCATCTAGGACTCCTTTTAATCCAATTTTCACTTGAATTTTTTCATATTTTGATGATCAAAGAGCTCCTTAGTCCCACATTATCCAGAAGAGAACTCTCCAGCCCTCCTAACTCTATAAAAAGGACCCCAGGCCTCTAGAAATTGACATCTCTGGTCAAGGTGAAGCTTTGGTATAGGGTGAAGCCAAGCTCTAGGTTAATGGCTATTTTGAGGCAACTGGTGCCGAGAGGAAAAGCTGGGCTTCTACACTATCTTTTCACTAATGCCGATCCAAGATCAGAGATCAGATTATTTTATTTTATTTTATTTTATTTTTAAATTTTATGTATTTAAATTTTAAAATTTTAATTAATATAAATTTTATTTTATGTTCTTTAAATTCATGCTCTTTATTTTTATTGCAATTTAATTTCTACACTTTAATTATTGCTCTTTATTTTATTGTGAGTAGATGCTAAGATCTAACTTGTAGTCTTAGTACCAAGTTTAAATTTCTGCACCCTTTAATTTTCACTTTCCGACTTCACTTTTAATTTAAAAACTTTTTATTTTTTTTAAAAAAAATTAAAGATTTTAAATCTAAAAAATACTATATTTTCTATGGATTCGATCCGACTCACTACTATCTACGTATTTTTAATTATTTTAAAAAGTCAGATTAAACTGATAAATATGGTATCTTAACGACAACATCATACTCTTATCAAGTTTTTGGCACAATTATTGGAGATTATTTTTGATTTTTGATTTTAATTTTTTTGATTTATTTTAAATAAATTAAAAATAATTTCGATAAATGCACCAAGTTTTTGGCATCATTGCCGAAGAAGGCACGGACATTAAATTTTTTATCTCTTTAATTTTTTTATAAATAAATTATAAATAAAATTTTTATTTTTTTATAAATATTGCTTGCTAATTTTTTTTTATTTTATAGAAAAAGAGGTTAAAGAATAAAAAGAACCAGGGCAAGGAACAGATCACTTAGTTTTGTTTTGTGAGATCAATCCTAACCCTAGTCCTTTTCTTTTTTTTATTTATTTAATTATTTTATTTTTAAATTAAATTTTAAAAAAATATATCCACTTAAATCTAATTAAAAAATTTCATGACAAGATTAGAAATTCGAACTACTTAGAGCATGCATCATATTAGTTTTATTTTTATTTTTATTTTTGGTGATCACTGGAGACAAGGTAAGTTCTTAAGTTTAATCAATTTCATTCATCTACTTTAGTTGCATAGAATCCTTGTTGAAAGTGATTGTGCATATGCATCTTTAAATCAACTTAAGGACACAATCCAATTAAACAAGATAAGGTGGAGATTTGATCATCCTTTCGTGGCCCACAAACAACCAATCAGCATCTTGCATTGATCTAAGCCTTTAATTTTAAAATCAATTAGACATCAGCCCTAGGATAATCGAGCTCAATAGGACAAGAAACTCTAAGAGGTGAACTAGGTTAGGGTTAGTCAATTTGATTGGTGTCTAGGAAAGTGGTTCAGAAATGATTGGGCCCGAAGGAAGGTGGTTTCTAATTGGTTCCATTCGCTTATCTGACCAAGCATAATTGGTGTCTAGGCAAGCAACAAGGGGACTCCCATCGATCTTACACTTATTTGGTCTGTTGATTGGCTGATCCTACACTTGGAGGGCTTGAAGGTAATCTTGGCAGTTAGGAGCTACCTAGATCTAGGATAACCCTTAGTCAAGATTGATTAACCAATTTGATTGCTAACCAACATTATCACTAATTAAAACTAATTCTTCTCTCTCTTCTTAGCTCTAGCACTCCTTAGGATTTTTCTTTAAAACTTTTATTTCTTTCATTTTTTCTTTCTTCAAAAATAAAATAAAATAAAATAAAAACTAAATTAAATTAACTAAAAAAATATTAAAAATAATAATTAAATTAAATTAAATTAAACTAAAAATAAGAATTAAAATAATTTAAAAAAATATTAATTTTTTTTAAAAAATAATAATATAATAAAATAATAAAATACATATATATAAATTTTTAAAAAAAAATCTAAAAAATTTTTGAACAATACATTTGGGTTACACTAATACATGCACGATAGAAAATCACTTTTTTTGATTTAGTTGAACTTAATTAAATGGTTGATTCATATTAAATCTGATAATCAAATGGCTGATCTGAACTTAATAGTCCAAAAATTAGATAAAGTTGACCTTCTTATCCAGAAATTAAATGAACTCATAATCCTAGGTCAATAATCTTCTGCACAATTCACATCACCTAGCCTACCCATCATGCTGCATAGTTTCCATATTTTATTCAAGAACAAGTTCAAGCTACTTAAGGCTACTCCAAGCCGGTTGATAATCTTCTTTCAAATTCATATAACTGACATTAAGTAACTACTCTAATTTTTCTTGGACATCCCAACAGTCTTAGGCTTAGACCCAAATTTTATCTGTCCAAAACTATCAAAACATGCCTCAATACCAAAACTATACCTATAATAATGGTCAGCCTAGTCAGTTTACCCAGCCATCATATAACAACCAGCTATTATACCCACCTCCTCAATAGACTAATCTAGCTGACAATAGATTTAACCAACTTCAATAATTGATTCTGACTCAACAGCAATCTATCACCAGGCTAAAAGCTCAAATTGAACAACTAGCTGAATATAACATGAGGAGAGAACTAGATCAACTATCAAGCCAACTATTTTCAAACAATCCACCTAATATCCACCAACCATCTAGACCAAGTTATCAATCTAATGTCTCACTTAAAAATTTTCCATTTGAGAATACCAAAGTAATTCCTAAACTTAAAAGCTATAGGATTCTTATGGACCCATACCAAGATCAGGTGAGAGAAGCTAGTACTGATGCTAGCCAAAATGAAAATTTAGAGGAATAGGTTAGTATTGAGACTAACCACATAGAAGAATCTAAGCTTGGAACTAGTACTGATGCTGGTTCCAGTTTAAATGAGATAGATATAGGAAAAAAGAGAATAGATGATTTATCTAAGACTTATAAACCTAATGTCCTATTTTCTTCAATCCTAGAAGCAGGTTCTTCTTACAAAAATCAAAAGGCATGTAATGAAGAGTCAACGAAGTTGTTTAAGCAAGATCATATTAATTTACCTTCAAAATTAAAATGGCCTTTAGTCATCCTTCCAGCATCCATTGATTTAAACTTAACTCCTAATACAAAAACTCCATTCATGAGCATTTTAGAGAAACAAATAGGAGAAATTCTTAATAAACATGGGTCTGAGAATGGCGTTACAAATTATGTCACTAAAATTAATAATAAATATATTAATAATGGAATTATAAATTATCTTCCTGAGATTGGCAATCCAAAACCATTGAAATTTGTTAATCCAATATTTGATACAGGATAGTAAGCTGCATTGTGTCTGACTGAAGATGGTAAACTTAGCACTTGTTGGGAGGCAACCCAATATTTAGTTTTTTTTAGTCTAATTTATCTTTTCAATTGATTTTCTTTTTAGGACAATTTGAATAAGTTGGAGGGAGAGCTTAAATTTTCAAAGGCATATGCTGGACCATATATATTGAGTTAGGTATATTCTTTCATGTTCTTTATTACACCCTTTATTTTTTCTTCTCCATTGAGGACAATGTCGATTAAGTTGAAGGAGAGAAAAATAAAAATTTTAAAATTTTAAGTCCTCAAAAAAAGTTAGTATTTAGTATTTAGACACCCGATTATGCTTAAGAATCGAATTAAACTAAGCATTTTTAGAAGAAAATTGATGCATAGATCAGAGAATCTATGAGATATTGAGGAATCAAGTATTAAGAAAATCCAATAAAGAGTTAAGTTTAGAACATAAAAAGCTTTTTCTTTGAGCATTTTTAATTTTTTCTACCAGCATCAAAAAAAAGTCTACTTCTTATGGGCTTGCATAGGGTAACTATATATTTTTTTATATAAAAATTATTTTAATAAAATAGTTTTCAAGTACTTCTCACTGAATAATCAGGCCTCTTTACCTAAGCAAGCATTGAGTTTCGCATCAAAAGATGGGAAGGGCAAAGAAGCTCATTGTAAAGCTAGTCTTAACTCGTAACCTATTTGATTCGAGCTAGAAAGCCCATGGGGTATTCTATATCTAGTGCCCTAAAGCCAACTGGTTTGGAAGTCATTGGCCCAAGACTCGCTACATGGATCAAATAGAAAGCTTAAGAGGTTAAGACACTCAATAGTGGTGTAACGTTAAAAAAAAAAGTATTGGTTTTCCATCGAGTAACCGGATCCTTTTGCCTAAGTAACCAATGATATTCACATCAAATAGTGGGCAAAATAAAAATAAAAATTAATAAATAAAGGGTAGAAGTAGCAATACACTTATCTATATGAAAGTTTAGACAAATCAGAGATAAAGGTGGGATAATTTAGAAAATATTTAGAAAAATTTAATATTCTTTACTTAAATTTTTTATTGATAAGTATTAATATCCTAATGATATGTCTCACTTAAGCTCTACTGAATATCAATGGCCATTTTGAAAACTGCTCAGATAAAATTTGAAACTCTAAAGTTAAAAGGTATTTAAAACTAAATTCTTTCTTTACTCGAGGATGAGCAAAGCTTAAGTTGGAGGGTGTAATAAGTACCATAAATTTATCAATAAAAATATTAATTTATTAATTAATTTATATTAATTTTTAAAAATTAATGATTAATTTATATATATATTTTGAAAAATTAATATTTTTATTAATTAAAAAAATTAATTAAAAAATAATAAAATTAAAAAATAAAATTTTATTATCAATAGAAAGAGCTTATTTTTTTTTATCATAATGAAATAAGTTTGAAGCAAAATAGAGCTAAAACAGAGAAGATATGAATTTCTAAAGATAAAAGAAAAAAATTAAATAAAAAAGGAAAATGGCTTAGCCGGCTCCACAAGCCAAGCCATCAAGCCGAGCCGAGCCGACGAAGTCGGCGCATCCAAATGCGCCAAGCCAAGTCAACTCAGCCATGGAAGCCATCAACCGGTCCATGATCCAGGCGTGGACTGTCAGCTCAGAAGAAATCGACGAATCACGGAGCAACACGTGGTGGACCTAGACCCTTAAAGGGTTCACAAAAAATCTATCGTGGCTCATAGGATATTTTAGACTTTTCACTCAAAGATAGGAGATGCTGATTTGTTGTGATGTACGGTGCAGTCGGTCCACATGGTCCATGAAAATAGTAATTGCATGATCGGATGGCTACAGTCGGTTGCGGTCAAGATCGGACGGTGGAGGTTTAAAACTGAATTTGATTCGAACTTAGCTTGCGGATCACCATCGGATGGCAGTGCTCAATCCAGGGGATGATTCGATGGTCCAGAACACTCTCGATGGTGATCAGGATTCCAAATGCACGATCAGTGGCCAGATTTTTTTCATCAACATGCGATCAATGGCTAGAATTTAATCTGACCTGATCTAGGCCGATACACATCTAATTTTAATGATTTTTGGTCCACTGGATTCCTGCTGAATAGTCAGATTTCATCCAGAGTAGCAAAATTTGTCTAGGACTCCTTTTAATTCAATTTTCATTCAAATTTCTCCATATTTTGATGATCAAAGAGCTCCTTAGTCCCACATTGCCCAGAAGAAAACTCTCGAGCCCTCCTAGCTCTATAAAAAGGACCCCAAGCCTTTAGAAATCGACATCTCTGGTCGAGGTGAAGCTTTGGTATAGGGTGAAGCTAGGCTCTAGGTTAATGGCTGCTTCGAGGCAACTGGTGCCGAGAGGAAAAGCTGGCTTCTACACCATCTTTTCACCAATGCCGATTCAAAATCAGAGATCAGACTATTTTATTTTATTTAAATTTTAAAATTTTAATTAATATAAATTTTATTTTATGTTCTTTAAATTCATGCTCTTTATTTTTATTGCAATTTAATTTCTACACTTTAATTATTGCTCTTTCTTTTATTGTGAGTAGATGCTAAGATCTAACTAGTAGATCTTAGTACCAAGTTTAAATTTTTGCACCCTTTAATTTTCACTTTTCGACTTCACTTTTAATTTTAAAACTCTTTTTTTTTCTTTTTCTTTTCAAAAATCAAAGATTTTAAATCTAAAAAAATACTATCTTTTCTATGGATTCGATCCGACTCACTACTATCTACGTATTTTTAATTATTTTAAGAAGTCGGATTAAACTGATAAACATGGTTTCTTAACGACAACATCGTGCTCTTATCAATATTATTATAAATATTCTTCTCAATGTGCATTACATCTAGGTTTTGATGAAGTAATAGCTCTTCCAGTATGGTAGTTCGAAAAATAGGCTTCATTTCGTCCAATTTAGCTTAGCTTTAATATACTTCCACTTGCGAGTACCTGATGTTTTTCCAAATTTCACATTTTCAATGGCTTCATGTTATTCTAAAATTGCCACTCCACTTAACTCCTTAGGTGGTAGACGTTGGTCAGCTTACCATTAAAATATTAGTTATCATGGGTCCTCCAAGAGTGACTAGTAGGTAGAAACCATCGATGACCCATGAAGCAGATTTTTCTTTCATGCTTTAAATGTAAGGATGACGTATCTTTGTTGCACATCGGACATGCTAGATATCCCTCAGCACTCCACCTAGATAAGTTTTCATATACAGGAAAATCATTTATAGTCCATAAAATCAATGCATGCAACTTAAAATTTCTTCGACTAATAGAATCGTATGTCTGTATTCCATTTTTCCATAGCTCGTTTAGATCATTGATTAAGGGTCGTAGATATACATCAATTTCATTATCTGGTGCTTTTGGACCCAGAATCAATAGTGATATAAAAATAAATGGCTCTTTCATGTATTTCTAAGATGACACATTATATACAATTAGCATCACCGACCACATGCTGTACGAAGTACTCAAATTACCAAAAGGATTAAATCCATCTATCATTAGATCAAGCTGGATATTGCACGGGTCACTCGCAAATAGTGGATGCTTTGTATTGAAGTCTTTCCATACTAAAAGTCAATCGAGTGGCTAAGTATGTTCTCCTCCGAAACTAGCTATTCATGATGCCATCTTATTTCTTCAGCTATCTTTGTGGACATAAACAACCTTTGAAGTCTTAGAATCAATGAAAAATATCTTAAAACCTTATGAGGTATCTTCTTTTCTTTCCTATTATCGATTTTGTACCTAGGCTCACTACATTGTAGATATTCACTTACATGTTCGTACTCCTTGTAAAATAATATAAATCATTTTTATAGATATGTATAGGAACATAGCCATGTCCCAATTCTCGTATATACGTTTTTGCTTCAGTATATGATTTTGGAAGTGTCGATCCATTGGGAAGAGCTACTTTAATCAATGCCAAATTTTAATCAAATGACTTCTGACTCCATTGGTTCATAGTTTTAATATGAAGTAATTTGATCAAAAACTCTAACTTGGAGAACTTCACACAATTTGGGTAGAGTAGCTTTCGTGCATTCCGAACAAGCTTTGTAAACTGTTCAGAAGTCCCTTCTACCTTATTAATATTGTATTTATGATCAGAACTGCCTTGAGATGTACTAATACTCGTTGGTATATTTAAGCTAACATCCTAATGTAAATCATCTAATAGTGAACCTATACAACTATGTTCGACAGGATCAACAGCATGAATATCATCTTCGATATTGTCATCATCATACACAACTTCATTCAGATCACCCTCGCTATACCATATCCAGCGAGTATACTTCTTATCCATACCAAAACATAGCATATGCTTCTTAATAAGTGATATATGATGATATACCATATTGACACATTTTTTGCAAGGATACTTTATCCGACTGGCACTATCAGCCTTATACCATACAAATTCAATAAAATCTCAAATATCTTTTCGATATTCAGGTAAGAAAATACCTCTAGCATTCATCCAACTTTTATTGATATTCATCTGACAACAAAGAATAATAATTCATGAATGCTAACTCTACCAACTTCTTTCTAATAGGTGTGGTCCCATCCCTTTAAAAAATGCATCACTTTTATTGTTGCCACAGCTTTGTTCTTTGTTCCATATTTGGAAAAAATCCAACAACATCTTCCTATAGTTCTCCAAATATACGATATAGATGGATCATATTTTTACCATATCTAATATGTACCTGAAGAACAAATAAGATAACTATGATGAAATTTTTCATAATAGAACAAAGAATACCAAGACAATAATAAATTATTGATGCATTTATGAACTATCCAAATTGGGGCATCCAAGAGCCATTCACAGAATCCATTTTGGGGACCTTGGGACTGACTCTTGCATAGGAGTCCAAGATTACATCAATGCATGCATTAAATCATTACCAAACCTGATCCTAGACAGGATCCCAGATTGAATCCCGACTTGGATCTTGATCGATATTCGACCAAAATCATGACTCAAATTCTGAACCAAATTTCGGACATGATCCCAGATCGGATCTCGGACAGGATCCTAGATCGGATCTCGGATTGAATCCTGACTTGAATTTCGATCGAGATCCAATCTGGATCATGATTCGAATCCCAAACTAGATCCCAGATAGAATCTTAGACTAGATCCTGGATCGAATCCCAACCTAGATTTCGATCGAGATCTGATCCAAATCTCGAATCAGATATCGGACAGGATCCTAGACCGGATCCCAAATCGGATCCTGACCTAGATCCTGATCGAGTCTGATCCGGATCATGACCCAAATCTCGAACAGGATCCCAACTCAGATCCCTGATTGGAACCCGATCCAGATCTCGGACCGAATAGTTCAAATGCATTAAAAATTAAAACCTTCGATTAATGCAAATTAAAATATTAAATCATAATCATAATGAAATATAGGGACTAAACAAATAGAAAGATTAAACTATAACAAGTAACTAAATAAAAATATAATTAAAAATCTAACTATTTTAATTATAAAAAAATATTTTTTAAAAAATATTTTATTAATTTATCTTAAAATATATTTATTAGTCAAATTATTGTTATTATTATTATTATTATAACTACTATTGCTACTACTACTATTACTATTATTATTATTACTATTATTATTACTATTTTTTATTAATATTATTATTATTACTACTTTTACTATTATTATTACTATTACTATTATTCTTACTAATATTATTACTATTATTACTACTATTATTAATATTATTATTACTACAGTCATTATTATTATTATTATTATTCTTACTACTACTATTACTATAATTATTACTATTATTATTATCATCATTATTACTATTATTATTATTATTATTACTTTTACTATTATAATTATTACTATTATTATGATTATTATTATTACTATTATAATTTTTATTTTTATTATTTATTATTATTATTTATTAAATTTTAAAAATTAAAGAAATACTAATCCAACACCCTACAGTCTCTTCGCCCCCCACCCATCGCATGTTGGTACATCACCATGGCATCACCTTGCTCTGATGCTAACTGTTGCGGAAATTTCTGATCTTTAGCATAGACTTGAGGACATTTTTGACATTCTCTAAGGACAGCAAACCACCGATCCATCAATTTAGATCTGTGATGGGGCACCTCCCTTCTTAAACTTAAGGAAGGTGCCAGCAACTCTAGAAAGAAGAGAGAAGAGAGAAGAGAGAAGAGAGATTGAGAAGGAAAATATCTATATTTCAATCCATGTTCTAAAATCCTAATACATCTTATATATTTATACATAGATATTAGGCCTGACCAAAAACTTTTATGGCTAATCCAATACATGAAAGCACTCATCGAGCCCATGTACACCCATGTCTCTCATGCTCTCATCCCCTAGATCTAAACCCAACCCATACATGTATTAGCCACCTTAAGATCTTATTGGACAGGCCTTAAGACTCCAAACAAAAAACCCCTATCTAGTTCTATTCGCCACCGTCGAGCTGGCTTTATCAGGAGTTGAGCTGGCTCGACTGTGTATTTCTCGAACACTACCTTCTATCTGCCTGAGACAGTCGACGTGACTACAGCCCGAGTTGGCTCGGTCTCAATTCGAGTTGGCTTGACTGCATATCCGAGCCAGTCTGCCTGTGTGTCGGCTCCTTATCTTGGCTGATTCTTCTCCTAGCTTTGGTTTTTTGCTCCATCTTGTATTATAGATCTTCGGAGCACCTACCAAGCCTCCCTCAAGGTTCTCACACCTAAACCTCGAGTCCGTGTAAGGCTACACGCCGCCTTCATCCTTGGACAACTCCTATCCTAGCCCTAGGACCACATCCATCCTAGTCTTTCGGAGCCAACATCCTGACTCCTCCCATGGCCTCCCAAGGCTTGGGAGCATCATAAATCCTAACAATCTCCACCTTGGTGCCCCAATACTTGGCAAACCTTAGCAATACTCTCCTGCATGATCTCGTTGTGATGCACATCCTGATAGCTACTTGTGCACATCTTGCCACTGCCATCTTTCTTCAGCTGCTGAGCTTTCTTTGAGGCCTTTGGGATGATCACCTCCACCATTGAAGACCTTGACTTGCACCTATGCACCACCCTTAGAGTTCTAGGCATCCTTCTACTTGATAGCTGCATCAATTGTCCTTGACTTCTCTTGAGATCCTGTAGCATTTCTGTACCGCCACTCGCTACATATCCTAACATGGTCTCCTCAGAACTTCGCTAGTCTTTTCCGCATGTGCCGTTCCATCTGAAACTATGCATCTCCAACGTTGGTGCTAAGATATTGATACTCCTGCACTCCTCCACTCTGAACTCATGTCACATCTCCATCGGTGAAGCCACTTCTGCCTGATATTCTACCTGAAATCGAAGTCCCCCTGATGCCGTAGAAGATCTTGACTCTATAACCGAGTCACTCGAGGCCAACCACCCAATGTTGCTTTGCTGGACCTACCGCTGTACCTCAAACATAGTCGCTATTCTTTCGAATCCTTTGTGCTTCATGCACCCCTTCGAAATCATCTCAGATATCTCCATAATCTGTGGGCACCTCCAAAATATAAGAGCTCATCCAACACTTCTGAATCCAACAACTGAACCTTAGAAAATTTCATCCTAGTCTTCTCCTCTTCTATTCCTGCACCAGCCATCGCTTCAGTTGCATTCGAAGGAACTACAGCTCAAACCCTGCCCTAAGCTTAGACCCACCTATCTCATTTTGAGGCTCCTAAGACTCTCTGGCTCTCCTTATGACATGCTTCTGGTCTCTCTGAGATGCCTCCTAACACTCTCTATTGAGATACCTCCCTTGGCTACTGCACCACCGAGCCTCTCTCAATCCTGTGCCTCTAGAAAAGCACTACTGCAGCACTCCAATTCTCCCTACCTCATCTCAACACCGCCACCTTATAGGTATTTGGGTTCTTTCTTGCTATACACAAACCATCCTCCATCTAAATCATGACTCTCCTTGGTGCTCCTGTAGAAGAAATTTGATCCAAGATCAGCCATCTAGCACTAACCTGCTAGACCTTTATGGATCATCCATCTTCATTACCTCTAAGGCTTCGCAAATCCATGCTCTGATCGAACTACTGAATACATCCTTGACTACTTTTCCTATCTTCCTACAATCGAAGGACATGCAGTCGCTCTTTCAGCTTTCCTTCGACCATTACCACTTGAAAAATCTCTCTTCATCCATCAAACAGTCCTACACTGCCCAACTTCCTAGAGAACCCTATCATCCATCATACACCTTGATCTCTCCAACCAAGATCAATTAGAAAATCATGCATCCAAACCTTCCATCCTGAAAAAAATTCTTTCTGTTAATCCTCTCAACCTCTACCTTCAACCCGCTGCTCTCGGTTGGCCAAATCATAGCAATAACAAAGGTATATCCGAGACATACCATGGAATACTTGTGTAGATTTTTGATTTCTTCCTATATGACTTCTCTTTCACTTTCGCGTACCATCAGGCTCTGATACCAAATGTTGGTGCATCACCTAACTTTGATGCCAACTATTGTGAAAACCCCTGATCTTTAGCATGGACCTAAAGAGACCTTTGACATTCTCTAAGGGCATCAAACCATCGATCCACCAATTTTGATCTATGATGGGGCACCTCCCTCCTTGGACTTGAGGGAGGTGCCCCATTGGGGTGGCAACTCTAGAGAGAAGAGAGAAGAGAGAAAAAAGATTGAGAGAGAAAAGATCTGTATTCCAATCCACATTCTAAAATCCTAATACATTCTATGTATTTATATATACATAGATATTAGGCCCGACCAAAAACTTTCCTAGCTAATCCGATATATGAAAGCACTTATCGAGCTCATGTACACTCATGCCTCCCATGCTCTCATCCTCTGGATCTAAACCCGACCCATACATGTATTAGCCATCTTAAGACCTTATTGGACCAGGCCTTAAGATCTTAAATAGAAAACCCCCATCTAATTCTATTAGCCACCATTGAGTCGGCTCTGTCAAGAGTCAAGCTGGCTCGACTATGTATCATCCGAACCCTATCTTCTGTCTGCCTAAGATAGCCGGCTCAACTGCATCCTAATTTGGCTCGATCATAGCTCGAGCTGACTCGACTGCAAATTTGAGTCAGCTCGTCTATGTGTCAGCCCCTTGTCTTGGCTGATTCTTCTTCTGACTTTAGTTCTTTGCTTCACCTTGTGTCTTAGATTTTTGGAGCACCTACTAAGTCCTCTTCAAGGTCCTCACACTTGAACCTCGAGTCCATGCAGGGCTACACGCCACCTTCACCCTAGGATAACTCCTATTCTAGCCCTAGGATCACACCCATCCTAGTCTTCCGGAGCCAACACCCTGGCTTCTCTTGTGGTCTTCCAAGACTTGGGAGCACCATAAATCCTAACATCGCGGCCCACCACCCCCTGTAGCCCCCTCCTCTGCACACCACCTGCGGCCCCCCACCCGACCCGTCACTACCGCTCCTCTCCACCCCACCTCTCGTGGCCCCCACCCCCTATGGCGCCACTACTCCAAAACCCATTGCGGCCCCCCACCTCTATGGCGCCCCTCCACCGCCTACCCCTCGCAGCCCCCACCCCTACGGCGCCCCTCCACTGCCCACCACCCATAGCTCCCCACCCGCTCTGCACCACCAACGACCCTCGACCCCCTACAACCCCCACCCCTGCAACCAACACCCACCCTCCATGCCCCACAACCCACCACCAACCACTGCATGAAAACACCTACGGCCCCCCAGATGATCAAACGAACAAAAAAAAAAAAAAAACTTACCTTTAATTGAAGGACGATAGTGGCAGCGGTAATGACAACACAGTGAGAGATGCGGTCGTCAGTTGGTGGAAGCCCCAGAGGAGGGGGAGAGAGAGGATGAGGGGGAGAGAGTGGATTTTGATTGCAAGCGAGAGTAGGTTTTCTGTGAACATAGTGGGAGGATATTTAAAGGCCTTTAGCGATGGAATTTTAGCAATGCAAATTTCATTGCTAAGAGGCTTATTAGTGATAGAAACTAATTTTCATCACTAATAATTTCTACTGATTATTTTTCCAAAAGAAATTTCTCTCCAAAAAATATTAAAATATTTGATAAAATTATTTATGATAAAAATAGAATTATTTACAATAGAAAATTTCTATCATAAATAATTTTTCATAAATAAATCATTTAAAAAATTAAAAAGATGAGATTATTTGTGATAAATTTTTTTTATCATAAATAAAAATTATTTACGATGCAAAACTTATTTCCATCATAAATAATTATTATTTATGATGAAAATTTCCATCATAAATAGTCTTTGGTACATAAAAAATATAAATAATTAAAAAAATTAGATTATTTATGATGAAAATATTTTTACATCATAAATATTACAACATAAATAATCTATTATTTATGATAAAAAATTTTCATCATAAATAATTTAATTTTCATTTAGAGGATAGAAAAGGTGGACTATTTTTTAAAAAAAGGATAAAAATGCACTATGGGCGATGGGGTTGAGCGGTGTGAGCGTATCCACTATAAAATAGTCCTCGAGTAAATTAATTTTTTTAAATTTTTTAAAAATTAGTATTTTTTTAAAAAATTTTATTTTTATCTAAATATTATATAATTTTAAAATTTAAAGTCTATCTTCATCATTCATTATTTAAGTAATTATCGTATGAGTATCGTAATAAAAGATCATCTGGATCTGATAGCTCTAGCTATATAAATCGATAGAATTTGATTTCGATTGTCATGAACAATCGATGATGATTTGATAGATAGAAACCATCGATGAATTTAAAAATTTGCTACGATGATCTCTGTGATATTTATAGTACACTATCAAAATTTTATTTTAATTAAATATAATTATCATTATCAATTTAGCATGAAATAATTTGGATCGTTAAATAAAAAATGAGTGATTAAAATGCTTATTGGTGTGTGATTATAAGATAATTATTTTAGATAAATGATCTTTGCTAATAGTTTGATCAATTCTACAATAGTGATCATAAGAACAAACCATATGCGTATAAGCTATCCAAAACTACGTATCTCTTGATATACATTCTTAAAGTCCTTAAGCAATTATACTCACACTTTTGTAAGATTTACTTAACATGGATGATTCATATACACAAAATTTAGATTTTATAATCACCACCATACAGATGATTAAAATAGTAGTAAAGATCATTTATCTAAAAAATTATCTTATAATCAGATATTATTTGGCCTTTTGATCACTCATTTTTTATTTAACGATCCAAATCATTCCATGCTAAATTGACTATGATAATTATATTTGATTGAAGTAAAATTTTGATACTATACTATAAATATCATAGAGATCATTATTATAAATTTTCAAACCCATCAATGGTTTCTATCTATCAGATTATCATGTGATCATTCATAATCATTAAAATCAAATTTTATCGATCTACATAGCTAGAGCTACCAAATTGAGGCGATCTTTTATGACAATACTTGCATGATAATTATTTAAATAATAAACTATGAAGATGGAATTTAAATTTAAAGTTATATAATATTTAGAGAAAAATAAAATATTTTTTAAAAAGAATACTAATTTTAAAAAAAAATATTAATTTGCTTGCGCGTTAGCTAACAATGGATGCACCCGCACCCCTCAACCCTATTGCTTTGGCCATGTATGGAGCATCTTTGCTTTTTCTTGTTTTTAAAATAGTTCATATTTTCTATTTTTAAATTTAAAATTTTGGTCAACTTATTTACGATGGAAATTTTTCATCATAAATAATTAATTATTTATGATAAAAAATAAATTTATAGTGCAAATAATTGATTATTTATGATAAAAATTTTTCATCATAAATAATCTATCTTTTATAATTTTTTAAAATAATTTATTTATGAAAGATATTTATGATAGAAATTTTTCATCGTAAATAATCTATATTTGTGATGGATTTAGCTGATTATTTATGATGAAAATTTTTCATCATAAATAATCCATCTTTTTTAATTCTTTTAAATAATTTATTTATAAAAGATTATTTATGATGAAAATTTTTTATTATAAATAAACTATATTTATGATGGATACAGTTTTACATCATAAGTAATAATTATTCTTTGTACGACATGCCAATCACCTCGATATTTCATATTCTTTAAATGTGTTACTTGTTTTGCTTTAGTTGCTAATATATATGGCTTATTTTGATATCATGTTCGTGCAAAATTTATACTGATAAAGTATGGATTAATATTAATACCGATCTTCTTATTGTTAATATCCTACCCTTCATACTGAAATAAGAATACCAATTTTTTGGATCCATACTTCAATTCTATGATATCTATCAATACACCAAGATATTCAATCTCCTCTTCTCCTTCATATCCTATCATTGCAATCCCACTATTCTAGATCCATTTTTGCATCTCAAGCTCTCTTTTATGAAATCTTATTCCTCCAATGATACAGGATGTGTAGTAGTTAATCCTTGAATTGGGGCCACATGCTAACTCATCGATCGCATCCTCTTTTTTATTGAAATACTTAGATTTCATCTACAATATAGCATAAATAATTAAGTTGATACATGTAATTAATTATATAATTATAAAAATATAATTTAATACTAGTGAAACTTACATGATTTCCAAACCATTTTTGAAATTTCGTCCTATGTCAATCATCAATATTTATATTATTCTTTTTGGATAGTATATTCTCGCTGCAATAAGTCATGTTTTTTAATTTTACATTGACATGAAAAAAGTTAGTTAGAACACTAAAATTATGCTAAGATAATACTTACTCAATTAAATCTTTAATTTCTTCATGATTATTTAAAATATAAAAATATGCCTTGGATAGCTCATTCACATTCATAAACTCATATCTTCTTCCATCCATGGGTCAGGCCATGTCTTATTACGTACATACTTTTTTAGGGTACATAAGAATATGCAAATAAAAAATAATTTAAAGAGTTCTAAAACATTTACATCTTATAATTGATATGCCAAAGAGATTATAATTTCTTTACCTTTCAATAGGATACATCCATCAGTAATGTACCAGACCAGCCAGAAGAGCTTCCTTTGAAAGATGGACAACCAGGTGCACCATAATATCAAAAAATGATGGTGGAACAATTTTTTCTAACTTACAAAGAATGAGCACAATATCCTTTTTAAACTTTTCAATTAAGTTAATTTTCAACTTTTGATAATACGGTTCTCAAAAAAACTATCCCAACTTAATTAATGCAGGTTGAACATCACCACTCAAATAGCCACATATCACCATAGGAAGCAAGCATTGCATCATCACATGGAAGTACTTTTCATGCTAGAGATATTATCGTCATTGTTGCCAACACATTACGATACATTTGAAGCGTAAGCATCAGAAAACTTTATGGCTTTGAACCATTCATAGAAACTCTTCTTCTCCTCACCAAATAGTGAACAACATATAGGTGGCATAAAAAATTTATCGCCTCAATGAACTAAATGCGACTCCGATCGAATTTCCATTTCTTGCAAATCAAGGTGAGCTTTTGAATTATCTTTTTTTTCCTACGATGTTTGACACCGTACTGATGACATTATCATAAATATTCTTCTTAATGTATATTACATCCAGGTTATGATGAAGTAATAGCTGCTTCTAGTATGGTAGTTTAAAAAATAGGCTTTACTTCATCCAATTCAACTTAGCTTCAGTACGCTTGCACTTGCGAGTACCCATTATTTTTTCAAATTTCACTTTTCCAATGGCTTCAAGTTGTTCTAAAACTTTCACTCCACTTAACTCTTTAGGTGGTGGATGTTGTTCAGACTTACCATCAAAATATTGGTTATAACGAGTCCTCCAAGAGTGATTAGCAAGTAGAAACCATCGATGACCCATAAAGTAGATTTTTCTTCCATGCTTTAAATGTAAGGAGGATGTATCTTTGTTGCATATTAGACATGCTAGATATCCCTTGGTACTCCACCCAGATAAGATTCCATACACAAAAACATCATTTATGGTCCATAAAACTAATGCATGCAACTTAAAATTTCTTCAACTGATAGAATTGTATGTCTGTACTCTATTTTTCCATGGCTCCTTCAAATCATCGATTAAGGATCGTAGATATACAACAATTTCATTATGTAGTGCTCTCGGACTTGGAATCAATAGTGACATAAAAATAAATAGCACTTTCATGCATTTTCAAGGTGACATGTTATATACAATTAGCATCACAGGTCACATGCTATAGGTAGTACTTAAATTACCAAAAGGATTAAATCCATCTATCGCTAGACCAAGTCAGATATTGTGCGGTTCACTCACAAATAGCTTATACTTTGCATCGAAGTCTTTCCATACTACAGAATCATCCGAGTGGCTAAGTATATTCTCCTTCGAAACCCACTATTCATTATGTCATCTTATTTCTTCAATTATCTTTATGGATATATACAATCTTTGAAGTCTTAAAATCAATGGAAAATACCTTAAAATCTTATGAGGTATCTTCTTTTCTTTCCTATTATCAATTCTGTTCCTAGGCTCACCACATTGTGGACATTCATTTGCTTGTTCATTCTCTTTGTAAAATAATATACAATCATTTTTGTAGGCATGCATAGGAATATAGCCAAGTTTCAATCCCTGCATATATGTTTTTGATTCAGTACATTATTTCAAAAGTGTTGGTCCATCATGAAGAGTTGCTTTAATCAATGCTAAATTTTGATCAAATGACTTCTAACTCCATCAGTTCACAGTTTTAAGATGAAGCAATTTGATCAAAAACTCTAACTTGGAGAACTTCACATAATTTAGGTAGACTGGCTCTCGTGCATCTCGAACAAGTTTTGTAAATTATTTAGAAGTCCCTTCTACCTCATTAATATTGTATTCATGATCAGAACTGCCTTGAGATGCACTAAGACTCGTTGGTACATTTAAGCTAACACCTTGATGTAAATCATCAAATAGTGAACCTATACCACCATGTTTGATAGGTTCAGCAGCATCAATATCATCTTCAATATCATCATCGTCATACACAACTTCATTCGAATCACCCTCCCCATGCCATATTCAGTGAGTATACTTCTTGTCCATACCAAAATATAGCAGATGCTTCTTAACAAGTGATATGTGATGATATACCATATTGACACATCTTTTGCATGGATATTTTATCCGATTGGCACTATTAGCCTTAGGCAAGAAAATATTTCTAACGTTCATCCAACTTTTGTCAATATTCATCTAACAACAAAGAATAATGATTCATGAATCCTAACTCCACCAACTCCTTCCTAATAGGTGTGGTCTTATCCCTTTTAAAAATGCATCATTTTTATTGTTGCCATAGCTTTGTTCTTTGTTCCATATCTAGAAAAAATCCGAAAGCATATTCCTATAGTTCTCCAAGTACACGATGTAGATGGATAATATTTTTATCATATCTAATATATACCCAGAGAGCAAATGAAATAACTACGATGGAATTTTTCATAATAGAACAAAAAAAATCATAACAATAATAAAATATTGATACATTTATGAACTGCCCAAATCAGGACATCCAATATTTGTTCACAAAGTCCATTTTAGGGACCCTAGGACCGAACTTGAATAGGAGTCTAAGGTTACATCAATGCATGCATTAAATCATTATCAAACTGGATCCCAGATCCGATCCCAATCCAAATTCCGATCGAGATCCGATAAGAATCATGAGCCAAATTTAGAATCAGATCCCGAACATGATCCCAGACTAGATCCCAGACTGAATTTTGATCCAGATCTTGGACTAAATTTTGATCTGGATCATGACCCAAATCCCAGATTGGATCCCGGACATGATCTTGTTAGATGTGTGCCCTAGAAGCCAGATTGACTAATACTTGTTATACACTTCTAAGGATAATTTTATAATTTTAACTATAAATTAATAAAAAAATTATTTTCTATCATAGTGTGTATTTAAAGTGTCTATGATATATCCTTTGAGTTAATGGTAATGACTATTCATATTTTCAAGAGTTGAAAATTTAAGACATGAATTCTCATAATTAACTCATAAACTACTCCCAACCATAGGATCATCACGAGAATGGTGATCCATCCGAAAAGTTGGTGTACGATCTCTTTCTTAGGATTGATGTATCTGAAGAAAAATTCTGATTTCTGGAATTAAGTTCGTTCAGATCTGATTGGATCGAGAGGCATATTTCAAAAATCACCTCTTAGATCCTAATTAGATCTGACACTTTTCATATCTGATTTTATGATTTGATAAATAAGAAAATAAAATTAAATTAATTTTAAATTAATTTTACCTTGATTCTGGGTAATCTGATTACCCATTGATGATCCTGCTGAAGCTCTGAGGTTTTGGATCTAGCCATGCAAGCGCCTGGCCTCTACCGGTATCCACTCGAGTTGGATCTGGAGATCTTCTTCTTCTCTTTCTTTTCTCCAAAAATTAGATCTGGATTTGATTTAGAGAATCTTCAAAATTTCTTCTAAAGATCACCCATCATCTCTACAGCAGTGTCGCCTTCTTTCTTTTTCATCAGCCTTTTCTTGCCTGACTCGCACTAATCTGAAGGCCCAACTTTCTTGGGCATGGAGAGGAGAGAGAGGGCTAGATGGTGGCATGAAGAAGGAAGAGGGGCAGCCTTGGGGCATGGCTAAGAGGAGGAGAGCTTAGAAGTGGGCGTAGATAAGGTCTATTTATAGACTCTACTGTGCCATGTAGTGCTGCTTCACCCCGACCAATCACGTTGCTTCATGCAATCAGATCTAAATCTGATTGGTGGGATGACATCACCTAATCCAATTAGATGAAAGATCCATAGGTTCATTTTTACATGGCACCTAAGACTGGTCAAAGTATATACCCAAGGGCCACCTAAGTAGAAACCAAGAAGCAACCTGGAGTCCCATCCGTATGGGACTCTAGCATCCCTATCCATAAGCACACACCATCCTAGGCATGCACCCCCTTCTTTCCAATTTCTAGAGAGGGGACAAGCCCCTATCTGCTCTCCAATAAGTGCATGACATATGGGCAGATGTCCAAGGGTCAAAGGTCAATGTTTGATCAAGTCAAAGTACAAGAATTAGTAGGTAATGAAATATGGCAGGTGTTGTCTCAAATTTATCTCATAAATTAAGACAACCCTTTTTTGACTTGGACAAGCTCCAGTCAGACCAGGTAAAGGTACCTAAGTGAGCACAAACTCATTTGGCTCAGTCGAGACAACTTTTATGATAGAAAAAGGAGAACGTTAGGCTCAATCATGTGCTAGCATGATTTTCTTGAACCTAATTGAATCTTATTCAAATCAATTGAACTGGGTTAGTCCAATTGATGATATCCAGATCCAAATCCTTATTTGTGTGATCCAATTAGGTTCAGTTTTGTATGATAATGAGATATGTCATGATCTCCATCATCGACATCATCGAAACTTCTTTCGATAGATTAGAACTCTTCTAATTCAGACAACTTAGAATGATTGATCATCTAAATCATTCTAATTGCTCCCAAAATCCACCAGTGACGCCTAGCAGCATATGGTGGCAATCCATCAAAACTGAAAATGAACCTCTCGGTGTAGCTACTTGTGTGATTAAGTTCTTCTATCTTGAGCCCCGATCAGATTAGGGTAAAGGTGAACTTGTCAAACCCTAATTTCTATCATATGATTTAATCATTTGATTCAAGTTCGATGTGAAAACCTTAATAGAAACTCTTTCTATTATTTCACTCTCTGCCATGGCCATGGGCTTATGGACTTGATTCTCATGATCATCATAGGGCTGCTCCTCATCCACCGAGGTAGATAGATTCCATCTTGGTGCAATCCAATTCCTACAATGAACATGCTATAGCCAACATACACCTCAGGATTCCGAATGGCTAGGAGATCGAGTCATGGTGTAGTCAAACTATAACACCCTCAAGGTGAACTATCGATGCACCTTAGGTCAAAGAACTAGATACACCACTACAGCATCGAGTCAGTCATCGACGAGAAGATAGACTTCCTTATGACTACTCGAGGTGGTCACGCTTAGTGTCCTCATTCTCTAACGAGTATCTATACTCTTGCTTTGGTGTCTCTACACCGTAGACTTAAGACTCATCTACTATAAAGAAGTGATTGTACACTAATCTTTTGGATCAATCACCATCCTCATGATGATCCTACGGTCAGGAGCATTTTATGAGTTAATAAATGAAAATTCATGTCTTAAATTTTCAACTCTTGAAAATATGAATTATTATTATCATTAACTCAAGGGATGTATCATAGACACTAAATACACTTATATGATAGAAAACAACCCATTTTATTATTTATAGTCAAAATTATAATTTTGCTCTTAGAAGTGTGTTACAAGTGTCAGCCAATTCTGGCTTCTAGGGCACACATATCTAACAAACTTCCACTTGACCTAAAGCCAATTGGCTACAAATCTAAGTCCCATCTTCTCAAGGTGGGCTTTGATCTTCTGCTGGCCCAATGGCTTTGTTAGCGAATCTACCACATTATTTGTGGAGTCGACTCTCTTGACCTCGACGTAATCCTTCTCGAGGTAATCGCAGATGAGGTGGTATTGCCGCTCGATGTGCTTAGATTTCTTGTGAGACCTCGGCTCCTTTGTAAGGGTTATAGTGCCATTGTTGTCGCGGTACAGAGGAATGGCATCTGATGGCATCACTCTGATCTCTGCGGCAAACTTCTTATACCAGAATGCCTCCTTTGCAGCTTCTGATGCAGTGATATATTCTGCTTCCATGGTGGAATCTGCTATCACTATCTATTTGGAATTTTTTCAACTGACAACTCCACCATTGCACACAAACAGACTCTCAGATGTCGACTTTCGATCATCTACATCAGACATAAAGTCTGAGTCCATATACCCCTAGACTTGGAGTTCTCCATTGCTAAAAATCAGTAACATATCCTTAGTTCTTCTCAAGTACTTAAGAATGCATTTCATAGAAGTCAAGTGGTCTTCACCTAGATTTGATTGATATCTGCTTGTGACACTCACAGCATGGGCTATATCAGGTTGTGTACATAACATGGCATACATGAGGCTCCCTATTGCTGAGGCATAAGGAATCTTGCTCAAGCTTTCTATTTTCTCAGGTATGCTAGGGCACATCTTCTTGGAAAGATGAATGCCATGCCTGAAGGGTACTAAATCCCTGTTAGAGTTTTCCATACTAAACCTCTTTAGTACTCCTCTATGTACATCTTCTGTGAAAGTTTTAGCATCCTATTCGGTCTATCTCTATAGACCTTAATTCCAAGAATAAAGGATGTTTTGTTAGATATATGTGCCCTAGAAGCCAGAATTGGCTGACACTTGTAATACACTTCTAGGGGCAAAATTGTAATTTTGACTATAATTAATGAAATGGGTTATTTTCTATCACACATGTGTATTTAGTGTCTGTGATACATCCTTTGAGTTAATGGTAATGATAATTCATATTTTCAAGAGTTGAAAATTTAAGACATGAATAATCATTATTAACTCATAAACAGCTCCCGACCATAGGATCATCACGAGGATGGTGATTGATCCGGAAGGTTGGTGTACGATCGCTTCTCTTTAGTAGATGAGTCTTGAGTCTACGGTGTGGAGACACCGGAGCGAGAGTACAGGTACTCGTTAGAGAACGAGGGCACTGAGCGTGACCACCTCGAGTAGTCATTAGGGAAGTCTACCTTCTCGTCAATGACTGACTCGATGCTGCAGTAGTGTGTCTGGTTCTTTGACCTGAGATGCATCGGCAGTTCACCTTGAGGGTGTTATAGTTTGACTACACCATTACTCGGTCTCCTAGCCATATGGAACCCTGAGGTGTATGTTGGCTATAGCATGTTCATTGTAGGAACTGGATTGCATCAAGATGGGATCTATCTACCTCGGTGGTAGAGGAGTAGCCCTATGATGATCATGAGAATCAAGTCCAGAAGCCCATGGCCATGGCAGAGTGAAATAATAGAAAGAGTTTCTATTTAGATTTTCACATTGGACTCGAATCGAATGATTACATCATATGACAGAGACTAGGGTTTGACGAGTTCACCTTAACCCTAATCTGATCGGGGCTCAAGATAGAAGAACTTAATCACACAGGTAGCTGCACCAAGAGGTTCGCATTCAGCTCTGATGGGTTGCCACCATATACTGCTAGGTGTCACTGGTGGATTTTGGGAGCAATTAGAATGATTTAGATGATCGATCATTCTAGCTGTTCGAATCAGAAGAGTTCTGATCCATCGAAAGGAGTTTCGATGATGTCTATGATAGAGATCATGACATATCCCATTACCATACAGAACTGAACCTAACTGGGTCACACAAACAAGGGTTTGAATCTGGTGATCATCAATTGAACTGATCTAGTTCAATTGATCTGAATGAGATTCAATTAGGTTCAAGGAAATCGTGCTAGCACTCGATTGAACCTAACGTTCTTCTTTTACTATCATAAATAAGTTGTCCTGACTGAGCCAAAGGAGTTTGTGCTCAATCAGAGGCCTTCATATGGTCTGACTGGAGGTTGTCCAAGTCAGAATAGGTTGTCTTATTTGTAAGACATTACCTGCCATTTTTGGTCACCTGCCATTTCTTGTTCTTTGACTTTGGTCAAAAGTCTACCTTTGACTGGTCAAACGTTGACCATTGACCCTTTGACTTTTGACCACATGTCATGCACCTATTGGAGAGCTGGTGGGGGCCTGTCCCCCTGCCAGAACCTGGCAAGGAGAAGGGCGCACGCCAAGGGTGGCGTGAGCCCAAGTAGGAGGCGCCTAGGAGTCCTTGTTGGACAAGGACTCCACCTCCCTTTTGGATTCCAATCAGAGTTCTACTAAGAATCCAGTTTGACTGGTCTTAGGCGCCCTCTAAGGAGGAATCCAGGGGTCTCTATTCCAACCAATCAGATTTAGATCTGATTTCACAAAGGGTTGTGATTGGTTGAGAGGAAGAGGAGTTGGATCACAAGAGGTCTATAAATAAGACCCTGCGCCCAACCCTAATTCCTAAGTGAATTCAATTGAGATTTCCCACGCCCCAAGGCTGCCTCTCCCCTCCTTCTCCATGCCATAGTCTCTTCTCCCCTTGCTCTCCACGTCCAAAAGTGTTTTGGACTTAGGTTGGTGCGATTCAGATCAAGGAAAGGCGATCAAAAGCAAGAAGGCTGCGCTGCTGCAAAAGGACGACTGCAGATCTTCAAAAGAGTTTTGAAGATCCTCCAGATCAGATCCAGATCTGATTTTTGGAGGTGTGATAGAGAAGAAGAGGATCTCCAGATCCAACCCGAGTGGATACCGGTAGAGGCCAGGCGCTTGCGTGGCTAAGATCCAGAACCTTCCGCTGCAATCAGGATCATCTACAGGGTAATAGGATTACCCAAATCAGGTAAATTAAATTTGATTTAATTTATCTTATTTTATTTTATTTATTAAAATAATAAGAATCAGATCTGAAACATATCAAGATCTGATTGAGATCAAGAGAAAAAATTTTTGAAATATATCTCTTGATCTAATCAGATCTGGACGAACCTGGACCGGGAAATCAGGATTTCCCTTCAACTGGTATCAGAGCCATGGTTCTAAAATTGTTTAGATCTGATTTTAATTTTATTTTAATTAGAAAATAAAGTGATTTCAGATGTCACATGAGATGTGATCAGATCTGAAATCAGAAAAATTAAAATTAAATGATTTGGATCTAAGAACATGAAGATATGCATGACTAGTTCTAGAATAGAATAGTTCTATAGAATAGTTTTGCATGTCTTTGATTTAATCTGATTAAATCATATTTTAGATCTTCTTATTTACTATTTTCTGATATTATAAGTGTTATAATAACATCTGATAAACAGCAAATAAAAATTATTTAATTTTAAATATCATATGAGATATGATAGATGCATGACTAGACTAGTTGTAGAATAGTTCTACATAATTGTCTAGATTAGAATTTATTTTGATTAGATCAATTTAAATCTAATTTTTTAGATTATTATGTGATAATTTAGATCTGAAAACATGCATGATTATGATACATGAGATGTATGCAAAATATGCCTTGATTAGATCTAAATTTGTATATGAGATATATGATATAGATCTATAACTGTTTTGTAGATTTACATGTTCCTGATTAAGGCGTTCCTCTTGGCCGTCCGGTCATAAGAACGAAGAAGGGTTTAAAGGCCCTCTCTTCCCATTCGATGGGGTGTTCTTATGACGTGTAGGGGTGCTGCGTGTTCGTCCTTAATCAGAAACCCAAAACTTACTTTCTGCAAAACCCTAGATCCTGAAACCCTAGGATTTATTGTGCATATTTTGTTTATGAACCCAACTTAATTAAGAATTAAGTTTATGGAATATTAATTAGGTCTAAAATTGAGAATTTCAGATCTAAGACATATTCATAATACTGGGTTCGGGCTTGGGTAGCTCAATTAGGTCTAAGCGGTTGATCAAACCGAATCAAGAGTTGGTTAGATGGGATCAACAATGCTTAAATTGACCAGCCTAATAGGATTAAGTCTGGGTCAAGATCGAGTCACGATCAAGCAAGACCTAATTAGGCTCAGAGGTTAGAGTCTGGATTGTAGGCTAACCCAATTGGTTCTGACTCAACAATTTGGTGTCTAAGGTAAGTTTGGCACAGACGACCGACTGGTTTTTAATTGGAAGCTACTCGACCTGAATGCGTTCTTGTGCGAGTTAACGGCATATTCCTTCCACCGGTCTCACTTACCTGGCCATATCTGTTGACACAGTTCTGATCTGAGGTGGTCAATAATCCGAGCTGACCCATGCCACTAGGTTAGTCATAATTGTTATGACTAAGCCAAGTCTAGTTTAATGAGACCTGAATCAATTCTCCCTAAGAAAAGATTAAGTCCGAGGTCTTCCACCATTGTAGACGTGCGGGCCCTTCCCGGGGTTGATTGTTCTCGGCTGGATACAGTGGCTCAGTTGCACCGGGAAGACGCAACCATGTCTATTAGGCATTGGATGCTATGGGCTGGAGGATGAGTTGGGCTCAATATTTCGGATACGGTGAGAGACCCAATTAGGAACCCAGTCCATGCAAATGGTGGGTCTGACTTAACTAAGGAGTGGATCAATATTCCGGATACGGTGAGATTCATGAATTAGAGACCAAGTTTGGGTGCACCATGATTAGAGAATCATTGAACAAGAGTTGTTCACTCATTGGCTAACCCATCACCAATAACTGTTAGGTGAGGTGATGAGTCAGTTGGTGAGACCGCACCACCCACTAGAAATCATCAATCGTGGAGATTTTCGCATCTCTACAGAGGGAGTGTAGGGATCCGAGAAAATAGTGGGAGCTAATTTGTTTAAAAATAAAATCCCTAAACAAATTGGTCAAGTCAAAATTACAGTATCTAACTAGAATCTTTGACTCTCTACAGGAAAATGTCTGCGTCCAACCCACTGGCACGTATCCTAGACACACATAGACTGACTGGACCCAATTATAAAGATTGGCTCAGGAACTACAAAATTATTTTGGGTTCAGAGAAGTTAACACATGTTTTGGACCAGGACCCTCCCACCTTACCAGCTCGTCCATCCACTGAACAGAGAGCGTCTCTGGAAAAATGGATTGACGAAGACAATAAGGCCAGATACTACATGTTGGGCTCGATGTCTGATGAGCTCCAGCGCCAACATGAAGATATCGGGACTGCTCGCCAAATGTTGGCTCACCTGCAGGAGATGTTTGGTGAACAGAGTCGCGCAGCCAAATATCAAGTCACAAAATGACTTTTTAAGGCTAAGATGCGTGATGGGCAGTCAGTCCAAGATCACTGTCTGACAATGATCAAGGACATGGAAGAGCTTGAGAAGCTCGGTGTGAAGTTGGACTTGGACTGCAGAACGATATTATTCTGCAATCCTTGACTGATGCATATGGGCAATTCATCATGAATTACCACATGCATAAACTTCAAAATTCCTTGGCCGAAGTTAATGAATATGCTGGTTACCGCTGAGCTTTCTATGAAAGGTTCTAAAGGCTCAGTTCTTGCTATGGAACGGACTTCTTCCAAAAGAAAGTCTTATGGAAAGAAAAAGAAGTCTGTGAAAAAGCAAAAGGTGGAAGGATCAAAGAAGAAGAAGGCAGAACCGAAGAAAAAGGTCGATGGCAAAGGAAAGTGTTTCCATTGCAACAGCGACGGCCATTGGAAGCGGAACTGCCCTACTTACCTGGCCACCCTGAAGAACAAGAAGGAAGGTCCTTCTGGAGGTATGCTCATTGATTTCAACCCCCCCCCCCCTTCCATGGCTTCTTCGAAGAACCCTATTTAGGCGCAGCAACTCAGAGAGAAGAGAAGATAGAGAGAGTTGAGGGAGAAAAGATTTGTATTGATTTCAACCTTAAAAACCCTAATACAACCTATGTATTTATACATAGCCATTGGGCTCGATCAAAAACTTTCCTGGCTAACCCAATGCATGAAAGCACTCACCGAGCCCATGTACACCCATGTCTCCCATGCTCTCATCCTTTGGATCTAGACCCGACCCATACATGAATTAGCCACTTTAAAATCTCTCAAATCAGGCCTTAAGACCCCTAGGATCAACCCAAACCCTAGTCCAAAATAGACCCTTGTGTAACTCTGCCCATAAACTGAGTCGGCTCAGTCTCAGCATTGAGCCGGCAAAGTTCCACTAGGTCGACTCAGTCTGAAACTGAGCCGACCCAATCTTATGCCATGCCAGCAGTTCTGAATACTCAGCTCTCTATTTTGTTTGTGCTCTGAGACTTAGGCAACCCAGTTTTGGACTGAGCTGGCTAACCTGTAGAAAATCTCTTTTCTGCAGTCTTGATTCTTCGCTTTGGTTTCTGCTTCATCTTGAATCCCAGATCTTCAAAGCAGACCAACCAAGCCTCTGAAATCCTGAGCCAACACTGTGACCTCCTCCAATGGCCTCCCAAGCCTTGGAAAAAAAGCACATAAATCCTCATAATCTCCACCTTGGTGCCCCAAGCCTTGGCAAATTCCTCGGCAATGTCCTCCTGCACGATCCCACTATCCCTGCACACTCGATAGCACCTATGCAAACATCACCTCCGTCAATCCTCTTCAGCTGTTATGCACCTTTGAGGTCTTTGGGATGACCACCTCCACCACTGAAGACCTATGCATGCACCTCTGCACCATCCTGAAATTGTAGGATCCCTTCTGCTTAGCAACTACATCACTTTCTCTGGACTTCCCTGGAGATCATGCAACGTTCCTTTATCGGCACTCACCGCATATCCTGATGCTCCACCTAACATTGTCCCCTTAGATCCATGCCTATCTTCCTGCACAATCCTCTCCACCTGGATCTGTACAGCCTCGACACTGGTGCTGGGATATAGGTCCTCCCTCTACACCCCTTTACTCTGAACCCATATCACAGCTTCCTCCACCCATGAAGCCACCTCTACCTGGTGCTCCATCTCAAACTGAAGTTCTCCTGATGCCGCATAAGCTAACTCTATCTCTAAGTCCCCTGAGACCAACCATCCAATGCTGCACTATTGGGCCTGTTGCTGTACCTCGAACACCATCACTATCCCTTCAAACCCTCCATGCTCTACGAACCCCTTTGAAGCTGTCTCGGATATCTTCGCAACCTATGGACACCTCCAAAACCCAAGAGCTCATCCAACTCTTCTGAATCTAGCGACTGAAGCCTAGAGAATTCCACCCTAGTCCTTCTCTTCTGCCCCTACACTAGCCATCACTTCAGTTATGCTCGGAGAATCATCCTCCATCTGAATCGCGACTCTTCCTGGTGCCCCCATAGAAGAAACCTGATCCGTGATACTCTCAACTACTAGAGAACTCTTGGCGCTCTTTGAGTCCTCCTGGCTCTTCCTGAGACCTACTTTCGATCTTCCTAGGAAGCCCTTGACACACTCTACTGAGATACACTCCTCGACTACTGCATCATTGAGTCTCTCTCAGCTCCTATGCCTACAAGGTAGTGCTCCTACAGCACTCCAGCGCTCCCTGACTCATCCTACGCCACTTTACAGCCATCCAGCCCTAACCTGCTGGATCTCCATAGATCATCCATCTCCATCATCCCCAAGGCTTCGCAAATCCATGCTTTGATTGAATCGTTGAATACATCTCCGACTACTTCTCCGTCTTTCTGACATCGAAGGATGTATAGTCACTTCTTCAACCTTCCTTTGACTATTACCCCTTAGAAAACCTCTCTTCAACAGCCCCACACTATCCATCTTCCTAGAGAACCCTGATGCTCTCTACTGAGATACCTCCCTTGGCTACTGCACCATCGAGCCTCTCTCAGTCCTGCATCTCTAGAAAAGTGCTACTGTAGCACTCCAGCACTCCTTGCCAGTCACATAACCATCATACATCCCGACCTTTCCACCAAGACCGATCAGCAAATCATGCACCAAATCCTTCCATCCTAGAAAAATTTCTTTTCGTTAATCCTCTCAACCTCCACCTTCAACTCACTGCTATCCATTGCCCAAACCACAACAACAATAGGTAGATTTGAGACATACCGTGGAATCCTTGTGCAGATTTTTGATTTCACCTTGTATGATTTCTCCTTCACTTTCATGCACCATCAGGCTCTGATACCAAATATAAGCACACCAACTGGCATCACTTCTTCCTAATACCAATTGATGTTCCATGATATCGCTCGAATGCAACATCATCCTTAGCACTCACAGCCCCGATACCATGTTGCGAAAAGCTCCTGATCTTTATGCACGACCCTAAAAAAAATCTGTGATTTCTCTATGGGCAAGCAAACGCTCGATCCTCACCTAGGTTCTGTGATGGGTGCCCTCCCTCTTGGGCTTAAGAAAAGACGTCCCCCTCTCTACGCTTCTTCAAGAGCCCTGGGGCAAGCAACTTCAGAGAAGAGAGAAGAAGAGTTGAGGAGAGAAAAATCTATATTGATTCAACCTTGAAATCTCTAATACAATCTAATTATTTATAATCCATAGCTATTAGCCCCAACCAAAACTTTCTAGCTTAACCCCAATACATGAAAGCACAGCACCGAGCCCAATTACCACCCATCTCTCCCATTCCTCATCCTCTGGATCTAAACCCGATCCATACATGATTGCCACCTTAAAACCATCTCAAATCAGGACTTAATCCGCCTAGATCACCATAGATCCTAGCCCAAAATAAACCTCAATAATCTACCCACGCACTGAGCCCAGCTAAGTTCCACTGGGTTGCTCAATCTAAACTGAGCCGATCCCATGTCCTAATGCCATGCCAATAGTCCTGAATCTCACTCTCTATTTTGCCTTATGCTCTAAGGACTTAGCCGACCCGATTTCTAGACTGAACCGGCTAACCTGCCAGAGAAATCTCGCCTTTCTGCAGTCTTATTTTCCGACTCTGATTTCTTGCTTCAGCATGTAATCTAGTAATCTCGACAGCACCAACCAAGCCGCTAAAATTCACCGTGGAGCCAACACCTAACTCTCCATGGCCTCCAAGGCTTGAAAGCCACCAGTCAAATCCTCATAAGAGATTATCCTAGAAAATTTTATAAAAGCATCTGCATCAAGATCATTTTCAATCTCTCAATTAGGTTCAACTTTTGACCATAGTCAATTACACCTAGGAATGAATTTAATTTCTATAATTAATCTAATCTATAAACTTAATTCTAGTAAGATGAATAATAAATCATTCAAGATAAGGAATAAGTCAAATCAAATTTTTAAAACTTGTCAATGAATACAGAAAGCATATAAAGAGGAGAAAGTCAGGCTCAACATGTGCTAGCACGATTATCTTGAACTAATTGAAATCTAATCCCCAAATCAATCAACTAGTGTAGCTTAATTCGATGACATCCAAACCAAACTCTTATTTATGTTGATCTAGTTAGGTTCAGTCTTGTAATGGAATGGGACTGTCATGATCTAACTATCATCGACATCATCGAAATACCTTTCAAATGGATAAGAAACTTTTTCTGTCATTCAAATTAGAATGAACAAATCATCAATATCATTCTAATTGCTCCAAAATTCTATCACTGTACCTAAGCAGTATATGTTGGTAAACCCACAAAACTAAAAGCGAACCTCTTCATGTAGCTATTTGTGTATTGGAATTCTTCTATCTGAGCCTCGATAGATAGGATTAAAGTAAACTACTCAAACCCCACATCCTCATGATGAAAATCATTTGATTCGAGTCCAATGTGAAACCCTAATAGAGAAACTCTTCTATCATCTTCACTTCTGCATGGTCATAAGCTTAAGACTCAATCTCATGATTATCATAGGGCTACTCCTCATCTCCGAAGTAGATAGATCTCCATTGGTGCAACCAAGATCCTACAATGAACATGTATATAGCCAATATACACCTTAGTATTTTGAATGGCTAGAAAATGATTAAGTTATGATGAGTCAAACTATAACACCCCAAGGGAAATACCCGAGTGCACCTCAGATCCAAGAACGAACACACACTGAGCAATCGAGCCAGTCATCGTTGAAAGGTAGACTTTCTATGACTACTCGATGGTGTCCACTGCTCAGCACTCTCATTCTCTAACGAATATTAATACTCTCACTCTGATGTCTCCACAACCATAGACTCAAGATACAATTAGATATATTGGCCCTATAAATACCAAGAATGGCTGCAACTTATAATACCACTTCTAAGGGCAAAATATAATTTTGGACTATAAATAATAAAATGGGTTATTTTCAATCACATAAGTGTATTTTAGTGATGATGATACATCCCTTGAGTTATATGGAAATAATAATTCATATTTTCAAGAGTTGAAAATTTAAGACTATGAATTTTCATTTATAACATCATAAAATGCTCCTGACGTAGATCATCATGAGGATGGTCGATTGATCGAAAGATTGGTACAATCACTTTTTCTAGTAGATGAGTCTTAAGTCTACGGTGTAGAAAACCAAGCAAGAGTGTACAGGTACTCGTTATGAAAATGGGCACTAGGCGTGACCACCTCGAGTAGTCATAAGGAAGTCTATCCTTCTCGATCGATGACTGACTCGATGGCTATAGTGGTGTTCTAGTTTTTTGACCTAAGGTGCTCGGATTCACCTGAGGGTGTTATAGTTTGACTACACACTATGACTCATCTCCTAGCCATTCAGAATCCTGAGGTGTATGTTGGCTATAGCATGTTCATCGTAGGAATTGGATTGCACCAAGATGGAATCTATCTACTCGGTGGATGAGGAGAGCAACCTATGATGATCATGAAGAATCAAGTCCATAACCATAGCCATGGAAGAGAGTGAAATAATAGAAAAGAGTTTCTATTAAGATTTTCCATCGAGACTTGAATCAAATGATTAAAATCATATGAAGAAAGAAATTAGGGTTTGACAGTTCACCTTACCCTAATCTGATCGGGGCTCAAGATAGAAGAACTTAATCACAAGAGTCTACACGAGAGTTCATTTTAGTTTTGATGGATTGCCACCATATGCTGCTAGGGTCACTGGTGGATTTTGGGAGCAATTAGAATGATTGATGATCATCATTCTAAGTTGTCTAATAGAAGAGTTCTATCATCGAAAGAGTTTGATGATGTCGATGATGGAGATCATGACATATCCCATATATCATACAAAACTGAACCTAATGGATCACACAAATAAGGTTTGGATCTGGATATCATCAATTGGACTAACAGTTAATTGATTTGAATAAGATTCAATTAGGTTCAAAAAATCATGCTAGCAACGATTGAGCCTAACGTTCTCCTTTTTCTATCATAAAAGTTGTCTCGACTAAAGTAAATGAGTTTGTGCTCACTTAGGTACTTTACCTGTCTGACTGGAGCTTGTCCAAGTCAAAAAAGGTGTCTTATTTATGAGATAAATTTGAGACAACACCTGCCAATTTTCATCTACCTAATTTTTGTACTTTGACTTGATCAAACATTGACCTTTGCCCCTGGACATCTGCCCATTTATGCACTTATTGGAGAGCAGATAGGGGCTTGTCCCTCTCTAGAAATTGAAAGAAGAAGGGAATGCCTAAGGATGGTGGCATGGATAGGGATGAGTTCCATACGGATGGACTCCAGGTTGCTTCTTGGTTTTCTACTTAGGTGGCCCTTGGGTATTACTTTGACCAGTCTTAGGTGCCATTAATAATGAACCTGTTGGTTCACTATCTGTGATTAGGTGATGTCATCCCACAATCAGATTTAGATCTGATTGCATGAAGCAAGTGATTGGCGGGGTATGAGCACTCATGGCAGCAGAGTCTATAAATAGACCTTCTAGCCCACTTCTAAGCTCTCCTCCTCTTAGCCATGCCCAAGGCTGCCCCTCTTCCTTCTCCATGCCACATCTAGCCCTCTCTCTCCTCTTCCACCCAAGAAGTTGGGCCTTAAGATAGTGCGAGTTCAGGCAAGAAAAGGCTGAGAAAAAGAAGAAGGCACACTCTTAGAGAGATGGGTGATCTTTAGAAGAAATTTTGAAGATTTCTCAAATCATTCAGATCTAATTTTTGAAAAAAAAAAAGAGAAGAAGAAACTCAGATCCAACTCGAGTGGATACCGGTAGAGCCAGGGCTTGCTGGCTAGATCAAAACCTCAGAGCTTCAGAGGATCATAATGGGTAATCAGATTACCCAGAATCAAGGTAAAATTAATTAAAATTAATTTAATTTTATTTTCTTATTTATAAATCATAAAATCAGATTGAAAAGTGATCAGAATTCTAATTAGGATCTAAGAGTATTTTTAAATATGCCTCTCGATCCAATCAAGATCTGAACGAATCTAAACCAAAAAATCAGAATTTTTCTTTCAACTATATCCAGAGCCAGGTTCTTTATAAAATTTATTTAGATCTAATTTAATTAAATTAATTAGTAATTTTAGATTCACAATGAGATTGTTGATTAGATCTAAAATAAAAATAGAAAATTAAAATTATTAATCTGATGCATAATATGTATGAGATACATAACTTAGACATAGGAATAAGAATTTATTCTATGTGTAGTCTAATATAACTTTTAGATCTATTTATTTACTATTTTCTAATCTTATAAATATATAATTATATCTTAAAAAATAGAAAATAATTAAATTTTAAATTTATTCATATGAGATATAATAGTTAAACATGTTAGACAAAGTTTGTAGAATATGTTCTGCAAATAGGTCTAGATTTAATTTATTTGATAAGATCAAATTTAAATTTAATTTTTTAGATTATTATGATGATTAGAATTTTGATTTAAAAATATGCATGCATTGATATATATGATATAGTGCCAAAATCATCATTTTAATTAGATCTATTTTATATGAGATATATGCTTAGCATCTAATAGTTTTTCATAGATTAGTTCGACTTATGGTTCTGACTTATAGTTGTGTCTCCGCCTTGGCCGTCTATCATAAGAGGATACATTGTAGGGGTTGCTTATTAAAATTGAGCCACGGTGACGCTGCCTGAACCCATTTCGAATCGCTAGGTGTTTCTCTGAGATAAGTGTAGGGGTGTTGGGTCATTCCGTCCTTAATCAGAAAATTCGAATATAACTACTATACTATTGCTGGCCCAGAGACCCGTAGATTTCCCTGAACCGCGTAGGATCTTATTTTACATGTCTTTATTTTTTAGAACCCTGAAACTTATATCTACAGAATTCAAGATTCACTCGCATCAAATAATTCTAACCTTAGTATCTACAATTGTATAGTGATTGTCTTAGAAGTCGATACAATACTTCATAATTTCTTGGTTGGGAGGGCTAAGCTAGCTTCACTCTTGGTAGTCAGAAGAGTACGTTTGAGGGAATGGCGAAGGTCGGAATCTCGACAGAGTTTCTGGCTTAGATGTGGGATCAACGAGGTGCATCCTAAACCTTGATCTTCGAAGCCTAACGATAGAGTTACCGTCCTTCGGCGCTCTAAGATCAGTCACGTGCATGACGTCGACCTTCAATTCCTAGACGAACCTATATTAACGCTCGGATGCGAAGGCTAGGTTATCTGTCTCAACAATCAACAACTTCCGGATTGACATGCAGCTTGAGGGAGAAGTTTGCCTTGCTTGCGCTGAACTTCATTTCAATTAAGCTTTGAGGGGGAGTTCGGCCTTGCTTTCCGTCGAACTTCATTCCAATAATCGTGGAGAACTTCTGCCCTCTCATTTATCCTTTCTTAGGGCGTGTATGCCCAATGCCTTCCTTAAGGCTGATCCTCGCATCCTCATGCGGATTGTGGCAAGTCTCCATTGGGGGTTATCCAACACGGCCAGCATCATCTCGACGGGACCCACGAATCCGACCAGACAGGTTTGAACTGCCTCCATATCTGAGGTGGCTTTTATGAACCTGCTGTCAGGAACTGAAATAGGAGCAAGTAGTATGATCTGACAGCGCAGGCCAACGATAGCGAAATGTAGCCAT
>QRFJ01001559.1:134756-176372 GCA_006176705.1 Cocos nucifera | reverse complement strand
ATACAAATCTTTTCTCCCTCAACTCTCTCTTCTTTCCTTCTCTTTAGAGTTGCCGCCCTAGGATTCTTGAAGAAGCCATAGAGAGGGAGGGCATCTCCCTCAAGCCCAAGGAGGGAGGCACCCCATCACAGATCCAGGTGGAGGTCGGTGGTTTGCTGCCCATAGAAAATGTCACAGATTCCTTTAGGTCCATGCTAAAGATCAGGGGCTTCCGCAACATGGTATCGGGGCTTGTGATGCCAAGGATGATTGACATTCGAGCGATATCATGGAACATCAATTAGTATCAGAGAGAAGTGATGCCGGTTGGTGTGCTTATATCTCTTTGATCTAGTTTTTGGTTGTGTGATAGGACTTGAGTCATACTATAGGTGTGCCAAATTTCATGATTTATGATGGTGGTTTGACTAAGTTTTGATAGAGTTTGATTTGAATCAAACTCTTAAGGGAAGAATCCTAAGCACAATGGACTCTTTCTTATCTACTTTTGCTGCCACCTTCCAGATTGAATTTTGATGATAAAACTAAATAAGATCTGGGTTTTCACATGTAGAATAAGTCCTAGAGTCTCATTGATCAAATAATAAGTGATTTGGTCAAAGGACTCTAAACGACATTGGGTTTAAGAAACTTTTCTCATGCCAAAGAAAGTATCGCATGATTTTATTTTCCATGCAGAGGTGCTATCACCCATACCATATCCCACACCCCCTCTATTCTCTCTCTCCCTCTCTTTTATAAGCATAAAATGTTAGGCACAAATCTAAGTTGAAGGTCCAAGATTTTTTGTACAAGATTCAGGATCTACGCGATAGTGTTCATGAGATGGATGGGCTACCTTCAGAAATAGTTTTGAAGGATCTACAGATCAAATTTAGATATGAACTTTGGAGGAAAGATTTATGAGGAGAAGATGTTTAGATCTTGCCCAAGTGGATACCGGTAGAGGCCAAGTGCGTGCGTTGCTCCTTTCAGAACCTCAGGAACCAATAGGATCATCGCAGGATAATCAGATTACCCAATAAGGTACCTTAAATTAAATCTAATTTAATTTTATTTTTAATTTTTAATATCAAATTATCATGATCAGATCTAAGAATTTTTAGATCTAATCAGATCATAAAAATTTTTGTAGAAAAATCTGCATTAGATATGATCAGATCTGAACGATCTTGTAGTAAAAAATTAGATTTTTCCTTCAACTGGTATCAGAGTCAGGTTAGCAGTTCTTCAAATCTTTTTTAGATCTAAATTAATTTTTATTTATGATTTGATATTAAATAATTTTATATGTCACATCAGATGTGATTAGATCTAAAATCAAAAAATTAAAAGTTATATGATTTAGATCTATAATGTATGAGATGCATGACTAAACTAGGAATAGAATTATTCTATATGTAGTCTAGTATGATCATATTGTTAATTTAATTAAATATAATTTTAGATCTATTTTTTTATTTTTTTAATATTATAATTATTTTAATCAAATCTAAAAAAAGAAAATAAAGTATTTAATTTTAAGTTTATTCATATGAGATATGAAAGATGCATGTGTTAGATATGTGTGCCCTGAAAGTCAAAATTGGCTAACACATGTAATACGCATCTAAGGATAAAATTATAATTTTGACTATAAATAATAAAATAGATCATTTTTTATCATAGTGTGTGTTTGAAAGTGTCTGTGATACATCCCATAAGTTAATGGTAATAATAGTTCATATTTTCAAGAGTTGAAAATTTAAGACATGAATTTTTATTATTAACTCATAAAATGCTCCCAACCATAGGATCATCACGAGAATGGTGATTGATCCAGAAGGTTGGCATACGATCGCTTGTTTAGGATAGATGAGTCTTGAGTTTATGGTGTAGAGACATCGGAGTGAGAGTACAAGTACTCGTTAGAGAATGAGGGCACTGAGCGTGACCACCTCGAGCAGTCATCAGCAAGTCTACCTTCTCATCATTGACTGTCTCGAAGCTGTAGTGGTGTACCTGGTTCTTTGACCTGAGGTGCATCGGTAGTTTATCTTGAGGGTGTTATAGTTTGAGTACACCATAACTCAGTCTCCTAGCCATTCGGAATCCTAAGGTGTATGTTGGCTATAGCATGTTCATTGTAGAAATTGGATTGCACCAATAGAAGATCTATCTACCTCGGTAGATGAGGAGCAGCCCTATGATGATCATGAGAATCAAGTCCATAAGCCCATGGCTATGGCAGAGTGAAATAATAGAAAGAGTTTCTATTAGAATTTTTACATTAGACTTGAATCGAATGATTAATTCATATGATAGAAATTAGGGTTTGATGAGATCACCTTGACCCTAATCCGATCGGAATTCAAGATAGAGGAACTTAATCACATAGGTAACTGCACCAAGAGATTCATTTTTAGTTCTGATGGGTTGCCATCATATGCTGCTAGATGTCATTGGTAGATTTTGGGAGCAATTAGAATGATTTGGATGATCGATCATACTAATTATCTAAATTAGAAAAGTTCTGATCCATCGGAAGGTATTTCGATGATGTCGATGATAGAGATCATGACATATCCCATTACCATATGAAACTGAACCTAACTAGATCATATAAATAAGAGTTTGGATCTGGATATCATCAATTGGACTAATCTAGTTTAATTGATTTGAATAAGATTCAATTAGGTTCAAGGAAATTGTGCTAGCATATGATTGAGCCTGATATTCTCCTTCAACAATCATTAAGAGTTATCTTGATTGAGCTAAATATATTTGGTCTCACTCAAAAACCTTTATATGGTCTGACTAGAGCTTGTTCAAGTCAGAAAAGAATTGTCTTAATTTATGAGATAAATTTGAGACAACACCTGCCATTCTCTATTACCTGCTAAATCTTGTCTTTGGACTTTGGTCAAATGTTGACCTTTGACACTTGGACATGTGCCCATATGTCATGCACCCATAGGAGAGAGCTTTGACCCTTATCCCCCTGCTAAATAGCAGAAAGGCAAGGGGTGCATGCCTAGGGAGGCATTCATCCAAAGTGGATAAGGATTGGAGTCCCATACAGATGGGACTCCAGTTGCTTCATGCATTCAACTTAGGTGGCGCCAAAGAGTCATCTTTAACTAGTCTTGGTGCCACCTAAGGAGGTTTGTGAGGAACTCTAATCTGATTAGATCAGATGATGTTATCTCACCAATCAGATTTAGATTTGATTGCATGAAGAGCCATGATTGACCGGGATGATGTGGCACTACATGGCGCAGCAGGATCTATATAAACCCTATCTACACCTAAGATTTTGATTCTCTACCCTTTGCCCATGCCACAAGGCTTCTCTTTCTCCCTCTCCATGACACCTTCAGATCCTCTCTCTCCTCTCCATGCCCAAAAAGCTTTGAACTCGAGTTTGGTGTGATCCAAGCAAGAGAAAGACGACAAGAAAGAAGAAGGCAGCACTGTTGCAAGAGACAACATCCGATCTTCAAAAGATATTTGGAAGATCTTTAAGGTCAGATCTAGATCTGATCTTTGGGGTATAGATTGAGAAGAAAAGATCTCTAAATTCTATCCGAGTGGATATTGGTAGAGGTCAAGTGCTTGCGTGGCTACATCCAGAACCTCAGGTAAACATCAGAATCATCACATGATAATAGGATTACCCATAACAAGGTACAATTAAATTAAATTAAATTTATTTTATTTTACTTTTATTTTATTAGATTGATAAAATCAGATCTGAATAGTCTCAGATCTAATTTAGATCTAAGAAATTTTTTTTTTGAAATATTCTTCTTGATCAAATTAGATCTGAACGAACCTGATCCGAAAAATAGGATTTTTTCTTTAGCATGCTTAGACTAGTTATATAATAGTTCTATAAAATATCTAGAATAGTTTTATTTTTGATGTGATCAAATTTAAAATTTTATTTTTTAGATTTAATATATGATATTTTAGATCTAAAAGCATGCATGGTTGATTGAGTTATGATACATGAGATGTATGCAAGACATGTATAGGTTAGATCTTTTGTCTATATGATATATGATTTAGATCTAACTAGTTTTATTTTAGAAAATATATTTTTAATTAAGGCATTCCCCTTGACCATCCGGTCAAAAGAACAAAATAGGATTTAAAGATCCTCTCCTATTCGATGGGGTATTCTTATGATGTGTAGGGGTGCTACGCGTTCGTCCTTAATTAAAAATTTGAACTTATTTTCTGCAAAATCTTAGATCCTAAAATCCTAGGATTTTGTTACATGTTTTGTTCATGAACCTAAAATTAGATTAAAAATTAAGATTATGAAATTAATTAGACCTAAAAATTATGAATTTTTAGATCTAGGACATCTTCATAAAATTGGGTTCAGATTTGGGTAGCTCAATTAGGTCTTGCGGTTGATTAAATCGAATCAAGAGTTGGTTAGATGGAATCAAAGAAAGCTTAGAATTGACCAGCCTAATAAGATTAAGTTTGGGTCAAGATTGAATCATATTGAGATATGACTTAATCAAATTTAGACCTAATTTGGCTCCATGATTCAAGCTTGGATTGTAGGCTAACCCAATTGATTCTGATTCGATAATTTGATGTCTAAGATAAGTCTAGCAGATACGATCGATTGATTTTTAATTAAAAACTACTCGATCTAAATGTGTTCTTATCGAGTTAATGGCATATTCCTTCCATCGATCTTACTTACCTGGCCATTTGTGTCGATCTAGTTCTGATTTTAGGTGGCTAACAATTCAAGCCAACCCATGCCACTAGGTTAGTCATAATTATTATGACTAAGTCAAGTTTAAAGAGATCTAAATTCAATCTTTCTAAGAAAATATTAAATCTAAGGTCTTCCACCATTGTAGATGTGCGGGTTCTTTTCAAGATTGATTATTCTCGGCTAGATACAGTGGTTCAGTTTCATCGAAAAGATGCAACAATATCTATTAGGCATTGGATGCTATGGATTGGAGGATGGGTTGGACTTAATATTCTAGATATGGTGAAAGAACCAATCAGAAATCCAATTCATGCAAATGGTGGGTCTGACTTAACTAAGGAGTGGAGCAATATTTTGGGCATGGTGAACTTCATGAATTAGAGAGTAGATTTGGGTGCACCATGATTAGAGAATCATTGGACAAGAGTTGTCTATTCATCAGTTGATCCATCATTAATAACTATTAGGTAACGTGGTGAGCCAGTTGGTGGGACCGCACCATCCACTAGAAATCAATAATTATGGAGATTTTTGCATCTTTACCAAGAGAGTGTGGGGATCCAAGTAAATAGTGGAAGCCTAATTTATTTAAAAATAAAATTTTTAAATAAATTGATTAAGTCTAATTATAAAATCTAACTAGAAACTTTGACTCTCTTCAAAAAAATGTCTGCATCCAATCCACTAGCCCGTATCCTGGATACCCATAGACTGATCGGATCCAACTATAAGGATTGGCTCTGAAACTTCAAAATTATTTTAGGTTCTAAGAAGTTGACTCTTGTGTTGGAACAGGATCCTCCCACTTTACCAGCATGTCCATCCGCTGATCAGAGAGCGTCTCTTGCAAAATGGATGGATGAAGATAATAAAGCTAGGTATTACATGTTGGGCTCGATGTTTGATGAGCTGCAGCCCCAATAGGAAGACATTAAGACTAGCCACCAAATATTAGCTCATTTGTAAAAGTTGTTTGGTGAACAGAGTTGAGCAGCTAAATATTAAGTCACTAAGAGATTCTTTAAGGCTCAGATGCATGATGGACAGTCAATCTAAGATCATTGTCTGATGATGATCAAAGACTTAGAAGAGCTTAAGAAGCTCGATGTCAAGTTAGATCAGGATCTACAGCTTGATATAATTCTGTAGTCCTTGACTGATGCATTTGGATAGTTTATCATGAACTACCATATGCATAAACTATAAAATATCTTGGCTGAACTTATGACATGTTGGTCACTGCTGAGCTCTCTATGAAAGGTTCAAAGGGCTCAATACTTGTTGTGGAGTAGACTTCTTCCAAAAGAAAGTCTTTTGAGAAGAAGAAGAAGTCTGTAAAGAAGCAAAAGATGGATGGTGGGAAGAAGAATGCAGAGCTAGAGAAGAAGGCCGCTGACAAGAAAAAATATTTTCATTGCAATACAAATGGCCACTGAAAGCAAAATTGCCCTCTTTACCTAGCCAGCCTAAAGAACAAGAAGGAGGTAGGTCCTTCTAGAGGTATGCTCGTTATAGAATCTAATCTTACGATTTTTTCTACATCCAGTTGGGTGCTTGACTCTAGTTTTAGTGCTCACTTGTGCACTTTTATGCAGAATCTTGAGGATAGTAGGAGGCTGAGGGATGGTGAGATGATCCTATGCATCGAAAATGAAGCAAGAGTTGCTGCTATAGTCGTGAGAATCTATCCTCTTCAATTATCGTTAGGATTAGATTTAGTTCTTAGAGACTATTTTTATGTACCTACAGTAAGTAAAAATTTGATTTCTGTATCATGTTTAGCACAAAAAAGCTATGTAATTAGTTTTCTTAAGGATCATTATAATATTTATTATGAAAGAAATAAAATTGCAAGTGATTTTCTAATAAATGATCTCTATCAGTTACATATTAATGTTTTTATTTTTGATATCGAGCAAAACATGAATGCCATAGGATCAAAGCGACCTAGGGATAGTCTAAACAATAGGTATCTTTGGCACCTTAGGCTAGGTCATATAGCTAAAGATAGAGTTAACAAATCGGAGAAATTTGGACTATTGATTTTATTGACTTTCGAATCATATCCGATTTATGAATTATGTCTTCATGAAAAAATGACCAAGCTTCTTTTTGTAGGACATGGGGAAGGGATAGAAATCTACTTGCTCTAGTACATACTAATGTATGCGGCCCATTTGATGTGCCGATCAGGGGCAATTATGTCTACTTTATCATCTTTACCGATGATCTATCTCAGTATGAATATGTATATTTGATGTGATATAAGTTTGAAGCTTTTGAAAGGTTCAAGGAATTCAGACTCAAAGTAGAAAAATAAATAAAAAAATCCATTAAAATTCTTCGATCAAATCGAGGTGGCGAATATCCTAATTGCGAATTTCTAGACTATCTTAAGGATAATGGCATAGTCTCTCAATGGACTCCACCTGGAATGTCTCAACTCAACAGAATTTCAGAACAGAGAAATCAGATCCTATTAGATATGGTTCAATCCATGATGAGTTTCAAAGATCTTCCTAAGTTTCTTTGGAGACATAGTCTGATGATCGCTATATATTTACTAAATATGATTTCTCTAAAACCGTTCCTACCATACCGTTTGAGATATGGCATGGTAAGAAACTAAGTCTGAGTCATCTTAAAATTTGAAGTTGTTCGGCCCATGTCAAGTGAAAATAGGTGGATAAATTAGAGTCTAGATCTTTTAGAGCTTGATTTATTTGATATCCTAAAGAGTCATTAGGATATTATTTCTATCTTTTGGAAGATCATAATGTGATTGTGAGTCAAAATGCCATCTTTCTTGAAAAATAGTTTATTCAAGATGGTGGCATCGGAAGGCAGATTAGGCTCGAGGAGAAAGTCCCCCAAGAGCCACGAGCTAAGGAACCTATGGAACCTAATCAGATTGAGCCAACCTAGACACTACCTCCTCCACCTCATAGATCAAGTAGAATTTTCTGTCCTCCTAAAAGATACTTAGGTACTATCTTAGAGACGTAGAGAAAATGTTCCTCATAGAAAATGGGGTTCATGGTGATGATCCCAAAACCTATGATGAGGTGATATTAGATATCGACTTCGAAAAATGGTTAGAAGTAATGAAGCTAGAGATTGACTCAATGTGTTCGAAATAAGTCTGGACCATGGTAGATCCACCTGAAGGTATAGTACCTATTGGGTGTAAATGGATCTTCAAGAGAAAGATAGGTGCCGATGAGAATGTAGAGACATTTAAAGCAAGGTTCGCAGCGAAAGAGCATAGTCAGCATGAAGGCATTGACTATTAGGATACTTTTTTGTCAGTAGTCATGCTCAAATCCATCCACACATTGCTTGCTGTTGTAGCCTATTTTGATTACGAAATATGATAGATGGATGTAAAAACGATATTCTCAAATGGATATCTTGAGGAAGATATCTATATGAAACAGCCGCTAGGTTTCACATCCAGTGATGATGATCATAAGGTATGCAAGCTGCAAAGATCCATATATGGACTTAGGCAAGCATCTCGGAGCTAGAATACTCATTTCAATGATGTAATCAAATTATTTGAATTCATCAAGAATGAGGAGTTTTCAAAAAGATCAGTGGGAGCGCTATTGTCTTCCTCATACTGTACGTGGATGACATCCTCCTAATTGAAAATGATATTCTAATGTTGACTATAGACAAAATATGGTTGTCTAAGGAGTTCTCTATGGAAGATCTAGAAGAGGCATCCTTTATTTTGAGAATTAAGATCTATGGAGATAGACCAAATAGGATGCTAGGTCTCTCATAGAAAATGTACATGGAGAAGGTTCTAAATAGGTTTAGCATGAAAAACTCAAAGAGAGGTTTAGTATCCTTTAGACATGGCATTCATCTCTCCAAGAAGAGTGCCCTAGCACACCTGAGGAGATTGAATGCATGAGCAAGATCCCTTATACTTCAGCAATAGGGAGCCTCATGTATGCCATGCTATGTACACGACCTAATATTGCCCATGCTGTGAGTGTCACGAGTAGATATCGATCGAATCTAGGTGAAAAGCACTGGACTTCTATGAAATGTATCCTTAAGTACTTGAGAAGGACTACGGATATGTTTTTAGTTTTTGGTAATGGAGAACTACAGGTTCAGAAATATATAGACTTGGATTTTATGTCCGACATAGATAATCGAAAGTCGACATTTGGAACTCTATTTATTTATAATAGTGGAGTTATCAGTTGGAAAAGTTTCAAGCAGACAGTGATAGCAAACTCAACCATGGAAGCAGAGTACATCGCTGCGTCGGAGGCTACAAATGAGGCATTCTAGTATAAGATGTTCACCACAGAGTTTGGAGTGATGCCATCAGATGCTGTCCCTCTATACTATGATAACAATGGCACCATAGCCCTAGCTAAGGAGCCAAGGTCTCACCAGAAATCTAAGCACATCGAGCGGCGATACCACCTCATCTGCGATTACCTCAAGAAGGGATACGTCGAGGTCAAGAGAGTCGACTCTACAAACAATATGGCAGACTCACTGATAAAGTCATTAAGCTAGCAAAAAATTGAAGCCCATCTTGAGAAGATGGGACATAGATTTATAGCCAATTGGCTTTAGGTCAAGTGGGAGTTTGTTAGATGTATGCTCTTAAAGCCAGATTGGCTAACACTTGTAACACTTCTAAAGGCAATTTTATAATTTTGACTATAAATTAATAAAAAAATTATTTTTTATCATAGAGTGTATTTAAAGTATCTATGATACATCCTTTGAGTTAATGGTAATGACGATTCATATTTTCAATAGTTGAAAATTTAAAACATGAATTCTCATAATTAACTCATAAACTACTCCCGACCGTAGGATCATCATGAGGATGGTGATTGATCTAGAAGGTTGGTGTATGATCGCTTTCTTAGGATACATGTATTTTGAGTCTATGGTGTAAAGATACTGGAGTGAGAGTATAGATACTCATTAGAGAACGAGGGCATTGAGCGCGACCACCTTAAGCAGTTATAAGAAAGTTTACCTTCTCGTCGATGATTGGCTCGATGCTGCAGTGGTGTGTTTGATTCTTGAACCTAAGGTACATCGACAGTTTACCTTAAGGGTGTTATATTTTGACTACACCATAACTCGATCTCCTAGCCATTTGAAATCCTGAGGTGTATGTTGGCTATAGCATGTTCATTGTAGGAATTGGATTGCACCAATAGGGGATCTATCTACCTCGGTAGATGAGGAGTAGCCCTATGATAATCATGAGATTGAGTCCTTAAGCCCATGGCTATGGCAGAGTGAAGATGATAGTAAGAGTTTCTATTAGGATTTTCACATTGGACCTGAATCAAATGATTAATTCATATGACGGATGTTGGGTTTGACGAGTTCACCTTAACCCTAATCTTGTCGAGGCTCAAGATAGAAAAATCCAATCACATAGGTAGCTACATCGAGAGGTTCACTTTTAGTTTTGATGGGTTGCCATCATATACTGCTATGTATCACTGGTGGATTTTGGGAGTAATTAGAATGATCTTGATGATCGATCATTCTAATTGTATGAATCAAAAAAGTTCTGATCCATCGAAAGATGTTTCGATGATGTCGATGATAGAGATCATGACATATCTTATTATCATACAGAACTGAACCTAACTAGATCACATAAACAAGGGTTTGGATTTGGATATCATCAATTGAGCTAATCCAGTTTGATTAATTTGGATTAGATTTAATCAGGTTCAAGGTAATCATGCTAGCACACGATTGAGCCTGGCTTTCTCCTTCTATAATCTTTCTGATTCATCACAATCAAATCAAATTTAATTTAACTTATTTCTATATCTTGAATGGATTTATTTTCATCTAACTAGAATAAGTCCAGGTTAGATTAATTATAAAAATTAAATCCATTCCTAGTGCAATTGGACTATAGTCAAAAGTTGACCCAATTGAGAGAATTGAGGATGACCTGATCAGATGCTTTTAAAATTTTTTTTAGAAATTCTTCTGATCTAATTTTTAGATATGTGATAGGACTCGTGTCATTCTATGGATATGCCAAATTTCATGATTTATGATGGTGGTTTGACTAGGTTTTGATAGAGTTTAATTTGGATGAAACTCTTGAGGGAAGAGTCCTAGGTGCAATAGACACTTCCTTATCTACCCATGCTGCCACCTTCTAGATTGAATTTTTGTGAGAAAACTAGACGAAATCTGGGTTTTCACATGGAGAATAAGTCCTAGAGTTCTTTTGATCAAATAATAAGTGATTTGGTCAAAGAAGGACTCTAAATGGCGTTGGGTTTGAGAAACTTTTCTCATGCCAAAGAGAGCACCGCAAGATTTTATTTTCCACGTAGAGGTGCTGTCGCCCATACCATATCCCACACCCCTCTATCCTCTCTCTCCCTCTCTTCTATAAGCCTAAAAAGTTAGGCATAAATCTGAGCTGAAGGTCTAAGATTTTTGGCATAAGATTCAGGATCTATGCGGTGGTGTTTGTGAGATGGACGGGCTGCCTTTAGAAATAGTTTTGAAGGATCTATAGATCAGATTTAGATCTAATCTTTGGAAGAGAGATTCATGAGGAGAAGAAGTTTAGATCCTACCCAAATGAATATTGGTAGAGATCAAGCGCATGCGTGGCACGTTCCAGAACCTCAGGAACCAACAGGATCATTGTAGGGTAATCAGATTATCCAACAAGATACCTTAAATTAAATCTAATTTAATTTAATTTTTAAGTTTAATATCAGATCATCATGATCAGATCTGAGAAATTTTAGATTTGATCAAATTGTAGAAATTTTTGTAGAAAATCTACCTCAAATCTGATCAGATTTGGACGATCCTATGGCAAAAAATCAAAATTTTTCTTTAGATCTCTGACCAGATCCTGGATAGGATCTCAGATCGATCTTGGATCGAATTCCAATTTGGATCACTTCCAAGATCCAACCTGAATGATGATCCAAATCCTGAATCAGATCTCGAACAGGATCCCAGACTGGATCCTGACTCGGATCCCGATCAAGATCCGATCGGGATCATGACCCAAATCACGGACAGGATCCCGACTTAGATCCTTGATCAGAATCCCATCTGAATCTTGGATCGAATAGTTCATATGTATTAAAAATTAAAACTTTTGGCTAATGCAAATTAAAATATTAAATCATAATCATAATAAAATATTAGGACTAAATAAATAAAAAGATTAAACTATAACAAGTAAAAGCATAAAAATATATTTAAAAACCTAACTATTTTAATTTTAAAAAATAACTTATTTTAAAATATTTTATCAATTTATCTCAAAATATATTTATCAATTAAATTATTATTATTATTACTACTACTACTATTACTATTATTATTATTACTATTACTATTATTCTTACTAATACTATTACTATTATTATTACTACTATTATAATAATAATAATTATTATCACTATTAATAATAATAATAATAATAATAATAATAATATTTTTATTATTATTCTTACTACTACTACTATTACTATTATTAATAATATTATTATAACTACTTTTACTATTATTATTACTATTATTATTATTATTTATTAAATTTAAAAAATTAAAAATAAACTGACCTAATCCCCTACGGCCCCTTCGCCCCCACCCATCGTAGCCCTCCACTCCTTGCAGCGCCCCCCCCGTCGCCCACCACCCGCGGCCCCCCACCCGACCCGTCACCGCCGTCCCTCCACGTCCCACCCCTCATGGCATCCCACCCCCTATGACGCCCCTCCTTTCGAAACCCATCATGGCCCCCACTCTCTTATGGTGCCCCTCCACCGCCCACTCATCATAGCCCCCCACCCCCTGCAACACCCCTCCACTGCCTACCACCCGCACCCCCCCATCGGTCTCATCCCCACAGCCCCACGACCCCCATCCCCTGTGGATCCGCACCCCTTGCAGCTGGCATCCACCCTCCACATCCTGTCGCCCGCCACCGGCCACCGCATGAAAACACCCTGGCCCCCTAAATGGTCGAAAGAACAAAAAAAGAAAAAAGAACTTACCTTCGGTTTAAGGATGGTAGTGGCAGCGGCAATGGCGGCGACAACGGCAGTGACAATGGTGGCGGCAGCAAGAGACATGGTCGCCAGCTGGGGGAAGCCTAAGAGGAGGGGGAGAGAGAGGATCAGGGGGAGAGATAGTGTTTCAATTGCGAGCGAGAGTGGATCTGTGTGAACGTAGTGGGGGGATATTTAAAAGCCTTTAGCAATGGTATTTTAGCGATGCAAATTTCATCGCTAAAAGGCTTATAAGCGATGGAAATTGATTTTTGTCGCTAATAATTTCCATCAATTATTTTTCTAAAAAAATTTTCCCTCTTTAGAAAATATTAAAATATTTGATAAAAATATTTATGATGAAAATAGAATTATTTATGATAGAAAATTTTTATCATAAATAATTTTTTATAAATAAATTAATTAAAAAATTAAAAAAATGAGATTATTTATGATAAATCTTTTTTTATCATAAATAAAAATTATCTACGATGCAAAACATATTTTCATTGCAAATAATTATTATTTATGATGATAATTTTTATCAAAAATAATCCTTGGTACATAAAAATATAAATAATTAAAAAAATTAGATTATTTACTATGAAAATATTTTTACATCATAAATATTCTATTATTTATGATGGAAATTTTTCATCATAAATAATCTGATTTTCATTTAGAAGACACAAAAGGTGGACCATTTCTTTAAAGAATAAGGGCAAAAATGCATTGTGCATGGCCGATGTGATGGGGTTGAGCGGTGCGAGTGCATCCACTTTTAGTTAGCCCGCAAGCAAATTAATTTTTTTTAATTTTTAAAAATTAGTATTCTTTTAAAAAAAATTATTTTTATCTAAATATTATATAATTTTAAAATTTAAAGCTCATCTTCATCATTCATTATTTAAGTAATTATCGTATGCGTATTATCACAAAATATCACCTCGATCTGATAGCTCTAGCTATGTAGATCGATAAAATTTGATTTCAATGATCATGAATGACCGCATGATGATCTAATAGAGAGAAACCATCAATGGATCCAAAAACTTATAATGATGATCTCTATGATATTTATAATATACTATCAAAATTTTACTTCAATTAGATATAATTATCATACTCAATTTAGCAAGGAATGATTTAGATTGTTAAATGAAAAATGAGTGATTAAAATGCCAATTAGTGTGTGATTATAAGATGATTCTTTTAGATAAATGATCTTTGCTAATAGTTTGATTATTTCTATGGTAGTGATCATAAAAAGCAAATCATATGTATATAAACTATCCAAAACTACATATCTCTTGATACATATTCTTAAAGTCCTTAAGCAATTATACTCATACTTTTGTAAGATGTACTTAACGTGGATGATTCATATACGTAAAATTTAGATTTTATAATCACCACCATACAAATGATTAAAATAGTAGTAAAGATTATTTATCTAAAAAGTTATCTTATAATCAAACATCGTTTGATCTTTTGATCACTCATTTTTTATTTAACGGTCCAAATCATCCCATACTAAATTGACTATGATAATTATATCTGATTGAAGTAAAATTTTGATAGTGTACCATAAATATCATAGAGATTATCATTATAAATTTTTTGATCCATCGATGGTTTCTATCTATCAAATTATCATGCGGTTATTCATGACCATCGAAACTAAGTTTTATTGATCTATATAGCTAGAGCTACTAGATCGAGGTGGTCTTTTATGACGATACTCACATAATAATTTTTTAAATAATAAATGATGAAGGTGGACTTTAAATTTTAAAATTATATAATATTTAGAGAAAATAAATTTTTTTAAAAGAATACTAATTTTTAAAAAATTAGAAAAATATTAATTTATTTATGAGCTAGCTAACAATGGATGAACCTGCACCCCTCAACCCCATCGCATCGGCCATGCATGGTGCATCTTTACCTTTTTTTTATTTTTAAAATAGTTCATATTTTCTATTTTTTAAATTTAAAATTTTGGTCAATTTATTTGCGATGAAAATTTTTCATCGTAAATAATCCATCTTTTACATAATAAATAATTTATTATTTATATCATAAATAAATAATTATTTATGATAAAATTTTTTTATCATAAATAATTTATTTTTTTAATTTTTTAAATATTTATTTATAGGAGATTATTTATGATGGAAATTTTCCATCATAAATAATCTATATTTGTGATGGATTCAACTATTATTTGCAATAAAAAATTTTCATCATAAATAATCCATCTTTTTTAATTTTTTTAAATAATTTATTTATAGGAGATTATTTATGATGAAAATTTTTCATCACAAATAATCTATATTTGTGATGGATATAGTTTTGCATCATAAATAATAATTATTCTTTGTAGGATATGCCAATTATCTTGATATTTTAAATCTTTTAAATATATTACTTATTTTGCTTGAGTTGCTAATATATACAGCTCATTCTGGTACCATGTTCATGCAAAGTTTACACTAATAAAGTGTGGATCGATATGAATACCAATTTTTTTATTGCTAATATACCACCATTCATACTAAAACAAGAATACCGAATTTTTGGACCCATACTTCAATTCTATGATATCTATCAATATACTAAGATATTCAATCTCCTCTTCTTCTTCATATCCTATTATTGCAATCCCACTATTCTGGATCCATCTTTGCATCTCAAGCTCTCTTGTATGAAATCTTATTCCTCCAGTGATACAGAATGTGTAGTAGTTAATCCTTCGATCCGAGCTGTATGCTAAATTATACAACTCATTGGTCTCACTCTCTTCTTTATTGAAATACTTAGATTTCATTTACAATATAGCATAAAAAATTATGTCGATATAAGTAATTAATTGTATAATTATAAAAATATAGTGTAATACTAGTGAAACTTATATGGTCTTCAAACCATTTCTGAAATTTCATCCTATGTTAATGATCAACATTTGTATTATTCTTCCTGGACAGTATATTCTTATGCTCACTACAATAAGTCATGATTTTTAATTTTACATCAACATGAAAAAATTAGTTATAACACTAAAATTACACTAAGATAATACTTACTCAATTAAATCTTCAATTTCTTCATAATTATTTAGAATATAGAAATATGCTTTGGATAACTCATTCACTATAAGGATTTGTGGTGCTTCCAAACCTTGGAAGGCTATAGGAGGAGTCAGAGTGATGGCTCCAAGAAATTAGGATAGGTGTGAGTCTTAGGGTTAGGACAGGAGTTGTCCTAGGATAAAGATGGTGTGTAGCTCTGTACAGACTCGAGGTTCAGATGTGAGGATCTTGAGGGGCTTGGTAGGTGCTCCGGAGACTTAGGACACAAGGTGGAGCAAAGGATCAAAGCTAGGAGAAGGATCAAAGGTAGGATAAGGGGCTGACACACAGGTGGGCTGGCTTGGATACGCAGTTAAGCCAGCTCGGGCTGCAGTCAAACCGACTGTCTTAGGTAGACAGAAGACAGGGTTTGGATAAGATGCAGTCAAGCCAGCTCGGCTACTGATAGAGTCGGCTTGATGGTGGCATACAGAACAGGATGGATTTTCTATTTGGGTTTAGGATAGATTTTTATCCTAAAGTCTTAAGGCCTGATCCAATAAGGTCTTAAGATGGCTAACTTATGTATAGATCGGATTTAGATTCAGGGGATGAGAGCATGGAATTAGCCTAGGAGAGTTTTTCAGTTAGAGGTTGGATTTATTAGGATTCATGTGGTATAGAAGGAACCTTAGGATATATAAAGCTAGGCATTGTAACGTTTACAAGAAGTGGAATCAATACAAAGCTTTTCTTCCTAACTTTCTTCTCTCTTTTCTCTTTGGTTCTAACACCAAGCCCTAGGTGTTGACATTAATTTTTGTTCTTCTTCATATTTTTGGATTAACACTAAGGTTTGTACAAGAGATCGGATCTACGACTATGGTTTCAAGCAGCCATAGGCATAATAATTGGTATCAGAGCAATATCGATTATTCTAATTTGTATCAGAGACTAGTTAAGCATGAAGAAGGAAGAAGATCAAGTTTCAGCAAAGATCAGCAGTGAGGTCTAGATCTAAGGTTTTTCTTCAGATTTTGTGAGGAAGGAAGAGATCTAAGGGTTGCTGTCCATCGTCCCTAGTAAAGATAATTTTTTAGATCTATCTGTTGCCTATTTTTGATTCGATTTGATCATAAAAAATAGCGGGTTGAAGGTAGGATTTAAGAGTTTGATGGAAAGGATAGTTTCATGATATGAAAAATTAGGATGTAGGATCTACTATTTCAGATGAGATTGGATTCGGCCTTGAAGGATAGGCTAGAGGAGATGACAGACGAGGAGTGAAAGTCCTTGAAAAAAAGGACATGTGCCACGATTAGGGCTTATCTGGTAGATGAGGTACTGTATGGCATGTTAGAGAGAGGAGAAGACACCCTAGGGTTTATAATCGAGGTTACATCAGTTGTACATGGGGAAGAACATGTATAACAAATTGGTGCTGAAGCCTTCGGATGCAGGAGGGCGAGGATGTTATGGGACATATTCAGTGATTCGATTGGATGAGCATGGACTTGCTCAATATTGGGGTGGAGCTTGAAGAGGAGGACAAGAGTTTATTGCTACTATATTCGTTACCAACTTTGATCCATTGGTAATTATGCTGCTATATGGTAAGGAGACACTGGTGTACGAGGAGATCGTATCAGTGCTAAGGTCCAATGAATAGCGAGAATGGATGATGAAAAGGAAGGTCTTTCATAAGGATATCGTAGTTTCAGAGAAGTCAAGGAAAGAAAAGAAGAAGGGCATGCAGAGGGACAGCAATGGGTCCAAGAAGTACTTCAAGTATGGTGAAGCAGGGCACTTCAAGTAGGAGTGTCTGCTTTGGAATAAATATAAGGGAGAAGAAAAGTTAGATTTCAATATTTCAATCATTGAAAGTGAAGAGTTGGATGAGCTCTTGGTATTCTCGGAGGAGCCTATGGGATGCAGTGTATTTGAGATGATTTTGGAGGGTTCCACGGAGTGCGAAGGGTCCAAAGGAGCAGCGACAATGTTCAAGGTCCAGTGGCAGGCTTAGCAGTGCAGCTTTGGTTGGTCAGCCTCTACGAACTCGATTATAGAGTCAGCTTCTGCGGCATCGAGGGGACTTTAGTTTTAGGTGGAGCATTAGGCAGAGGTGGCTTCACAAATAGAAAAAGATATGACATGAGTTCAGAGCGAAGGAGTGCAGGAGGACCAATATCCTAGCACCAATGTCAGAGATGCATAGTTTTAAATGGGGCAGCACGTGCGGAAGGATAGACAAAGTTTTGAGAAGATTGTGTTAGGATATGCAGCGGGTGTCGGCATAGGATTGCAGCAAATTCTCTATGAAAGTTCAGGACAAATGATGCGGCTGCTAAGTAGAAGGGTGTCTACAACTCTAAGGGTGGTGCATACATGCAAGTCAAGGTCTTTAGCGATGGAGGTGGTCATCCCGAAGGCCTCAAAGAAAGCTCAGCTGATAAAGAAAGATGGCAGTGGCAAGATGTGCACAAGTAGCTGTTAGGCCATGCATCGACAATAGGATCATGTAGGGGAACATTGCTAGGTGTGCTAAGGCTTGCGCATACCAAGATGGAGATTATAAGGATTTATGGTGCTCCCAAGCCTTGGAAGGCCATGGGAGAAGCCAGGGTGTTAGTTCTAGGAGATTAGGATGGGTGTAAGTTCCAGAACTAGGACAGAAGTTATCCCAGGATAAAGATGGCGTATAGCCCTGCATAGACTCGAGGATCAGGTGTGAGAAGCTTGAAGGACTTGATAGGTGCTCCGAAGACCTTGGACACAAGGTGGAGCAAAGGACCAAAGTTAAGAGAAGAATCAGCTAAGACAAAGGGCTAATACATAGGCAGGCTAGCTCGGATACGCAGTCGATATTAGATATGTGCCCTGGAAGCCAGATTGGCTGACACTTGTAATACACCTTCTAGGGATATTTTTGTAATTTTAACTATAAATTAATAAAAAAATTATTTTCTATCATATTGTGTATTTAAAGTATTTGCGATACATCCTTTGAGTTAATGGGTATGATAAATGTATATTTTCAATAGTTGAAAATTTAAGACATGTGTTGTCATAATTAACTCATAAAATACTTTTGATCATAGGATCATCACCAAGATGGTGATCGATCTGAAAGGTTGGTGTACATCACTTTCTTAGGATAGATGAGTCTTGAGTCTATGATGTGGAGACACCAGAGCGAGAGTGCATGTACTCATTAGAGAACGAGGGCATTGAGAGTGATCATCTCGAGCAGTCATAAGGAAGTCTACCTTCTCGTCGATAATTAGCTCGATGCTACAGTGGTGTGTCTAGTTCTTTGATCTGAGGTGCATGGGCAGTTCACCTTGAGTGTGTTATAGTTTAACAACACCATAACTCAGTCTCCTAGCTATTTGAAATCCTGAGGTGTATGTTGGCTATATTATGTTCATTGTAGAAATTGAATTGCACCAATAGGGGATCTATCTACCTCGATAGATGAGGAGTAGTCCTATGATGATCATAAGATTGAGTCCATAAGCCCATGGCAATGACAGAGTGAAGATGATAGAAAGAGTTTTTATTAGAATTTTACATTGGACTTGAATCGAATGATTTATTCATATGATGGATGTTGGGTTTGACGAGTTCACCTTAATCCTAATCCTATTAGAGCTCAAGATAGAAGAACCCAATCACACAGATAGCTATATCGAGAGATTTGCATTCGATTCTAATGAGTTGCCACCACATACTACTAGGTGTCACTAGTGGATTTTAAGAGCAATTAGAATGATCTTGTGATCGATCATTCTAATTATGTGAATCAAAAAAATTCTAGTCCATCGAAAGATGTTTCGATGATATCGATGATAGAGATCATGACATATTTCATTACCTTATAGAACTGAACTAAACTGGATCATACAAACAAGGGTTTGGGTCTACATGTGTTCAATTGGGCTAACCTAGATCGATTGACTTGGATTAGATCCAATTAGATTTAAGAAAATCATGCTAGCACATGATAGAGCCTAATATTCTCCTTTTATAGTCTTTCTAGTTCGTATCGGCTGATCCAAATTGGTTTGGGCTTATCTAAAAATCCTATAAAGGTTTGTCCTAATCTAATTGGAGCTTGTCTAGGTTACAAAAGGATTGTCTTAATCCATTAGATGGAAATAAGACAACATCTACTAATTCCTGATACAACCTACCATTTTCGATTTTGTCAGGACATTGATCCGATCTTTGCAAGAAAGAAAAGAGGGGAGGTGGCATGCACCCCCTATTTTCAACTAGGGTGCACGTCCCAAGGAGGATTCTCATGAAGAAAATAAAAGGGGTGGCTCCTATGTTAGATATGTGTGCCCTAGAAGCCAGAATTAGCTAACAATTGTAATACACATCTAAGGGCAAAATTATAATTTTGACTATAAATAATAAAATGGGTTATTTTCTATCATAATGTGTATTTGAAAGTGTCTGTGATACATTCCTTGAGTTATAAGTATTGATGGTTCGTATTTTCAAGAGTTGAAAATTTAAGACATGAATTTTCATTATTAACTCATAAAATGCTCTCGATCGTAGGATCATCATGAGGATTGTGATTGATCCAAAAGATTGGTGTACGATCACTTTTTTAGGATAGATGAGTCTTGAGTCTATGGTATAGAGACCCCGAAGCGAGAGTACAGGTACTCGTTAAAGAACGAGAGCACTGAGCATGACCACCTTGAGCAGTCATGAGGAAGTCTACCTTCTTATCGATGACTGGCTCAAAGCTGCAGTGGTGTGTCTGGTTCTTTGACTTGAGGTGCATCGACAGTTCACCTTGAGGGTGTTATAGTTTGACTATATCATAACTTGATCTCCTAGCCATTCAAAATTCTGAGGTGTATGTTGGCTATAGCATGTTCATTGTAGGAATTGGATTGCACCAATAGAGGATCTATCTACCTTGGTAGATAAGGAGCAGCCCTATGATGATCATGAGAATCAAGTCCATAAGCCCATAGCTATGGTAGAGTGAAATAATAGAAAGAGTTTCTATTAGGATTTTCACATTAGACTTGAATCGAATGATTAATTCATATGATGGAAATTAGGGTTTAACGAGATCACCTTAACCCTAATCTAATCGGGGCTCAAGAAAGAGGAACTTAATCACATAGGTAACTACATCGAGAGGTTCATTTTTAGTTCTGATGGGTTGCCACCATATGTTGCTAGGTGTCACTGATGGATTTTGGGAGCAATTAGAATGATTTGGATGATCAATCATACTAGTTGTCTGAATCAAAAAAATTTTAATCCATTGGAAGGTATTTCAATGATGTCGATGATAGAGATCGCGGCATATCCCATTACCATATGGAACTGAACTTAACTGGGTCACACAAATAAGGGTTTGGATTTGGATATCATCAATTGGACTAATCTAGTTCAATTAATTTGAGTAAAATTCAATTAGGTTCAAAAAAATCGTGCTAGCACATGATTGAGCCTAATGTTCTCCTTCAACAATCATTAAAGCTTGTCTCGACTAAGCCAAATATGTTTAGGCTCATTCAGAAACCTTTACTTGGTTTGACTGGAGCTTGTCCAGGTTAGAAAAGGGTTGTCTTAATTTATGAGAAAATTTGAGACAATACCTGCCATTTTTCATCACCTGCTAAATCTTGTCTTTGGACTTTGGTCAAATATTGACCTTTGATACTTAGACATCTACGCATGTGTCATGCACCCATAGGAGAGAACATGGAGCTTTGTCCCCTGCTAAAAAGTAGAAAGGGAGGGGGTGCATGCCTAGGAAGGTGTGTGCCCCATGAGGATCACGTCTAGAGTCTCATATAGATGGGACTCCTAGTTGCTTCATGATTTAAAATTAGATGGTACCAAGGAGTCCTGTTTGACCAGTCTTGGCACCACCTAAAGAGGTTTATGAGGGACTCTAATCTGATTGGATCAGATGATGTCATCCCATCAAGCAAATTTAGATCTGATTGCATAAAGGGCTGTGATTGGTCGGGATGATGTGGCATTGCATGGCGTAGTAGGATCTATATAAACCCAGTCTGCACCTAGAATTGAGAGTTTCTGACTTTTGTCCATGCCACAAGGCTTCTCTCCCTCCCTCTCCATTTCACCTTTAGGTCCTCTCTCTCCTATCCACATCCAAGAGTTTTTGGGCTCGAGTTTGGTGCGATCCAAGCAAGAGAAAGACCATAGGAAAGGAAGAAGGCAACACTACTACAAGAGACAATGACTGATCTTCAAAAGCCATTTTGAAGACCTTCAAGATCAGATCTAGATCTAATTTTTGAAGCACAAATTGAGAAGGAGAAGATCTCCAAATTCTATTCAAGTGGATACCGATAGAGGTCGGATGCTTGCGTGGCTACATCCAGAACCTCAGACAACCATCGGGATCATCACAGGATAATTGGATTACCCAAAATATAGGTACAATTAAATTAGATTTAATTTATTTTTATTTTATTTTATTAGATCAATAAGATTAGATCTGAAAAGTCTCAGATCTAATTTAGATCTAAGAGAAAAAATTTTTGAAATATCCCTCTTGATCCAATCAGATCTAAACGAACCTGATCCAAAAAATAAAATTTTTCATTCAACTGGTATCAGGTTTCCATAATTAATTAGATCTAATTTTAATATATTTTTTATTTAATAATTATATGATTTTAGATATCACATTAGATATGATTAGATCTGAAATTAAAAATTAAAAAAATTAAATAATCTAGATCTAAGATGTATGAGATGCATGACTAGACTAGAAATAAAATTATTCTATGTGTAGTCTGGTATAATCATAATTTTAATTTAATTAATTATAATTTTTAGATCTATTTATTTACTATTTTTTAATACTATAAATATTATAATTAAATCTAAAAAATAAAAAATAAAGTTATTTAATTTTGTTCATATGAGATATGACAGATGCATGTTTAGACTAGTTGTAGAATAGTTCTATAAAGTTATCTTGAATAATTTAATTTGATATGATCAAATTTAAATTTTACTTTTTAGATATTTATGAGATAATTTAGATCTGAAAATATTCATAATATGATACATGAGATATATGCAAAACATGTTTTTAAGTTAGATCAATTTATATATATATGATATATATGTAGATCTAACTAGTTTTATAGATTCATCATGTTTCTGATTAAGGCGTTCTCCTTGGCCATCCGGTCACAAGAACAAAGAAGGATTTAAAGACCCTCTCCTTCCATTCGATGGGGTGTTCTTATGATGTGTAGGGGTACTGTGCATTTATTCTTAATCAGAAATCAAAAACTTATTTTCTACAAAATCTTAGATCCTGAAATCCTAAGATTTTATTTACATGTTTTGTTTATAAATCCTAAACTTAATTAAGAGTTAAGATTATGAAATATATTAGATCTAAAATTAAAAATTTTTAGATCTAAGACATATTCATAAAATTGGATTCGAGCTTGGATAGCTCAATTAGGTCTAGCGATTGATCAAATCGAATCAAGAGTCAGTTAGATGGGATCAAGAGTACTTAAATTGACCAGCCTAATAGGATTAAGTCTGGGTCAAGGTTGAGTCACATGAGTGATCGATCAAGTTAAGACCTAATTAGGCTCAATGGTTAGAGTCTATATTGTAGGCTAACCTAATTGGTTTTGGCTCAATAATTTGGTATCTAAGGTAAGTTTGGCAAATACGATCGACTAGTTTTTAATTGAGAGCTACTCGACTTGAATGCATTCTTATCGAGTTAATGACATGTCCCTTCCACCAATCTCACTTACCTGACCATATTTGTTGGCTTAGCCCTGATCTAAGGTGGCTAATAATTCGAGCTAACCCATGCCACTAGGTTAGTCATAATGATTATGGCTATGTCAAGTCAAGTTTAAAAAGACCGAAATCAAATTTTTCTAAGAAAAGATTAAGTCTAAGATCTTCCACCATTGTAGATATGCGGGCCCTTTCTGAGGTTGATTATTTTCGATTGGTCACAGTGGTTCAGTTGCACCGAGAAGATGCAACCATGTCTATTAAGCATTGGATGCTACGGGCTAGAGGATGGATTGGGCTCAATATTTTGGATACGGTGAGAGACCCAATTAGGAATCCAATCTATGCAAATGGTGGATCTGACTTAACTAAGGAGTGAATCAATATTTTGGACATGGTGAGATTCATAAATTAGAGACCATGCCTGGGTGCACCATGATTAGAGAATCATTGGATAAGAGTTGTTCACTAATTGGCAAACCCATCACCAATAACTATTAGGTGAGGTGATGAGTCAGTTGGTGGGACTGCACCATCCACTAGAAATCATTAATCATGGAGATTTTTGCATCTCTATAGAGAGAGTATAGAATCCGAAGAAAATAGTGGGAGCTAATTTATTTAAAAATCAAATCTCTAAATAAATTGATCAAGTCTTAATTACAAAATCTAACTAGAAACTTTGACTCTCTATAGGAAAAAAAAATGTCAGCATCCAACCCACTAGCTCATATCCTGGACACCCATAGACTGACTGGACCCAATTATAAGGATTGGCTCTGGAACTTCAAAATTATTTTAGATTTTGAGAAGTTAACTCATGTATTGGATCAGGATCCCTCCACCTTACTAGCCCATCCATCCACTGAACAGAGAGCGTCTCTTGACAAATGGATGGATGAAGATAATAAGGTCAGATGCTACATATTGGGCTAGATGTCTGATGAGCTTCAATACTAATATGAAGATATCAAGACTGCCCACCAAATGTTGGCTCACCTGCAAGAGTTATTTGGTAAATAGAGTCGCGCAGCCAAATATCAGATCACTAAACGACTATTTAAGACTAAAATGCATGATGGGCAGTTAGTCGAAGATCATTATCTAATGATGATCAAGAACTTGAAAGAGCTTGAGAAGCTCGGAGTGAAGTTAGACCAGGATCTATAGAATGATATAATTCTGCAATCCTTGACTGATATATATGGGCAGTTCATCATAAACTACTATATGCATAAACTTCAGAATACTCTAACCGAACTTATGAATATGCTGGTTACTACTGAGCTTTCTATGAAAGGTTTTAAAGGCTTAGTACTTGCTATGGAATAAACTTCTTCCAAGAGAAAGTCTTTTGGAAAGAAGAAGAAGTCTGTGAAAAGGTAGAAGGTGGAAGATGGAAAGAAAAAGAAGGCAGAATTGAAGAAGAAAGCTACTGATAAAGAAAAATGTTTCCATTATAATACTGACAGCCATTGGAAGCGGAACTGTCTTACATACTTGGCCATCCTAAAGAATAAGAAGGAGATAGGTCCTTCTAGAGGTATGCTCATTATTGAATCTAACCTTATGATTTCTTCTGCATCCAGTTGGGTGCTTGACTCTGGTTCTAGTGCTTATTTGTGCATTTCTATGCAGGATCTTGAGGATAGCAGGAGGTTGAGGGATGGTGAGATGATCCTACGTATCGAGAATGGACCAAAGGTTGCTGCTTTGGTCGTGAAAATCTATCATCTTCGACTACCATCTGGCTTAGATTTAGTACTTAGAAATTGTTATTATGTGCCTGCCACAAGCAGGAATTTGATTTCTGTTTCATGTTTAGCACAAGAAGGCAATGTAATTAGTTTTCTTAAGGACCATTGTAATATTCTTTATAAAAAAAGTAAAATTGCAAGTGGTTTCCTCATTAATAATCTCTACCAGTTACATATTGATGTATCTATCTTTAATATCGAGTAAAATGTGAATGCCGTAAAACGACCCAGGAATAGTCTAAATGATAGGTATCTATGGCACCTAAGGCTAGGTCATATAGTAGAACATAGGGTTAATAAATTGGAAAAAATTGGACTATTGAGTTTGTTGACTTTTGAGTCATATACAATTTGTGAATCATATCTTAATGGCAAAATGACTAAGCTTCCTTTTGTGAGACATGGGGAAAGGGCCATGGATCTACTTATCTTAGTACATACTGATATGCGTGGCCCATTTGATGTGTCGGCTAGAGGCAATTTTGATTATTTCATAACCTTTATTAATGATTTATCTTGGTATGGGTACGTGTATCTTATGAGACATAAGTCTGAAGCTTTTGAAAAGTTCAAAAAATTCAGACATGAAGTCAAAAAGTAAATTGAAAAATTCATTAAGGTTCTTTGATCAGATCGAGGAGGTGAATACCTTAATTAGAAATTCTTGAACTATCTCAAGCAAAATGGCATAATCTCTCAATGGACTCTATCTGAAATACCTTAACTCAATGGAATTTCAGAACATAAAAATTGGATCCTATTAGATATGGTCTGATCCATGATGAGCTTCACAGACCTCCCTAATTTTCTTTAGGAACATAGTCTATTAACTGCAATATATTTACTGAATATGGTTTTCTCTAAAATCGTTTCTACCACATCGTATGAGATATGGCATGGTAAGAAACCAAGTCTAAGTCATCTCAGAATTTGGGATTGTCTGACTCATATCAAAAAACAACAAGCAAACAAGTTAGACTATAGGTCCTTTAGAGCTGGATTCATAGGATATCCTAAAGAGTCATTAGGATATTATTTCTATATTCCAAAAGACCACAATGTGATTGTGAGTCGGCATGCCATCTTTCTTAAAAAATAATTTATTCAAGATAGCGGTATTGGAAGGCAAATCAAGCTAGAGGAGAAAGTCTCCCAAGAGCAACGAGCTAAGGATCCTATGGAACCAAATCAGGTTGAGCCAATACAATCACTACCTCTTCCACCTCATAGATCAAAAAGAATTTTCTATTCTCCTGAGACGTACTTAGGTTGTATTTCAGAGGAAGTAGAGAAAATGTTCCTCATAGGTAATAGGGTTCATGGTGATCTTAAATCTTATGATGAGGTGATATCGGATATCGACTCCGAAAAGTGGTTAGAGGCAATGAAGTTAGAAATGGACTCGATGCACTCAAACCAAGTCTAGACCTTGGTAGATCCACCAGAAGGTATAGTACCTATTGGATGTAAATGAATCTGCAAGAGAAAGATTGGTGCAGATGGGAATATGGAGACATTTAAAGTTAGATTAGTGGCAAAAGGTTACAGTCAACGTGAAGGCGTTGACTATCAGAATACCTTTTTGCCAGTAGTTATGCTAAAATCCATCCATAGATTGCTTGTTGTTGCAGCTTATTTTGATTATAAAATATGGCAAATAGACGTAAAAACGGCATTCCTAAATGGATACCTTGAGAAAGATATCTATATGAAATACCCGCTAGGTTACACATCCGGTGATGCTGATCACAAAGTATGCAAGCTGCAAAGGTCCATATATGGACTTAAGCAAGGATCTCGGAGCTGGAATACTAGTTTTAATGATGTGATCAAATTATTTGGTTTCATCAAAAATGAGAAGAAGCCATGTGTTTTTAAAAAGATTAGTAGGAGCGCTATTATCTTCCTCGTACTGTACATAGATGATATCCTCCTTATTGGGACTGATATTCCCATGTTGACCATAGTTAAAATGTGGTTATCTAAAGAATTTTCCATGAAAGATCTAGGAGAAGCATCCTTCATTCTAGGAATCAAAGTCTATAGAGATAGACTGAATAGGATACTAGGTCTTTCATAGAAGATGTACATAGAGGACGTGTTAAAGAGGTTTAGCATGGAAAACTCCAAGAGGGGATTAGTACCTTTCAGACATGGCATTCATCTCTCCAAGAAAATGTGTCCCAACACACTTGAGAAGATTGAATGCATGAGCAAGATCCCTTATGCTTCAGCAATAGGGAGCCTCATGTATGCCATGTTATGTACACGACCTGATATAGCCCATGCTATAAGTGTCACGAGCAAATATCAGTCGAATCCAGATGAAGAACACTGGACTTCTGTGAAATGTATTCTTAAGTACTTGGGAAGAACTAAGGATATGTTGTTGGTTTTTGGTAATGGAGAACTCCAAGTCTAGGGATATATAGATTTGGATTTTATGTCTGATATAGATGATCGAAAGTCGACATCTGGGAGTCTATTTATATGTATGGTGGTGCTGTCAGTTGGAAGAGTTTCAAGCAGACAATGAAAGCAGATTTCACTATGGAAGCAGAATACATTGCTACATTAGAAGTTGCGAAAGAGGCATTCTTGTTGAGAATATGTGCTCTTCCCACATAGATCGGTGTGGCCGTCGGTGATTAGCCAAGCAATTAAGGAAGTACTTCTTAGAGATCTCTGTGGAAGCACGATCAAATAAATCAAGGAATAGATAAGAAGAGATTTTCGGGAGAAAAGAGCTTTTATTCAATATATTTTAGTACTCTTATAACCTTGACCTGTTTTCAGTATATATGCTTTACAAAAGGTTAAGCCCAAGCTTGAAAAACTCTCCAAACCCAAACAACCCACGTACACAAAATAATAACCTGCAAAAATTGAGCTGGTCCAGTTTCATACTGAGCCAGCTAACCTACGACTGGGTCAGCTCAGTCTCTCAATTTCATACTAAGCCGACTAACCTACGACAGGGTTGGCTCAGTCCCAGACTGAGCCGACCCAGTTGTGTACCATGGACTGAGCCGACCCAGTTGTGTACCGTGCCAATAGCCCAAAAATGCTGCTTTCTGTCTGATTTTTCCTCTGAGACCTAGCCGACCCAGTCCTAGACTGAGCCAACCCAGTTTCCAACTGAGCCAGCCCAGTCTCAGAGTGAGCCGGCCCAGTTTCTGAACTTTACTATTGAGACTGATTCTTCTTTTGGCTCGCTTCCATCTTTCCATGACCTATCTTCTCATGTTTCCAAGACTTGGGAGTGCCACTTCTGAGCACACATTCTCCTCCTTGGTGCTTCCAAGTTCTTGTGAACTCATCTCTTCTTAATAGATCCATCAGTGCCACACATCTCTGATAACTGTCTCTGGGGAGTACCTTCATGAGTGCATCAGACTGATTCTCCTTAGTATGAACCTTCATCAGTTTTACTTCACCTTCCTCCACCAGCTCTCTGATTCTATGGTACCTCACATCTATATGCTTTGTGAATGCATGATAGACTGGATTTTGTGCCAACAACAGAGCACTCTGACTATCACTAAATAGTGTAACCTTACTCTGCTCCACCCCTAACTCATCAATTAGCCTCCTAAGCCAAAGGGTTTTCTTTGCAGCTTCCGCTATCCTAATGTACTTGACCTCTGTGGTAGACAAGGTCATGATTGGCTGAAGAGTTGATCTCCAAGACACCTGTCCACCATATACGCAGAAGAGGTATCCGGTAATAGACCTCCTTGTATCAAAGTCATCAGTATAATTTGCATCAACAAATCCTTCCAGAGGATCTGAACCTTCACACATCTTTACAGATTATTCTACAAATCCTCCCGACTGCCCACTAAACACCAAACTATAATCCCTTGTTCCATGCAGATATGTCAATATCCATGTCAATGCTTTCCAGTATTCCTTCCCAGGGTTAGCCATGTATCTACTAATCGTGCTCACAACATGTGCTATATCTGATCTACAGCACACCATAGTGTACATCATACTGCCTACAACATTTGCATAAGGGACTCATTCCATGTGCTCTCTCTCCTCTTCTGACTTGGGGCTCTGTAACTTGGAGAGAGACATATGGCTCGGCAATGACGTCTCTGTAGGTTTGGCTTTCTCCATCCCAAATCTCTCCAGAATCTTCTGAACATACTTTCCTTGTGACAAATGGAGCACTCCTTTGTATATATCTTTGTAAATCTCCATTCCAAGGATTTTCTCAGCTGGATCCAAATCTTTCATCTTAAATTTAGATGATAATGCCCTTTTCAACCTTTTCACAGCATCCATGCTTCTACTGGCTATGAGCATGTCATCTACATACAATAATAGGTACAGGGCATCCTCCTCATCTACATCCTTGATGTAGATACAACAATCATGTTCACATCTACTGAAACTCAGGCTCAAGACAAAACTATTAAACCTTCGATACCATAGATGAGGAGATTGTTTCAAGCCATGTAAAGACTTCCTGAGTAAACACATCTTTTCTTCCTGTCCCATCTCCATGAAACCATCTGGTTGCTTCATGTAGATTCTTTCCTCCAATGTTCCATGAAGGAAGGCCATCTTCACGTCCATCTGTTCCAATTCCTTGTTTTGCTATGCCACCAGTGACAGCAAAACTCGAATAGATATATGACGCACCATAGGAGAGAAAATTTCTATGTAGTCAATCCCTTCCTTTTGTGAGTATCCCTTTGCTACCAGCCTTGCTTTGAATCTGACTCCATCTTGTTCTGAAGGTGCTTCTTTCTTTGTGAACACCAACTTTGAGCCAATAGGTTATGCACCCTCTGGAAGATCCACCAGCTGCCATATCTGATTCTTCTCAAGTGATTCCATCTCCTCCATCATGGCCTGTATCCATGAATCATGATCCTCACTCTCCATGGCCTCTGCATAATTCTATGGATATCCATTAGCAGTGATGAGTGCATAGGAGATAACCTCATCAATGCCATATCTGATCGATCTCTTAATAGTACGCTGGGGCTTATGCAAAGCCACTCCCATTGGCATATCTCTGCCTGATGTCTGTGGCCGCTTCTGCTCATCTATCGGCCCTCCATCCTGATTTTTAATCTGAGACAATACCTTTTTGCCAAGCTCCACCTCAATAGAAGCACTCCTTTAAGTGGATGTAACCTGCATGCCATCATTCTCTGACTGGCCACCGCTGTTCATCTTTATTTTCCCAGTTTCATCTATCCTAGACCTCCTCAAGATGCTCTTCTCATCAAAGATAACGTCCCTGCTGATCACTAACTTCTGTGCCCGAGAGTCCCACAGCAGGTACCCCTTGACTCCTTGTGGATACCCTATGAATGTCATCTTTTAAGATTTCAGATTCAATTTGCTCCTCTTGATTGCCTCCACTTGTGCATAGGTTGTACAATCGAAGACTTTTAGGTGGCCAAGCTCCACCTTCTTTCTACTCCAGACTTCTTCTGGAATGCCTCCTTTCAACTTATAATGATGGGACTTGTTCATAAGAAAATAAAAAAAAGTTAGAGCATCACCCCAAAAGGACTTTGGGAGTGATGTCTACAGCCTCAAACTCCATGCCTTTTTGGTCCGTATTCGATTCATCCTCTCTATGACACCATTCTGTTGGGGAGTCATCCTCACCGTGTAATGGCGTTTGATGTCATTTTTCTCACAGTACCTCCTGAACTCCAGGTTAGTATACTCTCCTCCATTGTCCGATCTTAGATACTTTATCTATCTCCCTGACTCCTTCTCTACTTCAGCTCTCCAAGCTTTGAACCGGGCAAACACCTCTGATTTTTTTCTAATAAGATAAACACATACCTTCCTTGAGAAATCATCACTGAAGGTAACAAAGTATTTTGCCCCACCTCTAGCTGATATAGGAGCTGGTCCCCACACATCTGAGTGCACTAAATCCAGCACTCCCTCGCTGCGCTTGGTACTTCTAGCAAACTTCATCCTATGCTATTTGCCAAAGATACACGACTCATAAAGATCTGTGCCCTCCTTCTTCAGGGCTAGGATCATACCTCTTCTGCTTAGTTCTATGAGCCCACGGTCACTCATATGACTCATCTGATAGTGCCATAGCCAATATAAAATTTGCTCCTCCTGTGCCGCTGCTAGCACCTCACACTATTATTTACCACTAAGCCTTCCATTCTGTAAAGATTGTTGCTCAATCTTCTAACTCTTATCTCCACCAAAGCTTCCTTGGAAATTTTTAGACATCCACTCCCAGCTTGGATACTAAAAGCATAACCCTGCTCCTCCAAGTAGCCCAAAAAAATCAAATTCTTTTTCAACTCCGGTACATGCCTGACATTTGATAATGAACGAATGATTCCGTCGTACATCCTCATCCTGATAGAGCCAATTCTAGCTACTTTGCATGGGTGATCATCTTCAAGGCTAACAGTTCCACCACCGATCTTCTGGTAGGTAGCAAACCACTCTCGATGAGAAGTATAGTGGTACAAGCATGCTGAATCTAATATCCAATAGTATCATACTCTGTGGATCCATCTGATATAACTAGCAGATCTTCTCCACTGCTCATAGAAGTTGTATCATCTTCCTTGCTGGCCATCCCTTTTTTTGATCTCAAAAGGGGACAATCTTTTCTCAGATGTCCAGACTGATGATATTTATAACATTTCAATGTCATCCTCCTCTGATCATGAGACTTTGATCTGCCCTTGGATTTTTCTCTTGTGTTCTTCTTTGATCTTCCCTAACTTTCGTTCATAGCCAAGATCTCAGACTTAGGATCTTCCTTGCAGATCTTCTCACTTTGCTTATTTGATCTGAGCACACCAACAACCTCTTCATAGTTTAGGATCTTCTTTCCATAAACTAGAGTTTTCATGAGACCATCATATGAATCTGAGAGAGAACATAATAGCAGCAATGCTCGATCCTCATTATCGATCTTCACATCCAAACACATCACCTCAAAACACACCTGATTGAACTTTCGGATATGTGCAACAAGATCTATGCCTTCAGGCATCCTCAAACTATACAACTATTTCTTCAACCATAGCTTGTTCGTCATATTCTTTCCCATGTATGTGTTCTCCAGTCTCTTCCAGAGCCCCTTTGCTATAGTCTCTATGCAAATCTTGGGCAAAACCTAATCGGCCAAGCACATCTGGATTGTGCTAAAAGCAATTTCTTTCAGTTCTTTTCAATCCATAGCACTGATCTTTTTCGACTTTTCTTTTATCAAGATCTTGTAGATCCTCTACTGAACCAACAAGTCCTTTACTCTTTACTGCCATAGGGTAAAGTTTCTCTTGCTGTCGAACTTCTCAAAATCTACCTTGAATCTACTTGATCCCATGACTTCAAATAAGTCAAGAACAGATCTCTAACATCCTTCATGATCACACACCAGTGTAACTATCCTTCATAGAAGATCTAACTAGCCCTAGATTTTCTTTCCAAACTTCTGTATCACCATTCCTCTATGTAAACAATCTCTACCTCAATCTAGAGACAACTACAAAGCAAACTAAAAGTTTTAGGATAAAATCTGGTGCAATAGATCCTGGATGTAGTAAATTCTAGGTGTCTTTCTTCCTTCCACGCAACACTACTCCGATACCAAATGTTGGAAATATGTGCTCTTTCCACATGGCTCAGTGTGGCCACTGGTGATTAGCCAAGCAATCAAGAAAGTACTTCTTAGAGATCTCTATGAAAGCATGATCAAATAAATCAAGAAATAGAGAAAAAGTGAAGAAGAGATTTTTGAAAGAAAAGAATTTTTATTCAATATATTTCAGTACTCTTACAACCTTGACCTATTTTTAGTATATATACTTTATAAAGGGTCAAGCCCAAGCTCATAGAAAAACTATCCAAATCCAAACAACCCATGTACACAAAATAATAACCCACGAAAATTGAGCTGGCCCTGTTTCATACTGAGCCGGCTAACCTACAACTGGGTCGACTCAGTCCCAGACTGAGTTGACCTAGTTGTGTACCATGTCAATAGTCCAAAAATGCTACTCTCTATCTAAATTTTTCTCTGAGACCTAGCTGACCCAGTCCTGAACTGAGCCAACCCAATTCTGGACTGAGCCAGCTCAGTCTTAGAGTGAGCCGACCTAATTTCTAAATTTTACTGTTAAGACTGATTTTTCTTTCGACTCGCTCCCATCTTCTCATGACCTATCTTCTCATGTTTCCAAGATTTGGGAGTGCCACTTCTGAGCTCATAATTATGGTACAAAAAAATTACTGTAGAGATCAGAGTGATGCCATCGGATGCCATTCCTCTATACTACGATAACAATGGAGCCATAGCCTTTGCTAAGGAGTCGAGATCTTACCAAAAATCCAAGCACATCGAGCGGCGATATCACCTCATCCGTGATTACCTCGAGAAAGGTTATGTCGAGGTCAAGAGAGTCGACTCCACATACAATGCGGCAGACCCATTCACAAAGCCATTAGGCCAACAGAAGATTGAAGCCCACCTTGAGAAGATGTGACTTAGATTTATAGCCAATTGGCTTTAGGTCATGTGGGAGTTTGTTAGATATGTGTGTCCTAGAAGCCAGAATTGGCTGACACTTGTAATACACATCTAAGGGCAAAATTATAATTTTAACTATAAATAATAAAATGAGTTATTTTCTATCATAATGTGTATTTGAAAGTGTCTGTGATACATTCATTGAGTTAATGGTAATGATGGTTCGTATTTTCAAGAGTTGAAAATTTAAGATATGAATTTTTATTATTAACTCATAAAATGCTCTTGATCATAGAATCATTATGAGGATGATGATTGATCTGAAAGATTAGTGTACGATCGCTTCTTTAGGATAGATGAGTCTTAAGTCTATGGTGTAGAGACACCGAAGCGAGAGTACAAGTACTCATTAAAGAATGAGAGCACTAAGCCTGACCATCTCGAGCAGTCATAAAGAAGTCTACCTTCTCGTCGATGACTGGCTCAAAGCTGCAGTGGTGTGTCGGTTCTCTTGATCTGAGGTGCATCGATAAGTCAACCTGAGGGTGTTTATATTTGACTACATCATAACTCGATCTCCTTAGCATTCAGAATCCTGAGGTGCTATGTTGGCCAAGCATTTCATACTATAGGAATATGGATATGCACCAATAGGAGAATCTATCTACCTCGGTAGATGGGAGTAGCCCTATGATTATCATGAGAATCAAGTCCATAAGCCCATGGCCATGGTAGAGTGAAATAATAGAAAGAGTTTCTATTAGAATTTTCATATTAGACTTGAATCGAATGATTAATTCATATGATGAAAATTAGGGTTTGACGAGATCACCTTAACCCTAATCCAATCGGAGCTCAAGATAGAGGAACTTAATCATATAGATAACTGCACCAAGAGGTTTTTTTTCATTTCTGATGGATTGCCACCATATGCTACTAGGTGTCACTTATGGATTTTGGGAGCAATTAGAATGATTTGGATGATCAATCATACTATTTGTCTGAATTAAAAAAGTTCTAATCCATTGGAAGGTGTTTTGATGATGTCGATGATAGAGATCACGATGTATCCCATTACCATATGGAATTGAATCTAACTGGATCACATAAATAAGGATATAGATTTGCATATCATCAATTGGACTAACCCAGTTCAATTGATTTGAATAAGATTCAATTAGGTTCAAGAAAATTATGCTAGCACACGATTGAGCCTAATGTTCTCCTTCAACAATTATTAAAGCTTATCTCGACTGAACCAAATGTATTTGGGCTCACTCAGGAATCTTTACTTGGTCCGACTGGAGCTTGTCCATGTTAGAAAAGAATTGTCTTAATTTATGAGATAAATTTGAGACAACAACTACCATTTTTCATCACCAACTAAATCTTATCTTTGGACTTTGGTCAAATATTGATCTTTGACACTTAGACATTTGCCTATGTGTCATGCACCCATAGGAGAGAACATGGGGCTTTGTCCTCCTACTAAAAAGTAGAAAGGGAGGGGACGCATGCCAAGGGAGGCATGCGCCCCATGAGGATCATGCCTAGAGTCCCATATAGATGGGACTCTAGGTTACTTCATGGTTTCAAATTAGATGGCACCAAGGAGTCCTGTTTGACCAATCTTGGCACCACCTAAGGAGGTTTATGAGAGACTCTAATCTAATTGGATCAGATGATGTCATCCCACCAATTAGATTTAGATCTGATTGCACAAAGGGTCATGATTGGTCGGAATGATGTGGCACTGCATGGCATAGTAGGGTCTATATAAATCCTGTCTGTGCCTAGAATTGAGAGTTTCTACACTTTGCCCAAGCCACAAGGCTTCTTTCCCTCTCTCTTCATGCCACCTTCAGGTCCTCTCTCTCCTATCCACGTCCAAGAGTTTTTGGGCTCGAGTTTGGTGCGATCCAAGCAAGAGAAAGGCGATAGAAAAGAAAGAAGGTAGCACTACTACAAGAGACAATAACTGATCTTCAGATCAGATCCAGATCTAATTTTTGAAGCATAGATTGAGAAGAAGAAGATTTCTAGATCCTACATGAGTAGATATCGGTAGAGATCAGGCACTTGCATGGCTACATCCAGAACCTCAAGCAACCATCGAAATCATCACAAGATAATTGGATTACCCAAAATATAGGTACAATTAAATTAGATTTAATTTATTTTTATTTTATTTTATCAGATCAATAAGATCAGATCTGAAGAGTCTCAGATTTGATTTAGATCTAAGAGAAAAAATTTTTGAAATATTTCTCTAGATTCAATCAGATCTAAATGAACCTGATTCAAAAAATAGGATTTTTCGTTCACCCTATGGCATGCGCACATGGAAAGAGTCCCATGATAGTGGGGCTCTAGTGTTTTTGATTGGATCAAACACCCAAGTGCCCACCCTTTTGGTTTTATCTAAACTTGGCACCATCTAAGGAGAATTTATGGGGTCTCTAACCTGATTGGATCGTGACATTGTATGGTCAATCAGATTTTGATCTGATTAAATCAATGAATATGATTCGTTGATACCGCATGGCACTGCATGGCACATAGATGTCTATTTAAACCCCTCTTGCACCTAGGGTTTTCATGCACCTACTTCCATGCTACAAGGCTGCTGACCATCCCTTGTCCATGCCACTCTCTCTAGTCCTCTCTCTTTTCTCCATGCCTAAGAGTTGGACATGAATTCCAGCAAAAGATCCAGGTGTTTTGGCGCATAGATTAGGAAGAAAGATAAGTTGTTCGTGAGACGAATGCATGACCTTCAGAGACTATTTTGAAGGATTAACCAGAAGACCCTAGATCTGATTTTTGGATATCAGATCTAGAAGGAGAGCACATCTAGATCCAGCCTGAGTGGACTCTAGTGGAAGCTAGGTGCTGTTAGATATATGTGCCTTAGAAGAGAGAGATTCAAGATAGAAGAAGACTTAATCATACAGGTAGCTGCACTAAGAGGTTCGCATTCAACTCTGATGTTTGCCACCAATATACTGTTAGGTGTCATGTAGATTTTGGAAGCAATTAGAATGATTTAGATGATCGATCATTCTAGCTGTTTGAATCAGAAGAGTTCTGATCCATCGAAAGGAGTTTCGATGATGTCGATGATAGAGATCATGACATATCCCATTACCATACAAAATTGAACCTAACTGGATCACACAAACAAGAATTTAAATCTGGCGATCATTAATTAAATTGATCCAGTTTAATTGATCAGAATGAGATTCAATTAGGTTCAAGTAAATCGTGCTAGCACTTCAATAAACGTTCTTCTTTTACTATCATAAATAGTTATCCAGACTGAGATAAAGGAGTTTGTGCTCAATCAGAGGCCTTCACTTGGTCTGACTAGATCCTGTCCAGGTTAGAAAATGATTGTCTTATTTTGTAAGATAATACCTACCATTTTTGGTCACCTACCATTTCTCGTCCTTTGACTTTGGTCAAAAGTTGACCTTTGACTGATCAAATGTTGATCATTGACACTTTGACTTCTGTCCATGTGTCACACACCTATTGGAGAGCTGGTGGAGGCTTGTCCTCCTGCTAGAACCTGGCAAGGAGGAGGGTGCACGCCACCCTTGGCATGTGCCCAAGCTGGAGGCGCCCAGGAGTCCCTATTGGACAGGGACTCCATCTGCTTTTTGGATTCCGATTAGACTCCTCCTAAGAACCAACTTTGACTAGTCTTAGACGCCATCTAAGGATGAATCCAAGAGACTCTATTCCCACCAATCAGATTTAGATCTAATTTCATAAAGGGTTGTGATTGGTTGGGAAGAAGAGGAGTTGGATCACGCATAGTCTATAAATAAGACCCTATGCCCAACTCAAAAGGCAATTGAATTCTCTATGCCCCAAGGCTATTTGTCTCTCCCTTGTCCACGCCAAGCCCATCTTCTCCCTCTCCTCTCCATTCCTAAAGTAGTTTGAGATTTTAGTTGGTGCAATCCAGATGAGAGAAAGACGACAGAAAGCTAGAAGGCTGCGCTGCTGCAAAGGACAACTGCTGATCTTCGAAAGGTATTTTGAAGATCCTCCAAATCAGATTCAAATTTGATTTTTGGAGATGAGATAGAGAAAAAGAGGATCTCTAGATCTAGTCCGAGTAGATACTGATAGAGGCCAGGCACTTGCATGGCTAGATCTAGAATCTTCCACTGCTTACAGGATCATCAACGGGTAATAAGATTACCCTACATCAAGATAAATTAAATTTGATTTAATTTATCTAGATTTTATTTTAATTATTAGAATAATAAGAATTAGATCTGAAATATTCTAGATCTAATTTGGATCAAAGAAAAAAAATTTTAAAATATATCTCTTGATCCGATCAGATCTGAACGAACCTGATCCGAAAAATCAGGATTTCTCTTCAACTGGTATCAGAGCAAAGGTTCTAAAGTGTTTAGATTTAATTTTAAATTTATTTTAATCAAAAATTAAGTGATCTTTGATGTTACATGAGATGTGATCAGATCTAAAATTAGAAAATATGCATGACTAGTTCTAAAATAGAATAGTTCTATAGAATTATCTTGTATGTTTATAATTTAATTTGATTAAATCATATTTTAGATCTATTTATTTATTATTTTTTAATTTTATAATTATTATAATAATATCTAAAAAATAGTAAATAAAATTTATTTAATTTTAAATATCATATGAGATATGATTGATGCATGTCTAGACTAGTTGTAGAATAGTTCTACATAGTTATCTAGATTAGAGTTTATTTTGATAAGATCAATTTAAATTTAATTTTTTAGATTATTATGAGATAATTTAGATCTAAAAATATGCATGATTTGATACATGAGATGTATGCAAAATATACCATGATTAGATCTAATTTGTATATGAGATATATGATATAGATCTAAAACTATTTTGTAGTATTGTATGTTCCTAATTAAGGCATTCCTCTTAGCCATCCAGTCATAAGAACGAAGAAGGGTTTAGAGACTCTCTCTCTTCCCATCTGATGGGATGATCTTATGACGTGTAGGGGTGCTACGCATTCGTCCTTAATCAGAAATCCAAAACTTACTTTTTGCAAAACCCTAGATCCTAAAATCCTAGGATTTATTGTGCATATTTTGTTTATGAATCCTACTTAATTAAAAATTGAGATTATGGAATATTAATTAGATCTAAAATTAAAAATTTTAGATCTAAGACATATTCATAATACTGGGTTCGGGCTTGGGTAGCTCAATTAGGTCTAAGTGGTTAATCAAACCGAATCAAGTGTTGGTTAGATGGGATCAACAATGTTTAAATTGACCAGTCTAATAGGATTAAGTTTGGGTCAAGATTGAGTCATGATCAAGCAAGACCTAATTAGGCTCAGAGGTTAGAGTTTGGATTGTAGGCAAACCCAATTGGTTCTGACTCAACAATTTGGTGTCTAAGGTAAGTTTGGCACATACGATCGACTGGTTTTTAATTGGAAGCTACTCGATCTGAATGCATTCTTGTACGAGTTAATGGCATATCCCTTCCACCAATCTCACTTACCTGACCATATCTATTGACTCAGTTCTGATTTGAGGTGGTCAATAATCCGAGCTAATCCATGCCATTAGGTTAGTCATAATTGTTATGACTATGATAAGTCTAGTTTAATGAGACTTGAATCAATTCTCCCTAAGAAAAGATTAAGTCTGAGGTCTTCCAATATTGTAGATGTGCAGGCCCTTTCCGGGGTTGATTGTTCTTGGCTGGATATAGTGGCTCAGTTGCACCGGAAAGATGCAACCATGTCTATTAAGCATTGGATGCTATAGGCTGGAGGATGAGTTGGGCTCAATATTTCGAATACGGTGAGAGACTCAATTAGGAATCCAGTCTGTGCAAATGGTGGGTCTGACTTAACTAAGGAGTGGATCAATATTTCGAATATGGTGAGATTCATGAATTAGAGATCAGGTTTGGGTGCACCATGATTAGAGAATCATTGAACAAGAGTTGTTCACTCATTGGCTAACCCATCATCAATAACTGTTAGGTGAGGTGATGAGTCAGTTAGTGAGACCGCACCACCCACTAGAAATCATTAATCATGGAGACTTTTACATCTCTACAGAGGAAGTGTAGGGATCCAAGAAAATAGTGAGAGCTAATTTATTTAAAAATAAAATTTCTAAATAAATTGGTTAAATTATAATTACAGTATCTAACTCGAATCTTTGACTCTCTATAGAAAAATATCTACATCAAACCCATTAGCACGTATCTTGGACACACATAGACTGACCGAACCCAATGATAAAGACTGGCTCAGGAACTACAAAATCATTTTGGATTTCGAGAAGTTAACCCATGTACTAGACCAGGACCCTCCCACCTTATCAGTTCGTCCATCCGCTGAACAGAGAGCGTCTCTGAAAAAATAGATAGACGAAAATAATAAGGTCAGATATTACATGTTGGGCTCGATATTTGATAAGCTCCAACACCAACATGAAGATATCAGGACTGCTCACCAAAGATTGGCTCACCTACAAGAGATGTTTGGTGAACAAAGTGAAGGGAAATCCTGATTTTTCGGTCTAGGTTCATTTAGATCTGATCAGATCGAGAGATATATTTCAAAAAAAATTTTCTTTGATCTGTATCAGATCTGGGATATTTCAGATCTGATTCTTATTATTTTAATAAATAAAATAAAATAAGGATAAATTAAATCAAATTTAATTTACCTAATGTGGGTAATCCAATTACCCATTGATGATCCTATATGCAGCGGAAGGTTCTGGATCTAGCCACACAAGTGCCTGGCCTCTACCAATATCCACTCGGGCTTGATCTAGAGATCCTCTTCTTCTCTATCATGTTTCCAAAAATTAGATCTGGATCTGATCTGGAGGATCTTAAAAACTTCTTTTAAAGATCAGCAGTTGTCCTTTGCAGTAGTGCAGCCTTCTAGCTTTCAATCATCTTTCTTTGATCTGAATCGCACCAACCAAAAATCCAAAACTCCTTTTGAACGTGGAGAGGAGAGGGAGAAGGTGGTTTGGCATGGAAGAAGAGGGAGAAGGCAGCCTTAGGGCATGGGAATTGTGATTCTTCACACTTCCAATCTAATCTGGTTGGGCGTAAGGGTCTTATTAATAGAATTGTCTGTGATCCAACTTCTCTTCTTCCAACCATATCATAACTCTTTGTGAAATCAGATCTAAATCTGATTAGTAGGAATAGAAGTCCCCTGGATTTCCTCCTTAGAGGGTGCCTAAGACAGTCAAAGTTGGTTCTTAGGAGAACTCTAATTAGAATTCAAAAAGGAGATGGATGTCCTTGTCCAACAGGACTCTAGGCGCCTCCACATTGGGCACACACCAAGGGTGGCTACACTCTTCCTTGCCAGGTTCCGAGGGGGAAGGCCCCCACCAGCTCTCCAATAGGTGCATGACATTGGTCAAAAGTCAAAGTGTCAATGGTCAACATTTGACCAGTCAAAGGTAGACTTTGACCAAAGTCAAAGAAAAGAAATGGCAGGTGACCAAAAATGAAGGTAATGTCTTACAAAATAAGACACACTTTCTGACTTGGACAACCTCCAGTCAGACCATATGAAGCCTCTGATTGAGCAAATCCTTTGGCTCAGTCAGGAACAACTATTTATGATAGCAAAAGAAGAACGTTAGGTTCAATCGAGTGCTAGCATGATTTCCTTGAACCTAATTGAATCTCATGCAAATCAATTGAACTAGATCCT